>CM054057.1:30194593-30514613 GCA_028641055.1 Alopecurus myosuroides
CTAATCCTTTGTTTCAGCAAAACCGGTGAGATTGACAACCTCACTGCTTCGTTGGGGCAAAGTAGTTTGATTGTGTTGTGTAGATTCCACGTTGCTGCTGAACCGATAGTGCGCCCTGCCAACATCCGCTACATCAACCTTCGGGAGTGATTTATTTCTCCTATAGGTCGATTCAACCTTGGTTTCGTTCTGAGGGAAAACTTGCCGCTACACTCTTCACACCCTACACTTGGGGTCTCCCAACGAACATCAGCCATCAAATTTTCCGGTGCCTTTGCCAGGGAGAAAGATATTTATGCAAGGGGAGTCTCTCACTTCCAGTCTCTTTATTTTGTTTTTATTTTGCTTAGTTCATTTTATTTTGTCTTGTTTGCTTCTCTTTATAAAAAACACACAAAAAATTAGTTTTTATTCTAGTTTTTATCCTGTTTTTAATCTTGTTAAAATGAGTACTCCTGAGAACACTAAGTTGTGTGACTTCACTAGCACAAACAACAATGATTTCATTAGCACATCTCTTGCTCCACATGCTCCTATTGCTGATTTTTATGAGGTAAAGCTTGCCCTGTTAAATCTTTTTATGGGAGAGCAATTTTCTGGTGTTAGTACTGATGATGTTGCTGCCCATCTTAATAATTTTGTTGAACTCTATGAGATGCAAAAATATAAGGATGTATATGGAAATATTATTAAACTAAAATTGTTTCCTTTCTCTTTGAGAGGAAGAGCTAAAGAATGTTGTTATCTTTGCCTAGAAATAATATTGATTCATGGACTAAATGTAAAGATGCTTTCATTGGAAAATATTATCCTCCTGCTAAGATTATATCTTTAAGAAGTAGCATTATGAATTTTAAGCAACTTGATAATGAGCATGTTGCTAAAGCTTGGAAAAGAATGAAATCTTTGGTAAAGAATTGTCCCACTCATGGACTGACTACTTGGATGATCATCCAAACCTTTTATGCAGGTCTGAATTTTTCTTCAAGAAACCTTCTGGATTCAGCTGCTAGAGGAGCCTTTATGTCCATCACTTTGGGCACTGCAACAAAGCTTCTTGATGATAGGATGGTAAATGATTCTGAATGACACACTGAGAGAGCTCCACCAAGTAAGAAGGTAAATTCTGTTGAAGAAACCTCTTCTTTGAGTGATAGGCTTGATGCTATTATGTCTATGCTTGTTAATGGACATGCTTCTATTGATCCAAACAATGTTCCTTTAGCCTCTTTGGTTGCTCAATAAGAGCATATTGATGTGAAATTCATTAAAAATAATAATTTCAACAACAATGCTTATTGGAATGTTTTTGGTACCAACAATTATAGGCTTTATCCTGCTAATAGTGGTAATAATTATTCTTATGATAGATCTGAAATGTCTAATGAAAGTTGAAAGGGCCACTAAAGGCTTTATGCAAAATAAGTATGAACAAAATAAATTATTTACTAAGACCATGGAGGAACAATCTGTTATGTTGAAAAATATTAGTCACCAACTTGAGAATTTAAACAGGAAATTTTGGGTTTGCAAGTTAAGATTGCTCGTGCTGAAACTTGTATTTCATCCATGTCTGAAGCACAATCTTCTTTAATAAATAGAATGGATGCTAAAACTGAAACTATAGATGAAAATCTTTTTGCTGCTACTAATGCCATTCAAGTTAGAATTGATGACAATGTTAGGATGTTAGTTGAATTGCATGCTTGATGGAAAAGAGAAGATGAAATAACTAGAAAGAATAATATAGCTAATGTTTGCACCATTACCACCACTAGTAAAACTCAAACTTATCATGCTAGTAAAACTTCTACTATTAATGGTAAAGTAATTGGTGTTGGAAATACTTCCACTATGCTGTCAAATGTTCAAAATTACCTACAACCACTAAAACTGTTCCTGATAAAAGTGCTGAATTTTTTTGAAATATGAGAGACAATGGTCCCATTACCTTTGATAAAAATGATCTTGATTTTAATGATTACAATATATCTGAAGTAATTATGTTCCTAGAAAATCTTGCTAGTTATTCTAATGCTAGTACTATGAATATGGCTTTCACAAAACATATTACAAATGCTCTCATGCAAATTAGAGGAGAAGAATTAAGATGTGAAGCCTCTATCCCTAGTAAGTTAGATGATTATTGGGAACCCATCATTAAAATGAAGGTGAATGATTTTGATTGCAATGCTTTATGTGATCTTGGTGCTAGTATCTCTGTTATGCGTAAGAAACTTTATGATATGCTTGATTTGGCACCTTTGGAACACTGTTATTTCGATGTTCGTCTTGCTGATAATGTTGGAAAAAACCTTTGGGGAGAGTTGATGATGTTGTTATTATGGTTAACAATAACCTTGTCCCCGTTGATTTCATTGTTATGAATATTGAATGCAATGCTTATTGTCCTATTGTTTTGGGAAGACCTTTTCTTAGAACTGTTGGTGCTGTTATTGATATGAAAGAGGAGAATATTAAATATCAATTCAAACTCAAGAAAGGTATGGAACAATTTCCTAGGAAGAGAATGAAGTTTCCTTTTGATTCTATTTTAAGAAGAAGTTACAATTTGGATGCTTCTTCACTTAAAAATACTTTATTGTAAGTTTTCTGGGCCTCGCTAAAAGGCGTTAAAGAAAAGAACTTCTTGGGAGATAACCCATGGTTTTATTTTTTGCTTTGTTTTTCTCTGTTTTGTTTGAGTCAAGGTGTTGTTTAATTCTGTAGAAACTTATTTGTATCTTTATTTTCTCGCATTTGTTGTGCCAAGTAAAGTCTCTAGTGAAAGTTGAGGTAAGATTTGGATTTCTGCGCATGAAACAGATTTCTGATGTTCACCGTTAAATTCGTGTAAATTCACAGAAAGATTAAAATGACCTAAAAAAAATTTGTGCTTCTTCCTCAGCTAATTCCAAAACTTTTTCTAGCTTTGTGTTTTTCAATTTGAGCAACGTAAGTGCCCTGCAAAAATTCTTCTTTACAGACTATTGTGGTTTTGACAGATTCTGGCTTTTTTACTTGCATTCTCTCTTTTACTATGCCAAGTGGATTTCTTTGCTCCACAAAACATCAGTGGATGTAGCTAATGTTTAAAAGGTATTCATAATTCTTGTGTTTACGGACACCATGTGAATTTTTGATTGTGCACTAACTCTCTAATGTGAATTACATTGAGTTTGGTGTGAAGGAAGTTTTCAAGGGTCAAGAGAAGAGGGTGATACAATGTGATTAAGAAGAGTGCAAAGACAAAGCTTGGGGATGCCCCCGTGGTTCATCCCACCAAATTATAAGAAGACTCAATTGTCTAAGCTTGGGGATGCCTAAGGCATCCCCTTCTTCATAAAAAATTTATCAGGTCACTTCTAGTGAAACTATATTTTTATTCAGTCACATTATATGCACTTTACTTGGAGCGTCTGTTTGTTTTTGTTTTGTTTTGTTTTCTTTGCTGCAATAAATATAGTTGGAACCCATCATTCTTTGTGTGGGATAGAGACACACTCCTCTTTTTCATTTGAATACTCGTTTTCTTCCATGCTCGTATTATTAGTTTTTCTTCTAGCTGTTGCGAATCGTTTTAGCTCCTGTTTTTCATGCATCTCTTATTCAAAGCTGTTAGTTCTAGTAGAGTTATGTTAGTACTCTCTTATTTCATTGCTTTATTATTTGGAGATTTTTTTGTTGTTTGGCATTTGATGGAAATAGAAATTGCTACATGTGGTAGAGAATATGTTGGAAAAGTTTTGCATGCTCTAGTTGGTCATTAAACTGTTTCACTTGATTATATGTTGTAGTTTTGAGATATTAATATGCTTAATGGTAAACCTGCTGGTCTAGTGAACTAGAAACAATTAGTGGTTGGTCTAGAAGCTTGAAACTGTGCCACACTCGAAAAATCAGTTGACAGTATAATGTTATATGACTTCCTCTGCTGATAACAATCTATATGGCTTTTTTTACGCGCTACGGTTGGGGTAGCCAACAATGACTTGTCACTGCCACGAACCCTCTTGGATTGATCTTCATTATTCCTTGGATAATCGTATTTCTAGATGTAATCTTTTAACTTGTGAGTTCTAAGTTGCGGTTTTCTAGCACTTCCACCATCCATATTTGCTAACCTCTTCGGTATTGTGCATTGCCCATTCTCACATTGAGAGTTGGTGCAAACTTCGCCAGTGCATTGATGACCCACAAGCATAGGGGATTGCAACAGTCTTTGAGGGAAGTAAAACCCAAATTTATTGATTCGACACAAGGGGATCCAAAGAATATTTATAAGCCTTAACAACTGAGTTGTCAATTCAGCTGCACCTGAAAATAGACCTGCTCGCAACAATTTATTAGTGGTAACAGTTTTATAGCAGCAATAGAAGTAAAATAACAGGAGGAATAAAAATAGTAACATTAGTAGCAATTGCGTAAAACAACAGGATGGGAGTACCATAGGCATAGAGGAAATGGATGAATGGACATTGCATGGATAACATAGGTCATGTAATAATCTAAACATGGGCATTGCAGATAATAATAATAAATCATCCAAGTTCTAGGCTAACCATAGGCATGTGTTCCAATATAGTCGTACGTGCTCGCAATGAGAAAATTGCACAACACCTTTTTTCCTACCAGCCCATTGCAGCGGGGCCTCAAGGGAAACTACTGGTAATTAAGGTGCTCCTTTTAATAAAGCACCGGAGCAAAGCATTAACACTCCGTGAACACACGTGATCCTCACATCACAACCATCCCCTTCGGTTGTCCCAATTTCTTGCACTTTGGGGCCTCGGGTTCCGGACAATGACATGTGTAAACAACTTGAAGATATGATCAGGAAACATAATTATACTCATGAAACAATAACATGTTCAGATCTGAGATCATGGCACCCAGGCCCTAGTGACAAGAATTAAGCATAACAAGTTGAAACAACGGTAGAAAACACTAACAATGGATACTAGGCACTATTCCCTAACAATCTGACATTATTACATGATCAATCTCATCCAATCCCTTCCATGCCTCTCAGTCTACAGCGGTGTTTACTCACACATGGACGTGGGAATCATGGATGGTTGATGGAGAAGAGGTGGCGGTGTCGACGGTGATGATCTCCTTCAAATCCTCGTCTCGGCAGGGCACCAGAACAGGAACTTCTGATCCCCAAATTGAGTTTTGAGGTGGCGGCGGTGCTCTGTTGTGTTTCTGTGGAATATGACAAACCCCCTCGTGTTTTAGGTTTATGGAGCATATGTATTCGAAAGGGGAGCCCAAGGGGGTGGAGGTGGCCCCCACACCACTAGGAGGCCCTACCTAGGGGGGCGCGCCCAGAGGTGGTCTAGGCCACTCTTGGCCCCCTCCAGGTGTCCTTCTGGCTCCCGGGGTCTTCTGGTGATATAAGCTCAATGGGGTCTTTTCGGGCAATTTCTCGAAAGTTGATTTTTCTGCACAAAAACGAGACACCAAGGTAATTCTGATGAAAACAGTGTTAGTTCGTGTTAGTGATATCCAAAAGTCACAAGTTTAGAGGCAAACAATAAGAAAAGTGTTCGTAAAAGGAGATACGTTTTGGACGTATCAATTCCCCCCCCCCCAAGCTTAGCTTATTTCTTGTCCTCAAGGAATTCAGTGACAACTGAGTGCGATAAAAGACTTTTACGAACACATTTATTTCATATGATGTAAATATACTCACTATATGATCAAGTGCTGAGGCAATTCATAATAATATATATGCAAGATAAAAGTCACCTAGCAGTTATGCAAACCATGAAGAGATGCCAACAAACTAATAATAAACAACATGAAGTATATCAATCTGCAGGATTGCAATGCTCATAATAGGGTATGATAAAGTGTACTCGGTTTCCACCTTTTCTTTTGACTCAATCCTCTTATTCTCCTTAGCATTTGGGAAAGGCAAACCGGAAAGCAGTAGAGTACAATATCGTGTAGAAAGCAAAATAGTCCAAGCAGTCGAGTTTCGCTTCTTTCCAGTAAGTCAGTCGATCTTGATTTGTTCTCCTCTCCCTTTTGGAACGGGAGGATCTTATGATTTTTTACTAAGAATTGTGCTCCTTACAATGGAGCAAAGCATAAATTCTAGGGCACCTCTGAAGTTCAAATGAAGACTAGAAATAAAGATATCAAAGATACAAGCATCAAAGTTATACCACAATCAACCATGTTTTGGGATAAGCACATTACACTAAGAATGATATCCATGCTTTCAAGAAGGTGCATAAAGTGAGAAGGTGAAGACTCAACATAAAAATAAAAGAAAGGACCTTCGCATAGGCAAGCAAGGATTAACTCATGTGCTAGAGCTTTTTATTTTATTAAACAGACGTATTGAAAACATTTTTAGAGAGGTGTATATTTTGTCAATGAATGGTAAACAGACAATCCAGTACGTCACAAGCCAACTAGACTTCACAAGAGCGGCTCCCATAGAAGGACGCATCTGGGTAGAAGGTCATCCCTCTTTCTCTTTTGTTTACACAATTATGATTTGACTGATAAATCAGGAGAAAAATTAGTGAAGAGAATTTGTTGTATTAATTTAGGGCTAGGCACCCCACTGTCGGCTCTTCTATCATTTGTATAAGCGTATGAAGCCACTAGTCCAGGGTGTGAAATCCAATCAACAAGTGAGATAAAGATTCTCTATTTACGTCCTCATGAGCTAAAACAGGGGCACAAAAGAGGAATGATTTTTTGAAGGTTTTAAAGGTAGCACACGAGAAATTTACTTAGAGTGGCGGTTAAATGCCACATATATAGGTAGGTATGGTGGACACATTTGGCAAACTTTGGTTTTTGGGAGTTGGATGTACGAGTAGAGCTCATACTCAGTACAGGTGAAGTCTAGCAATAGACGAGGAGCGACAATCAAGCGAGGAAAACAAAATTAACACGGGCATAAAAATGATACCAATACTCTGAGGCAAAATAAATGATCGAGGCTTAATTAAAATTTTGTTTTCAGTCATATGCATGCATGAGCATGTGCCAAGTCGATTCAAGCGAAACAATCATAGAGAGATACCACAATGTCATACCCGTCTATGAATAAAACAATGCAAGCAAACATGCATACGACATGCTATCTTATATTAATAAGTTGGAACTAAACACGTGAGAGCACGAACTACTAAGAATCAATTGAATAACATACATATTACATGAACAAACTAAGCATGTTCACATGGATGACTATATGTACAAAAATAAATAGAGTTCGTACCGGCCTCTCACCACAACTTGGATTGTCGTAAATCGTAACTATTGCTCTTCACTTGTGGATTCGATAATATAGAATGACAACAATGCTAAAATGGAGACGCGGAAGTCCGGTGAACTCTGCAACAAACTTTACAAAACCAAAAAAGAACAACAAATATTTTTGGGTTTTCGAATTAAAGCAATAAAAGAAAGAAACAAACAAACAAAGCAAAATATTTTTGGATTTTTGAATATTATTAGACCGAAATGAGAAGGTAAAGCAAACCAACCAAAGAAACTAAAGAAGCAAACAAATTGAAACAACAGAAATATTTTTGGTCTTTTTGCATTTTGGAAAGCAGGAACAAAACGATAAAAACAAAAGAAACGAAAGAAATGAAAGAAAACGAAGACAAACCAAAGAAACGAAAACATGGATATACAAAGAACCGACGGAAACATGATATATAGATGAGTGTGATGTCGGTATACCTCTCCCAAAGCTTAGGCTTTTTTCCTAAGTGGAGATCATCCCCAAGGGGACCATGAGGTGGCGCCCCCCGTAGTGTGCCGAGGAGGAGCCCTCCTTCTGATACGTGCTCGAGGACGCCCCGGTGTACTGCATGGTGTAGTCCTCGGAAGGCGCATCTCGCCCCGCCTGCTGCCTGTGGAACTCCATCAAGCTTAACTGCTCATCTATCTCTCCCTTGGGGCGCAACCATGGTGCCCTGTCAACTTTGAACAAAACAGGCTGCCGCAAAATAACTTCCCGCTCATCTCCGTCAATAAATAGAACTCTATATACTAAATGATCAGCAGTAGAGTTAGCAGTAATAAAATGATGAGCCTTCATGGCAGCAAGGTTAAGTCTATAAGGAGCAATCAATTCATCATCAAGAGCAACAGGAAGGCCGAGAGCAGTTTCTATACATGTAGAAATACTGCCCCCATAAATGGGCCTTTTAGCAACTAGGCGGCGAGTAATGAGAGAACCAAGGTTATACTTCTTGCTACGGTTAAGTGCAGCATCAATAAAAGCAAGGTGATAGCTAGAAATGTTGCTAGTGTTCTCCCTACCAAGGATACTAGTAGCAAGATAATAAGTGAAATATCTAATGTCCGGAAGTTGGATGTTTCTTATCTCCCCGCACTGGGACGAGCGGCCATCGTCATTGGTTATTCCTCGATAGAGCTCCATAAGATCAGCGGGTCTCTCTTGAATATTGCACACTGTCCCGGAAGCGTTGATACCTATAATGTTACAAAAAGTCTCCAAGGGCAATGTAAAGGAACTACCATATATCTTAAAAGCAACAGTGGGGCCATATTGTGAGTTATGAAATTTAAAGCTTTCAACAAAAGTTTTTGTGAGAGTAGCATACTGGAGACCTTCATCCTCCATGTAGTTGGTTAAACCAACTCTTTCAATCAGCATCAAGAAGTCATCCATTAGACCTACACTTCTCAAAAATTTATAACATGGTGATACGTCTCCAACGTACCTATAATTTCTGATGCTCCATGATAATATTATGCCAATTGCTACGTGTTTTCTCCCTTCTTTATAGCATTTTTACACGTTTTCTGGGACTAACCTATTAACAAGATGCCAAGTGCCAGTTCCCTTTTTTTTTGCTGTTTTTTATTTTAGAAAAGTTATTTTGGAAATATTCTCGGAATTGGACCCCACAAAGCCCGAAGTGCCTATTTAACCCGGAAGCATCAACAAGACCAAAGAGGAGTTGAAGACGGGCACAAGGGGGGCCACACCATAGGGTGCCCCCCACCTTGGCCACGCCAGCTGGTGGTGTGGGCCCCCCAGGGCTCCACCGCCTCTGCCCTTTCGCCTATTTATTCCCCTCGGATGGAAAATCCTAGGCACCTGATCAAATATACCCGAAAAGTTCCACAGCCACCGTCATCGTCAACCCTAGACCAGGGGGTTCTGAAGCTGTCTCCCGGCACCCTGCCGGAGAGGAGATCATCACCGGAGGCCTCTTCATAACCATGCCTACCTCCGGAGTGATGCGCGAGTAGTTCATCCTTGGACTACGGGTCCATAGCAGTAGCTAGATGGTTGTCTCCTCCTCATATGCCTCCATGTTTAGATTTTGTGAGCTGCCTAACATGATCGAGATTGTTCCTATGTAATTCTAATATTGAACTTATGCAAAGTTGATAATAGTGTTTATTGCATATGCTATTTGTGATCTTGCATGCTTTCCGTTGCTAGTGGTTGCTCTGGCCAAGTAGTTGCTAGTGACTCCAAGAGGGAGTATTTATGCTCGATAGTGGGTTCATGCCTCCTTTTCCCCTGTGCTCGAGTGACAGAAATGTGACGGGGGAGGATGTGTTGTTGCCACTAGGGAGAAAACAGCGGTGTGAGTGCCCGCGTGTACAATCATTGCTTACTTTACACACTTTGTTTAATGCAATTATATGTTGCTTGCAACTTAATACCTAACGGGGTTCGGATGATAACCCGAGGGTGGATTATTAGTCATAGATGCAGTTGGATTACGGTCTATGTATATTGTTGTAATTCCCGCACTAAATATCATAGTAGTCATCATGTCATGAATGTGCACTACGGTGCAACCTTTTTTGTCAATTGCCCAGCTGTAATTTGTTCAACCAGCATGCTATCTTTTATGGAGAGACACCACTAGTGAACCTATGAACCCCGGTCCATTTTCTTACATGCAGTGTTAAACAAACCACTACAATTTCCCGCTTTCTTTACTTACTGCAAGCATACACTATTTTCCACACTATACGTCTAATCTTTGTTTTCAGCAAGACCGGTGAGATTCACAACCTCACTGTATCGTTGGGACAAAGTATTTTGGTTGTGTTGTGTGCGCGTTGTTGCTGACACCAGTGAAGCGCCATCACCACCGCTAGTGGCATCAACCTTCCAAAGATCTTCTTCCTTCTACTGGATTGATAACCTTGGTTCTTAACTGAGGGAAATTCTTACCGCTCCACTCATCACACCCTCCTCTTGGGGTTCCCAACACACAGGAATTTCTACAAGGAATTTCTGTAGCCATTGTCAGCATCAAGGAATTTCAGGCGCCGTTGCCAGGGAGGAAGAAGTCTTCTGGCAAGGGGAGTCTCTCACTCTCAACCTCTTTATTTTGTTTATTGTCTTGTTTTTATTTTTGTCTTGTTTTGCTTCTTTATATCAAAAACACCAAAAAAAATTTAGTTTACTTTATAAATGTTATTTTTTGCTTTTCTGCTCTTAGTTTAATCTCTAATCATGATTATTCCCAAGTTTACTTTGAAAGACACACCAATAGGTAGCAGTGATATAATTGGGAAATATAATATTGGAGAGTTCTTTAGTTATGTTAGTAAGCACAAAGAATCTGAGGATAGATCCTTAGCAGAACTTGCTCCACATTATGAAACCGCTGCAACATCTCTAGTTCGTATGTTGGAAGCTAGGTTTGTTGACCTTAATCCAATAATACAACAAATGTTCCTCAATCTTGATAACATTAAGGATAGCGGAAAAAGAGAGTTTATCCTAGAAACTTTGTTTAAAGTAGGTGATGTTGCCATTGAGGCTAGAAAAGTTTTTAACCGATTTGAGATGTCAGGCTCATGTGTAGATGTTAATAGCACACCGGGTAAAGCCAACGATAAGGAAATCAAAATACCAATACCCTTTAAATTGGTAGGAATGCATGAAACTCTAGAAAAGAATTTTGATTGTATTGTTCCTGCAAACCCTTTTGATAAAGGTAGTGTGCCTAAAAGTGCTGATAAAGGGACATCTAAAACTTCTATAGATGAAATAAAATTCATTGTTGAGGATATTTCTAAGCTTGATCTTGATGCTTTTCTTCACTTGAAAATTTTGAGTTACTTTCTATTCCTAGCCGAAAGGCGTTAAAGAAAAGCGCTACCGGGAGACAATCCGTTTTATTTCTCCGTTTTCAATCCGTTTTCCTTCATTTTATTTTGTTTTCTTTTCACCTGGGTATTTTCTATTTCCTTAGAAACCCCTCTGTATCTTTTCTTTTGTGTTTTTTTTGACCCAAGTAAAGCCTCTAGTGGAAAGTTGAGACTATATTTCGGATTTCTGCGGAGGAAACAGATTTCTACTGTCCACTCTTAAATACGTATAAAATCACAGAAAATTCAAAATGACCTGAGTTTTTTTTGCGTAATCCTGGGCTGTATACGCAACCTTTCTTAGTTCACAACTTTTTTATTTGAGCAACATAATATTTTCTAAAAAATCATCTTTACCTGCTGTCCTGTTTTGACAGATTTCTGCCAATAATTGCATTTGCATCTTAATCACTTTCTTTTGGTGTTCATCTGAGAAAAAGAGTTTTAAAAGAATTTTTGACAGTAGATAATGTGTTTTTGAGTGTTAGTCTTGTGTTGAAACTGAACCATGTGAATTTATTATTTTGATTGCACTAACGTTGCTAATGAAGATTGTGAGAAGTTTGGTGTGAAGGAAGTTTTCAAGGGTCAAGAGAAGAGGATGATATGAAGTGATCAAGAAGAGTGAAAATCCTAAGCTTGGGGATGCCCCGGAGGTACATGCCAGCAAATTCCAAGAAGACTCAAGCGTCTAAGCTTGGGGATGCCCAAGGCATCCCCTTCTTCATCGACAAATTATCAGGTCACTTCTAGTGAAACTATATTTTTATTCGGTCGCATCTTATGTGCTTTACTTGGTGCGTTTTTTATTTTTTGCTTTCAGTTCTTTTTTATTTTTGCAATAATCTTGGTTGGACCCCAGCATTCTTTTATTTGAGAGTGACATGCTCCGCTTTTTCATGGGAATACTTTGTATTCTTAATCTTTGTCTGGCTGCTGCATTTATTTAGCTCCTGTTTTGCATGCATATCTTATCAGAGTTGTTACTTCTAGTAGTGTTATCTGAGTGCTGTTACGTTTGCTTTCTGTATCATAAAGAGTATTTTTGTTAAAACATATCTTGTATGGTGCTTGTTGGGAAAAGAAACTGCTGCTTGAAGTATAATTTATACAGTGCAAGTAGAAGCTTGTATAGACTGTGACTAGAACTTTTTCATGCCATGATAAATGTTATTTTAGTTTTAAAGCCTTGTGGTTAGTGAGTAGCATGAATAGCCTCAAATAGCTGAGAGTGTTTAATATACCATTGAAAGATTCATGAGTTGTTCTTGTCATAGTAAAGTATAAATTTATGGTATTCTCTTTCGAATGTGCTATTTGGTTGACTTGGCGCATGCTCACACCATGTTTATGACTATGAACCAGTCACGAATAGCCTTCATGACCACTTAGTTTTTGAACTTGTGATACCGCTTATGCTTTAATTAATGATGTTTATGTCGCTATGCATGATTATGGCTCTTATGCTCTCCTGATTTGTCGCTCCCAGTCTTTTGCTAGCCTCCACCTGTACTGAGTATGAGCTCTACTCGTGCATCCAACTCCCTTAAACCAAAGTTTTTCCCATTGTGTCCACCATACCTACCTACATGTGGTATTTCACTGCCACTCCAAAGTAAATTGCTCATGTGTTACCTTTAAAACTTTCAAAACTATTCCTGTTTTATGTTCCTCTTTTTGCTCATGAGGACATCAATGGAGAATATTTATCTCACTTGTTGATTGGATATCACACCCTGGACTAGTGGCTTCATCCGCTTATCCAAATGATAGAAGAGCTGGCAGCGGGGTGCCGAGCCCCAAACTAATGCAAGCAAATTCTCTTCACTATTTTTGCCCCTGATTTATCAGTCAAAGCATAATTGTGTAAACAAAAGATAAAGAGGGATGAACTTCTACCCAGATGCGTCCTTCACATGGGAGCCACTCTTGTGAATCCAGTTGGCTTGTGACGTACTGTATTTTCTGTTTACCATTCGTTGACATTAGCATACATCTCCCAAAATATAGACACTCCTCCACGGTATGTGATTGTTGGCAGGCACCCGAGGATTCGGTTAGCCATGGTTTGTGAAAGATGGATGGGAGGAGTGTCAAACTTTTAATACCTCTGTTTAATAAAATAAAAAGATCTAGCACATGAGTTGATGCCTTTCTTTTACTTTTATATTGAGTCTCCATCTTCTAACTTTATGCGCAGTTGAGAGAGCATTTTTGCCATTCTAAGTTCTATGTGCATTTGTCCCATAAACATCAATAATTGATTCATGATGTGATATTTCTTGTTCTTAAATTATTTTCTCTAGTCTCCCTCATGAACTTTGAAGGTGTCCTTGCATTTATGTTTTGTCCCACTCTTAAGGACTAACGAAATACCACTTTGCCATGATTTCTCAATACTTGAAACAAACGTTTATCTTTATTTGCATTATTATTCATGATCATTTATTTGAGATACTCTTCATGATGCAAAGTGATTGCTATGCTTTATTATTAAATTTCTATTTATCATGTTTGTGTTTGAAGTTCTATGATCTCAACTTACATATGTTGTTACATTATAATGATCAAGTTTACGTTAGTAGCTGTCACCTTACAAATTATTGTGTTTTATCGTTATCCTACTCAAGGACGAGTAGGAACTAAGCTTGGGGATGCTTGATACGTCTCCAACTGTCGGGGGGTTATCCCCGAGTAGGGGTAAGGAAAGTGGTAAAAGGCAAAGATCAGAGTACTGTTGGACGGGTTGGTGGCTACCCGGGTACCCTCTACCCGCTAGTCTCTATCCGGTCATAAGTATTGAAGGCCAAGAGGCGACAAGGAGAAAGTTTGTATTCGTCCGGATAGCGGTCAAGTGGTCCGAGTAGATGGGTTGCGTTCCTACTCGGGCAAGAAGTCAATGGAGCCGTTCTGATAGGATCCCGCGTATCCTGTAGCCATACAGGCGTGCGGTTCAACTTACGGAGCGCGTGATTATCCGTGCTACAGCGTGGCTACAGTGAGGTAGGCGCATCTCAAGTCCTTTCACTGACAGAGGGGTCAAGACATGCCTAGGGGCCTACTCTATGTCACTGACAGGGTGGACAGGTCCCATCTGCCGAACGGCGCGGCGACTTCCCGCACCGCGTCAGCGAGAAGCCAGAGGCATGCGCTGTCCTGCAGTGGGCATGTCCCATCAAAGTGTACCTTATAGTATTTCTTTATTCGGCTAGGCACCAGTATATAAGGTGCCCTGCCCCCTCCTGCGCGAGGGACGTTGCCTCAGATCGCATTTATTGCAAGAGCCAACACTAGAGCTAGATAGAACAACCGAGTGGCTACTCGGCCAAGAGACAAACATTGTACTGTGGCTACTCAGAAAACATACATACAGAGAGGTAGGTAGGAGTAGGGGTGTTACCTCCACACGAGGGCCCTGAACCTGGGTAGATCTTGTTGTTTGCAGTGATATTCTTACCTGAGCGCGGCTACTCGCCGTGCGATCCCTCCCCGGATACTTCCAGCGTCCACCGACCCCAACACTTTAGCCATCCTATGGCATCTGCCGTGATACCACCACGACAGTTGGCGCCAACCGTGGGGCCAGCAGCGGCGCTGGCTGGGGTTCATATTCGGACGAGACCCGTTTCTGCTTAAGGGGAGCGCGTGGTCTGTGGCCTTGTCCATAGATTCGGCTCCTTCGACTTCGTCACCGACAACGCCGGAGATTTCGGCGGTAGGCCCGTGCCGGCATCTGGTCTACGTCGCCACCACCGTCATCCGTGAGTTCCCGGAGGAGGTGCTCGTCGCGGAAGATCCTCCTGCTGTACTCGCTGCCTGCGGGAAGCCTTCTGGCTGCTCTGCGGACATCGTGGAGGTGATGATGACAGGCCCGGCTATCGATGCCGGGAAAGGCGCGGCCGCTACCGCTGGAGTCATCGAGGAACCTGCTGGCGCCAGGGTTCACAAGCCCTACGACGCGCCCCACAACATTCCGGGTTACGTGGATCCTTCCACGTCTACGGCGATACCAGCTACTCGCGGTGATGCTACCGTGCAGCTGGGACTGCCACGACCTAACGAGGCGGAACTCACCGCCATGAAGGCGCAACTCGAGCAGCAGCGTTAAGCGCTACTCGCGGAGTCCCAGAAGCTGGAGAAGGTTAGGCTTGAGCTTAACCTAGCTCAAAACGAGTATAGCATAGCGCATGGCTTTACTCCTGTTTCTAGGCTGCCTAGCAAGCTAGGCACTACTCGTCGCAACTTAGGCGCTGAGCTGGCTAGAGATGGTAGGGCTGCTAGCCAATCTGCTAGTTTGAACACTGTTGGTAGGCCCAGATACAGCACCCCCGCCAAAACTCTTAGGGCTGCAGAGGCAGTAGCTGCTGAGTTGCCGCATCTTGCTGGCGACGCGCGCGCTAGGCAGCAGGATAGGCTCAATGAGCTAGTGCTAGAGGCTGCCAGGCAGAACGAGGAGTTCCGGAAAGCCAATCCGGGTGCTGGCGCTTCTCAGGCTGTGCATTCGCATGCGGTCAGATCTACAGATCAGGCCTCATCACCGCTTCCTGGCAACGAGAGGGACCAGAGTGTGAACTCTGGAAACAACTAACAGATGCAGGTGTACGACCCGGCTGTCACCGCAAAACAGCACGCTGTGCCACGGCAGCTGGGTCAGAAACACAACACTGCAGGAGCAGGCTATCAAGCCAATAAAGCTCACATCAAGAGGCAAGGAGGAGACCGTGCAGGACCATCGCGGCATCATGCTGCCAACCTGGCTCAGCCAAGAGTGCGGCAGCCCGCCGCCGTGCAGCCGCAAGTAGTTGAGGCAGCAGCCAACCCGGTGGCTCAACCCGCAGCTGTGCAGGAAAACCGCTACGATGATGGGTACTCGACAATGGGGCTAGCCGGATATGCTGACCCAAGAGATGTCACTGACCGCTTGGGTGACCGCATGCTGGAGCCCAGTGACGCAAGGTACAAGCTGGACCGGATCAATCGGTCTGCGCAGCTCGAGAACAAGGGGCCACCTGGCCCAGATTGCTTTGGTCGCCGCATCATGGAGGAGCCCTCCGTGAACCATTGCAGGCAGCAACCGGAGATGGGCTGTGCGGTATATCCCGCAGATGCTAGAGGGCCCTGCTCGTACTTGGCTCAACAACTTGTCCAGAGACAGCATCAACTGCTGGCTGGACTTCTCGGAGGCGTTCATCAGCAACTTCACCAGCACGTACAAGAGGCCGAATAGGCCGCAGCAACTGTCCGCTTGCAAGCAGCGAGAAGAGGAAACTGACCGAGAGTACCTTACTCGGTGGAGCACTTTGAGGAACACATGTGAAGGTGTGAATGAGGCCCAGACCATTACCTGGTTTGCTCAGGGCTGCAGGCATGGCAGCATGTTGTGGCAAAAACTGCAGAGAGAGATGCCGAGTACGCTCGCCGAGACAATCAAGATTGCTGACATGTATGCACTCGGAGACCCTACTCAGCCTCTGCTCGATTCTCCTGAGCCGAGAAGGAAGCACCATGACAGCAGCAGACGCAATGATTTCCGCAGCAAGCGCAGAGGTGACCGCATTGATACTCGGTATGATCCCGAGGAGGTAAACGATGTGATTCAAGGCCCTGCGGCTGCTGAGAGTAGACAAAGGCAAAAAACTGCTGGAGCCCAATACGGGCAGAACCAGAATCAGGGCCAAGGCATCAAGAAGCCGTACAATGCTCCCCAGCAGGGTAGCGGAAACCTGGATCCAGCTCCAAGTTTTATCTTTGAGAACATGAAGGTTGAGCCATGCAGCTTCCATACTCGTCATCGGAGTAGGCCAGCCAACCACACTACCCGACAGTGCAGCTGGTGGGACCGTATTAAGGATGAAGACGCTGGTCAGCTGCCCCCTCCTCCTCCTCTGCCTCCTGCAAATGCCAATGTGCAGCCTATTTGGGTAGCTGCTCCCAGGCCTGCAGTGAGACCGAGAAGGGAGAATGTGAACCAAGTGGCTCAGGGAGCCAACCACAACTTCAACAACAACGGCAACCGCAACAACAACAACAACAATAACAACGGCAACAATGGTGGTGGAGACCGCAACCAGTACCAGGAGCACCATGAGAGTTACATGATCTTCACCACCGAGCCAGACGACAAGCAGTCATTGCATAGGCGTGCGATGGAGGTAAATGCAGTGATCCCGGCTGTGCCTCACTACCTGCACTGGTGCGACCAAGAGGTTACTTGGTCCAGGGCTGATCATCCCAAGGTGATGCCCAATCTGGGTAACTATGTTCTGGTGGTGGATCCCACCTTCTTGGGAACTCATAAGAATGTCAGGTTCAACAAGGTGCTGATAGATAACGACAGTAGCATCAACATCATGTACCGGGATACACTGGAGAAGCTTGGCCTCGCCGAGAACATGCTGCTACCCAACAGGACCACATTCCACGGCATTGTTCCGGGAGTATCTTGTGCTCCAATCGGCCGCATCTGGGTGGATGTCCTATTCGGCACCAGGGAGAACTGCCGCACCGAGTGCCTGTAGTTTGACGTAGTTGATCTTCAGAGCCCCTACCCATGCTCTACTCGGTAGGCCTGCCCTCAGCAAGTTCATGGCCTCTACCCATGCAGCCTACCTGAAGATGAAGATGCCTGGTCCCAATGGTGTCATCACCATCTCGGGTGATTACAAGCGTTCCTTGGAATGCGCGTCTGCGAGTTCTCAGCTGGCGGAGTCTATGGTCATTGCTGCCGAGAAGAAGAAGATACACGAGGTGATTGCTATGGCTCAAGCGGCGCAAGGTGGTGCGCCTGGCATGTCGGGTTCCCAGTACGGGACGGCTTTCTAGGCGTCCCAGGAGACAAAGAAGGTCCAGGTTGATCCTGAGTTCCCAGACCGTGTTGCCATCATTGGCGCCGGGTTGGGAGAGAAATAGGAAAGCGAGCTCATCCACTTCCTCCGTGAGAATCGGGATGCCTTTGCATGGTCCAATGAGGATCTGCCCGGTGTCCCGAGGGAGTTGGTTGAGCACTCGCTGCATTTGCGGCATGACGCCAAGCCGGTCAAGCAGGCTATGCGCCGCTTTGGTGACGAGAGGAGGAAAGCCATCGGTGATCAGATCACCAAGTTGCTGATCAGTGGATTTATCATGGAGGTACTGCATCCAGATTGGCTAGCCAACCCGGTCATGGTTGAGAAGAAGAAGGAGGACCCCAAGGCCGATACTGCATGGCGCATGTGCGTGGACTACACCGACCTGAACAAGGCCTGCCCCAAGGATCCATTCCCTCTACCCCGCATAGATCAGGTGATCGATTCCACGGACGATTGTGAACTTTTGTCTTACGTTGATGCCTACTCTGGTTTCCATCAGATAGCTCTCAACCCGGATGATCAAATAAAAACTGCCTTTATTACCCCGTACGGGGCTTATTGCTATCGTGTCATGTGCTTTGGGTTGCGGAATGCTAGGGCTACCTATCAGAGATGCATGCAGAAATGCTTGCATGACCAAATTGGCAAGAATGTGCAGGTGTACATAGATGACATTGTCATCAAAACAAATAAAACACATACTCTGCTTAGTGATATTGAGGAAACCTTTGCCAACTTGCGCAAGTACAAGATGAAGTTGAATCCGACTAAATGCACCTTTGGCGTCCCGGCTGGCAAGTTACTCGGCTTCTTGGTATCCAGTCGGGGCATTGAAGCCAATCCTTCAAAGATAAAAGCTATAGAGAGCATGTATTTGCCGAGATCACTGAAGGATGTGCAAAAATTCACTGGATGCCTGGCTTCTCTGAGCCGCTTCCTGGGCAGAATGGGCGAGAAGGCCCTGCCTCTGTACCAACTCATGAAGAAGAGTGAAAAATTTGTCTGGACACCACAAGCTGATGTGGCATTCAAGGAGCTGAAAACCATGTTGGGTAGCGCTCCCATCCTGGCTAGTCCGCTACCCAAAGAGCCAATGTTGCTGTACATTGCGGCAATCAACCGGGTAGTCAGTGTGGTGATAGTGGTGGAGAGAGAAGAGGAAGGAAAGACTGTGCAGCGGCCAGTGTACTATCTCAGTGAGGTGCCATCCAGCTCCAAGCAAAACTACCCGCACTACCAGAAGATGACTTACGTCGTGTACCTGGGTGCCAAGAAGCTCAAGCATTATTTCCAAGAGCATCCCATCACAGTGGTGAGTTCTGCTCCCATCTCGGATATCATGGGAAACACGGAAGCAAGCGGCCGAGTAGCCAAATGGGAAATGGAGCTATCCGCGTACGCTCCTCTATACGCGAGAAGACAAGCAATCAAGTCACAAATTCTGGTAGATTTTCGAGTGGATTGGGCTGAGGTGCAATATGAGCCTCCCTTGCCGGAAACCAACTACTGGAAGATGCATTTTGATTGCTCCAAAGTGACGGAAGGCCTTGGTGCTGGCGTAGTGCTTACGTCACCCAAGCGAGATCAACTCAAGTACGTGCTGCAGATTCATTTCAAGGCATCTAACAATGTGGCCGTGGTACACGGCTTGAAGGTAGCCAAGGAGGTTGGGGTGCAGCGCATCATCTGTTATGGCGACTCGGATTTGGTGGTGCAGCAGGTATCCGACACCTGGGATGCTCTGGACGCCAACATGGCCTCATATCGATTTCTGGTGCAAACCATGACTGGCTTCTTTGAAGGATGTGAGTTCCAACATATACATCGGGCAGAAAATGACGCAGCTGATGAGTTGTCCAAGTTGGAGTCTTCTCGGCAGTTCATCCCGGCTGGGATTGCCTTGGAGCATTTGAGAAAGCCATCCATCAAGCCATCCCCCAACTCAGAGTCTATATTCGTTCCTTCTCTGCCAGGAGAGGAAGCTGTTCCAATGGAGATTGACTGGGAGGCTGCAAAAGAGAACCCGGGGACTGTCGTCTCCAACCCGGGGACTGGCACCTGCAACCCGGGGTGATGAGGGGATAGTAACCCGGTATGCCGACTCTCAGGTGAGATCCGGCCCAAACGACGGATGGATCAAATCCGGCTAAGGACAAAGAAGCTTCTAGAAGGCCCAGGACTTGTAAGGATCGTAACCCGGATTGTGGGTTACGGCAAAGAAAGTTAGGGTTCGTATGAAGAGTTCGAATAGGACTCGAGAAGCGCTTTGTAAGGCAAGTCAAGGGGGATATGAGTACTATATAAACCAACCCCTGGGCTTCGCCTAAGGGAGATTCAAGTCATAACTGTAACACCTATTATCGAGTATCCAGTATAATCATATCGAGAGCCGGCGAGTTGTTTTCCGGTTCTTAGATTGCTTTCGCCATGTTCTCTTTCGAGCTAAACCCTCTCCCAAATACCTGCGTCGACTTGCCCCAAGATCAGTTACCCCAGGTAACATCTGCCGTGATTATCCCACGACAGTTGGCGCCCACCGTGGGGCCTGCGTCCAAAGGTGTTTACATCACGGGAGAAGCTCGGAAGAGCATGAAGAACCTCATCGTCGGAGAAATCTACGTCAACGGCAAAGGAGAGAAGATGGTAGACGATTCTGGCTGGGGGCCAGAGTCGGACCACCTCGAAACCGGATCCATCGTGACAGTCGGCAGCATCAACGTCTTCATCGGTATGATATGTACTTCCAGTTTGAATTGTGATAATGTTGGATCTGATTCTATGTCAGGGGAAGACGCGTATGTCCGATCGGGAAAAGAAGAATCGATTGGAACAACGGGTCAGATAGAGAGGGAGGATGGTACCGAGTCTATACGGGATTTGTCGGAGGATCGATATGAAAGGGAAACCAGCGAGGAAGAACAGTACGAATCTACACCGGGCATCATGCGCCGGGTTGCAGTTTATGCGGCTCCCGCGACCAATCTCAATCAAGAAAACGCGGCCGCGGCACCAGCTGGGGCGGTTCAGGCAGCGGCTCAGCAGCAAGGACCAGTTGACCCGGTCTTGGCCCAAGTCGATGGAGAGTCGGCGTCTGTCACCAGTCGCCCAGCGGACGAGGAGCGACACGCAAATATGTTCGGGTTCCAAGCAAACCGGACACCGGGGGCCGGACCCTCAAACCCGCGTCACCCGGCTCTGTTTGATAATAACTTGATTTTGGACCCCACAGTCTTGGCCACAGTTATTACCCCGGAAAACGCGGCAGAACGTGTAAGAGACCTGGACGTAGCTCGTCGTGCATTGGAGCAGCAAAGAAGGCAAGTGGAAGCAGAAAGGCAGGGGATGGCCGCGCGGCGGCACGAATTGGATGACCGAGAAACCCGGCTCCGGGAGGAAACGACAAGGATGCACCAAAGGCACCGAACTATGCTGCCGGCAACAGGAGGGGTTATTAACCCGACCGCCCTGGTGTTCACGCCTCAAGATCAGCCGATTCCGCCGACGAACCAAGGGACCATACCGCGACCTTCAACGGGAGCACATCCGGTAAGCGCGCCAGCCGGGTTACCTTTGCCACAGACAGGGGCGACAGCCGGCAATACCATGCCGCCACCACCATCGCGATTCCGCACACCAGCAGGTCATTACAACAATCCCATGGACAACGTGTACGCAGCAACGCTCGCATTAAACCAGATCCCTGTGGGAGACTCGCCTCATGCGGAAGGAACCCGACGAGCAATCGATCTACTACACACCGCGGTAGCACAGCAAGCTAATTATCCGGATCATAGGAGCGGGATGCATGGGACGCCGTACGCCAGCCAGCAACAGGGCCATGTTCAAACGAATACGGCGCAACGAAGGGAAGAGCAGCAGCAAATGCCGCCTCCACCGCGTATCCAGACAGCACCAGTAGTATCAGCAGCGCAGGCGGTGGTGAACAGTTCCAGAGCCAGAAGAGCCGGGGCCGGGTCTGCAGCGCACGAGTTACCAGTGGTGCCGCATCCCGCGGTACCCCCAGCCGGGTCACGCGTTTCCCGGGCAAGACCGGCCCCAACCACCCTTGCGGGGCCAAAGTGCCTTTCGGACGATATCAGAGCAGAACCTTACCCGGAGAAGTTCAAAGAACCGGGGAAAGTAGTAAATTATGAGCCAACAATGGATCCAGAAACGTGGCTGAGCAGCTATGAGATGGCAATGTCAATTCGCAACGCATCCGAGAATCTCCAAGCCAAATTCATGTACTTAATGATGTCAGAGGGAGCAGCAAAGTTATGGTTCACCAACCTACCGGAAAAATCGATCAAATCGTGGGAGGAGCTAAAGACCGCATTCATCAAGCACTTTCATGGGACATGCAGAAAGTTATTTACTATTGATGATTTAGAAAGATGCGTTCAGAAGAAAGGAGAATCGGCACGCAGCTGGGTACGCCGGGTTATGGAGATACTCCACTCGTCTACGGATATCCAGCCTAAGGACGCGCTACAAGCTATGGCAAAAACATGTAAGTACGTTCCTTTGGTACAAAAGCTAACTCGCATGAAATCTAGTAGGAATGCAGCGGAGGTTACAATGGGAGAGTTAATGGATGCGTGCAACAAACACGCTGCAACGGATACCACAGAGGAGGAAGTTGACGACAAGAAAGCAAAAGCAAACGCAAGTAGCAGCGGGAAAACCGGCAATGGGTCGGCGCCAAACAATAATGGAAGTAGCCAAAACAAGCGCCCGTTCGACGGGAATTCCGAGTTTGTAGCCAACACGGAGGCCGGGTCTTCAAGACCTAGATCCGAAGGGAATTTTAATACTGGGAATCACAATGGGGGACACTACCAAGGACCTCCAAGACCAAGCAACAGTTGGGACATATTTAGGATGGCGTGCCCGAAGCATAGCAGGAATGGCAAGCCGGCCAATCATTCACTAGAGCAATGTGCCGACTTACAAAGGTGGAAGAACGAAGAAGTGAACAGAGCTATGCGAGGTGCGGGCCGGGGAGGAGGTCCGGGTCTAGGTGGAAACTTGGGTAATGGGCCGCCCCCAGCCGGCAATCCGCCAGCTGGAAATCAAGGTAACAATCAAAATGGAGCAGGAGGTTTTCAAGCTAACCCCAAACAGCTGGGTCAATATCATGTGCACACTACAGGAGGCTCTAACAAGGATAAGAAGATACTGAAACAAGCAGTTAATTCGGTCTCTTCCGCTGTTCCAAGGTATTTGAGGTGGTCAGAACAAGAGGTAACATGGAGCAGGAAGGATCACCCGGATAGAGTTGATCACCCGGGAGTCTTAGCTTTGGTAGTGGCACCACAGGTCAACGGCTACGAGCTGAAAAAAGTCCTGATGGATGGAGGAAGTAGTATCAATATCCTGTACTGGGAAACTTTTCTGCGAATGGGCTTAAAGGAATCGCAGCTGCAAAAGAGTACAACAGTTTTTCACGGGATAGTGCCGGGTCACTCAGCATGCCCTGAAGGAAAGGTGGCACTGGAAGTAGCTTTTGGAGAGTCAAAGGATAATTATCGAGTCGAGTGGCTTACCTTTGAGGTAGTAAAGTTGCGCAGTCCTTATCATGCATTGTTTGGAAGGCCGGCTTATGCCAAGTTCATGGCAAGACCGTGTTATGTGTACCTACAACTGAAAATCCCGGGTCCCAAGAAGACCATTACAATACACGGAAACCGGGATATAGCAGCTGAGTGCGATGAGGGAGACGCGGCAATGGCCGAGCAAGCCTGCAGGAAGGAAGAGCTCAAACATTACCGTTCTCAGGTAGACCTAGAAGAGAGGACAACGTCAAAAAAGCCAACCCCTGAGGGGGACAAAGCAAAAGTTAGGGCAGAACAAAACCCTAAGATGGTAGGCTTCATCAGGAGCAATACTTTCAAAACTCTCAGCAGGGAAGAAGAAGGCGTACCACCGTCCGCAGCTGATCACGTTCCAAGGAAGATATACCCGGACTGGCTAGCAAATCCGGTACTCATTACGAAAGGGCATAGCAAGTGGAGAATGTGCATCGGCCGTATCAACGCGAGGCCGATTCTCGAGAATAACTAAAGCAGTGTAATGGGCGGCAGGTTTCATACGCACTCTTTTCCTATCCAGGGTACCTAAGGGGACTGGAAGGTTTTTAATGAGGCGGCCTGCTGAATCAAAAAAGAAATTTTTATCAATAAAAGAAGATGGTTTCGAGTCTTATCATGGTCTTTGCTTCAGTTACAAGTAAGTAACATTGTTACTATCAATACATCAGTATCATCGAAATACATTACATGAATATAGGTCTCCGGGGGGTGATCTGCTTCAATAAGTAATCACAAGACCCGGAGACCCGGCCATGATGCCTATAAGTTATGGGGGCTGATTACTCGAAAAAACGGGTACAGCTGCAATCCTATAACTGGACAAAGGAGCCAAATTTCTTGGTTATTCTTACTTAAGCTCGATGTGACTCGCACTAAAGTGGCATGATCTGTTCGCGTACGATCACAATCAAATTATGCAGCCCAGTGTGGCTTGCTTGATCTTGTTTTTCGTATAGACGCAACGACATGGTATCCACGCGAAAGCCGGCTTATAGTACAAGATAATCAAAAGGGTCATCTAAACCACAAGTCCATGCAGAGTATAAGGCTAAAAAAGCCGGAAACTCAACAAATATTAAGCATGACTTCAGTATTTATGTAAACAGATATTGGTATTCAGCTTGGTAAACAGCAGTATGTCATCTGAGAAAGGCCACGCCCCTATAGCTCGTACTTTGGGTCATGGGGACTGGGGACTTCGAAACAGAAACAAACTGTTTTAACTACCCAAGCCTGAAAACCTTAATTTCCGAGTATTGGGGACTTAAAGAAAGGTTCCTCTATCAAAACCTACGATACTCGGTTAGCCGAGTCTCAAAAGGAAACTGAAAACAAGAGTTCGAAGTATCGAGAATAAGCTTATAAGTAACACAAGGATCGAGATTATCAAAAGCCAGGGGAGGCAAAGAGTTATCATAAGATTAATAAGCATACAGTCATAGTATCAGCGTCAATGGTGCACAAGCGCACCACCAAAAATCATATCAGTCTCGAGAAACACAAAGCGTTGGGTAGCGTCCTACTCGGCGTCCTGAGAGTGGTCCTCCGGGTCTGAATCTTGGACTTGCTCCTTGGCCTTACCAGCAGCTTTACCCGGGCTCTTCACTTCTGGACGAACAGGCGGAGGCACGGCTGGGGTAGAGGTAGACGGCTTTACGCCCAGTTCTGCTTCCCTCTTTGCAGCCTCTTCCTTCCTCCTAGCCAGATCAGTCGACCATTTGTCCAACATATCAATAGGGGGAGGCGCCTCCACCAGGATAACCTTGCCCTCAGAATCATACGAGCTCATAATTGTGTTTAGATCCATCTTGTCGGCCAAAGCTGTGGCTGAAGGACGTACCGCAGATTGTATAGCTTTGAAATCCTGGGGCTTGAATTTGGACCCGTCAGCTTTAAATTCTGGGAACCCGGATACTATCTTTGCCGGGTCAAGCTTTGGAAAATAAGCCTTCGCCAGCGTTAAAGCCCGGGTCACCCCAATTCGGCAGGACGAACGCTTCAGTATTTCAATCCATCCAGGTGCTGTGGAAAAGGCCTGTATAAGGGTCTCCTCGCCCGGGTATACCTCAGAAGGCCACTTGATAGCATCCAGCAAAAGTTTCGTGCCGGCAAAAAACGTCCGGAGCACAGTTTTCAGAGTTTTTACTTGAGTAATGGCATTCTCCTCCGGAGCAGCAAGGTTAGCACCTGCAATCCAAACATGTGAAAGCATATCAGTCATGTTGGTTATTACAGCGGCAAGATAGAGGTACGCAAATTAATCGCAAATAGCAAACTTACTTAGCAAGATACGGTAAGTGTCCGTAAGCTGAGCCGACAGGTTATTCAGCGAGGACTGGGCAGCATGGTACTTCTTCTTGTATGAGGAGACATCTTTTTTCAAAGTCTTTATCTCCGCTTCAAGGGCCTCCCTACGCTTAACTTCAGCCAGCAAGAGCTGCTCAGCCTTAAGTAACGCTTCATCTGACTGAGTAATCTCTGCCTGCAAAGGCCGGGTGAAGCTGTAAGCCGGATATCGCGAGAGTATTTTATCTGAGGAAATGATTGCCGGCAAGTACTATGCGAAGTACCGAGGATAATTAAAAAAAAAAAATTATACTCGGGACTTGGGGACTGGATGTATAATAAGGAGTATCAAGTGAAAATTACCTGATGTGCTGCAGCCATACGTTCTAAGACAGTCCCTTCTGAAGCTTTCATGGCAAGAAGAGCGCTCATCAGCTGGTTAAAGTCAGCGTTATCCGAGTTAGATGGCTCGGGTACCTGGAAAGTGGGAAAAGGAGCATTTCTTGTAACAGGAGGTGGCACCCGGGTCATCCGAATGTCGGAGTCTGGTCCCCCTCCCGCGCTTGAAGCTGCCCCCTTCTCCTTCTCGCTCGTGTGCGAAGCGATTGGATACTCGGCGTCATGCCTAGCTGGCTCCGGTGGCGACATTTGCTCGTCGCCAGCCGTAGTGAAGGCATCATCAGCCGACTCGCCCTCGACCCGGACTTTAGCTTCGGTGTCCTCCTGGTCGCTACTAATAACCGTGGCTCTGAAGAAGGTGCAAAGGCGTAATTAATCTTTGGTTATGGAAAGAAAGGGGATGAAAGTTCGGTATAATATCCGGAAAAGGCGTTTACCCGGTGTTTACTGGGAAGTCCGAGGGGAAGCCGTCACTAGACCCGGAAGAGACTGAGAAATGGCAAGAGAGGTCTGGGATTACGTTACAAAGGAATGATTGGAAAGAAGTTTTGTTTACAACAAATACCAGGGTGTTGAACCGGGGGCGGCGAAGCAACCGGGTTAGGGGTCTCGTTGCCCGGATGATTCCGGGTTACTCGGCGCCTAGTCATGGGTGGCTCCTTCAGTTATGATCAAAAGGGGTGAAGATGGGGTTAGCCCCGGAGTGACGTTATGGGAGCAAAAAACCAAAGTGTAAGGGGATGAAGTAAAAACCTGGAGGGCTATCCTCTGGGATTTCCTCTTTGTTCCGGTTCTGGTGGCTGGCTCCGGCTCTTCCTCCTCGCTGGTGGACCCGCCCCTGCTGTCCGTTTCTTCTTCTTCGCTTTGGTCCTCTCGCTCTGAGAAATGTCCGAGTTACATCATAAAGAAGAAGAAAAGGCAGGATATAACGTGTGCAAAGGAATCAAGTAGGTACCTTCATTCGAGTCAACGATATCGTCTTCCTCCTCCCCGTCTTCGGAATTAGGAGTGGAGTCGACCGTCCAAAAGTCATCATCGGCCTGAGGAGAAGATGCCAGGATAGTGATTAATATCGAGTCAAGAGAAGCGAATAAAAGTAAGTGTTAGAAGTCAAAATCAAAAGGCAGAAAACTTACTCCAGGGGTTGGATTCTCGAGGGTAAAAGGTTCTAGTCCGGCTATGCTCCGGATTACTTCGAGCTTCTCTGTCAGGAAACCCTTAATTGTTTTGTTAATGTCACCCGGAGCAAGGGTGCGGGTGGAGAATCGGATTGGGTCCGTGGTTTGACCCGAGTATTCGCACATCAGCTTCTCACGAATGGAGTTTGGCTGAATGCGGAAGCTAACCCAGGTCTTCACCAGGTTTAGCCCGATGAGGCCTCGGGCGGACAAGATGGAGATCCTAGCTAATAAAGGCAAGATCGCCTCCCTGTCCGGTTCAGACGCGAAGGCGTTGAATTTCTCGGAGATGTCAAGTTGACCCTCCGAGTAACCCGGCAACTTCTTTTCGCCGGGTGGAGAGGTATCCTGGCAGTAGAAGTACGAAAGCTGCCAGTGCTTTACGTGGGAATTGAGAGAAATAGGAGGCATCAGGGAGTTCTTGCGGCGCTGGATAGAGACCCCGCCGCAAGTGAGAAGTGCGCCGTCGCCGCTTTCGCGACACGGCTTGCACTGAAAAAGTTCGACGAAGAGGGCTAGACTTGGCGGTGTGCACAAGTAAGATTCGGAAAGAACAATAAAATGGGAGATGTTCAAAATGGAGTTTGGACCTATATCGAAGATACGGAGGTTGTAATGGTCTAGGACGTCACGGAAGAAGGGGTGACCCGGAGGCCTAAAGCCCCGGGTCACATGTTCAACGAAGCATATTACCTCATTCGTCGCTGGAGAAGGCCGGGTTTCATTGCCTGGCACTCGCCAGTGGATAGACTCCTGTGGAGGTAGGGTTCCAAGCTCGACCAACTCCTCCAGCTTGGCCTTGGTGACGGAGGACTTCCCCCAATTGGCCGATATGGAGCTTGTGGATTTAGCCTTATTCGGCTGTTTCCCCTGCCTCTTGGGTGCCATGGGATTGACCTGGTAAAACATCAAAGGAAAGGACGTAAGGAACAAAAACTTGGAAGTTAGCAGGCAAGCAATTACCCGCAATTTGAACATAACCCGGCTATTGCCTCGCTGGGTCAAGAATGATTTATCCGGGTATCAAGTGACCTTACAAAATACATGGAGCTTTCCGTAAAAGCAAATGTTTGGAGGAGTTAGGGGGATGCTTATATGCTTACCATCTGCGAATGAGTCGGAGAAGTAAGATTTTCTGAGGAAGGAGAACAAGGGCGGAAATTTCAGATGGCCCGAGCTTAGATTGGGAATCCTATTTCTAAAATTGTGACCAGATTAACGATTACTGGAGTTAGGGGAGTAATATAAGCTATGAATCCTATCCATAGGAATGTTTATGGTAAGTATCAGTGAGTTAATCCGGCGCAGCCCGAGAAATTGCGGACCGCTCGATTCAGATCTAATTAGAGGAAGAACTAAGAAATTGCGGGGGTAAGTTGGAGGATGTAAGGGACTTACTGAAGGAGATTGGAGTAAGGCCTTGCGGAGACAGATGGCGCAAGATTCGTGTCCTTTCGTGGTCGTTGGCCGGCGAATCGGAGGCTTGACGGTGGATTCGGGAGCTGGTGCGGCTCGCGCGGCGGCGGAGCGCAAACGAAGGCGGATGGGCTCCGGCGAGATGCGTGGGGTTCCCGTGGTGGCGCTCTGCGAGCTTGAACTTGGGGAGAAGAGAAATGGGGAAAGTGAGCCGTTAAGGGTTGAGTTTGCCTCCTGGGGCTTATTTATAATAAACCGGGTGGAAAAGCTTATCCTAACGGGCGAAACCCGGGGGTTGCGGAGTAATAGTTGGACATTTTGAAATTTGAAGACGTGCTTTATGTGCACTTAGATATGGTCCCGAGAAAAGAGAAGGGGGGAATCTCTTTCCTGGTATTAGCAATAATTATCGAAGAAGGTGCGAAGTCATGGAGTTCCTTACTAAAGCTCGAGTCTGGAAGATTAAAGGAGAACCCTTGAGGGAGAGCCGGGCTTTTACTTGGCTTCCTTGGTACCAGTCACGGCTATTCATCAGCGCGCTGCGTCCTGATTTTCATATGTTTGTGTCTTATATTTCTGTAGGGAATAGCCGGCGCTTCGAAGAGTAAATCTTGGAAGCCCAGGCTATTCTGGGGACTACTGATGAGGGGATAGTAACCCGGTATGCCGACTCTCAGGTGAGATCCGGCCCAAACGACGGATGGATCAAATCCGGCTAAGGACAAAGAAGCTTCTAGAAGGCCCAGGACTTGTAAGGATCGTAACCCGGATTGTGGGTTACGGCAAAGAAAGTTAGGGTTCGTATGAAGAGTTCGAATAGGACTCGAGAAGCGCTTTGTAAGGCAAGTCAAGGGGGATATGAGTACTATATAAACCAACCCCTGGGCTTCGCCTAAGGGAGATTCAAGTCATAACTGTAACACCTATTATCGAGTATCCAGTATAATCATATCGAGAGCCGGCGAGTTGTTTTCCGGTTCTTAGATTGCTTTCGCCATGTTCTCTTTCGAGCTAAACCCTCTCCCAAATACCTGCGTCGACTTGCCCCAAGATCAGTTACCCCAGGTAACATCTGCCGTGATTATCCCACGACACGGGGACTGCTCCATTCAACCCGGGGACTGTCGCATTCATCGAGGGGATCCTTTCCGAGTACTCGGGGACTCGGGGACTCGCCCCCAACTCAGAAGAGGTCTTGGTGGCTGATCCAATGGAAGTGGACGAACCAGTGTTCCCCACACGGGAGACACCGAGTTGGGCTCTGCCCATATTATCCTTTCTAACAGATGGCACCTTACCAAGCGACGAGGTCATAGCCAGGCAGATACAGAGAAGATCCAAGGGCTACACTATCCTCAACAAGGTGCTGCATAGAAGGAGTCCTACTGGCGTGCTGCAACGCTGCGTCGAGCCAGAAGAAGGGGAAGAAATTCTTGTGGAGATACACCAGGGGGAATGCGGGCATCACGCCTCTTCTCGGGCTCTGGTCAACAAGGCTTTCTGGCATGGTTTCTTTTGGCTCACTGCCTTGAAGCAAGCTGAAGATATAGTGAGAAAGTGCAACGGCTGCCAGAGATTTGCAAGTAAGATTCATATGCCAGCTTCCGAGTTGAAGACCATTCCCATTACTTGGCCATTTGCAGTTTGGTGTTTGGATATGGTGGGGCCTTTCAAGCCAGCTAGAGGTAACATGACTCACATCTTGGTCATGGTTGACAAGTTCACCAAATGGGTTGAGGTCAAGCCTATCCGGAAGTGTGATGGAGTCACAACTGTGAGTTTCCTGAAGGATGTGATCCTGAGATACGGCTACGCGCACAACATCATCACTGATAATGGCACAAACTTTGCTGAGGGTGCTTTCGCGAGATTCTGCAAGGAAAAGCGGATCCGGCTAGATGTTGCATCTGTTGCGCATCCCGCCTCCAATGGGCAAGTGGAGAGAGAAAATGGCATGGTGCTATCCGGCATAAAGCCAAGGCTGATGGAACCATTACAGCAAACCCCTGGTTGTTGGCTGGACGAGTTGCTGGCGGGGTTGTGGAGTCTAAGGACTACCCCTAACCGATCAACCGGATACACACCATTCTTCCTGGTGTATGGAGCTGAGGCCGTGTTGCCCACTGACCTAGAGCATGACTCGCCCCGAGAACCCTCTACACTGAGGCGGAGGCGAGAGAAGCTCGAGAAAATGACGTTGACCTGCTAGAAGAAGCAAGAGAGTTAACTCTGTCACGTTCAACTGTCTATCAGCAAAACTTGAGGCGTTATCACAGCCGGAAAGTGAACCCAAGGGTTTTCCGAGAAGGAGACATGGTCCTTAGGCTCGTGCAGCGCACGGCCGGGATGCACAAGCTATCCCCTACGTGGGAAGGGCCTTTCATTGTGAGCAAGGATCTGCACAATGATGCCTACTATCTAGTTGACGCACAGGCACCCCAGAAGAACAGGCCGGATAGAGCTGGAGAGGAATATAAGCGGCCCTGGAATCTAGCTCTACTCCGCCGTTTTCATTCATGAGCAGAAAGTTGTATGTATCTCCTCAACCGAGTTAAAATTCTAGTAGGCACTCCGAATTCAAACTCGGGGACTTCCCTTGACCAAAATTGTTCTGTGTTGTTTTACTCTGTTTTACTTTGTCTACTCGGTTGCTCCACTTAGAATTTCATAAGCATATCTAGTAGTGTGTTTAAACCCAAGGGCCAACTCTTCGACTCTGCTGCTGTCCGCAGCCCGGCTTCATGGCAAGCAAGAGAACAAGCCAAAGGTCAATGAGCACACGAAAAATTGCTAAGGAGAAGAGAGGTGTAGCAACAGGGTAGGGTGTTCTTTACTGTTTCTGTTGTCTCTTTTCGGCTAAGTGGTGGGCAGCGTTACTATGCGATTTTCTAAGTGGCTAAGTATTTGAAACTCAAACTTTGAAATCTTGTGACTCGACTACCAAAAATTCCACAAGTGGCAGGTAAGAGCTAAGACAACGAGAATGAGTGGATAAAAAATGCAACTCGGGGACTTGCATAGAAACGCAACCCGGCATTGAGCCAGAGTTGCTAAACTGTTAACTAAATTAAAAACTGAGTAGCAAAGGACTTAATTGTACGGATTACATTTGCACCCAGCATCTCGGGGATCTGATAAGAGTTTTGGAGATAAAGATTTGCAGGGATTACACAACGGTGGAACCCGTGTTGTCAGCATCGGTGTTGGCAGAGGCAGTTTGATCGAAGGTTGCTGTAGCCACAGAGATGGGATCCGTCGCAGAGTTGGAGGCTAGCGGGTAGAGACCTCCCATAGCAGTAGCAGTCATGCCCAACTCGGGAGCTGGCTCTTGGATCACCATCTCGATGGTGATGGTGGTCTCCTGCGCGATAGGCTGCGGCTGGTTGGCATCAGCGTTGGCGGCCAACTCGGATTCCTCCGTGTTGCCCTGCTGCTCGGATTCCTCAGCCTCCTTGGTCTCCTCCTGCTCGTCTCCCTCCTCTCCGACACCCTCCTCGGACGCAGCCAAGTCCTCGTCATTGTCATCGTCCTCATCATCATTCTCGGCATCATCATCTTCTCCAACGTCAGTGTCCGGCTCAGTGAGGCCGTCGATGTAGACGCTGGTATCGGCGTAGAAGGCGATCTTGTAGGCCACCTCCTTTTGGAGAGTGACACAATCAGGCTCTTTAGTCCATTTGGAGTCTTCGCGGCGCTCACGGATCCTTTGGAGATCCAAGTTCTCATACCAGCTCAGGATGAAGTGCAGCAACTCGTCAGCTCCTGCCCGAGCTGCGGAGGCACGCCACTTCTTGAGTTCAGCCTTGACCTCGCGTAGGTTCTCGGCAATTCCTTGGAATGTTTCTGGGACCTCCTTTTCTGGCCAGAACAGGGTGTGCAAGTTGATTGCTGTGACCACCATGGCGGTGCCCAGGCCCTTGAGGGAATGCACCTATGTCTTCAGGTTGGCGAGAAGGTCCGAGATGGTGGATCCATCATCAAGGCCAAGACCGGCTGCTGCCCTGGCTTTCCTTGCTTTGTTCGCAGCAGTTGCGCCAGCGACACGGAGTTCCGGGAAGACATCTAAATCAGAAGGGCCTAAAGTTAGGTCAGAAACAGAAACCGAGAAGAAGAAAAACAGAATAGAAGAAGGCAGAGAGAAAAAAGGCAAACAGGATAGCGGATAATGAAAACTTACATTCCATCTCAAGAATGATTGCTCCCAGCTTCCTATGCCAGTCGGTCTCGTCTGAAACATGCTTCGCATGGATGCGGCGCGATTCCGTGATCTGGGTCTCAAGAGCCGAGTTCTGGTCCTTCAGCACCTGGATCTCCAGCTCAAGTGCCTGCTTCTCTGCCTTGGTTGTCTTCTCAATCTCCTTTTTCTCGCTGACATGGTTGATGGCAGTTTGGAGCGCGGTTTGGAGATCAAGTTGGATCTTCTCGTATTCATCTCTCTCGGTCTTGCGCTCCTTCTCAATCTCCAATTCCCGGGCCAGCATTTGCTGTTGCACCTCAGCGGGCGTGAGGCACTGCAAGTGTTGCTCCCAAAATTTTTTATACTCTTCTGCGAGAAGAACATAATTATCAGCAAAGCAGCCAAGTAGGAAGATACAATTGCAGAAAAGAGAGAGGAAGGCTCACCTTCCAGAGTAGAGATCTTTCTCTGGGCGGAGGCGGCGAAAACTTCGCAGTCTCGGTGTTTTTCCACCAAGTCCTTGAGCTTGCCTGCAGAGAAGACAGCGATGAAGCAAAAAGCAAGAAACGAGCGTAAACACAAAACGCACAAACCGAGATGCTAAAAGCTTACCTTCGACCTCAGATATCTGGAGAGTGCGTTCCAGGGCCATCTGCTCCATCGCCTCACTATCCTTCTTGTCGGCTTCCAGAGCCTGGATACGATCTTTGGCGATGCGGTGGTTCCAGAGTAGCCGACGGAAAACCCTGGTCCTTTTCTGGACGCTATCCTGCAGAGAAGAAGGGATAAAGTGTAAGTGGTTTGGAAGATTTGGCCCGAGTAAATGTCAACTCGGTGGAGTCTTCACTCACTCGGCCCGAATCTCGGGGACTGGGGGAATGACTAAGAGGAAAAGAGAAAAAGAGAAGAGAAAGAAGAAACCAGCAACTCGAAAAATGCAAGAAGGAGAAGAAATACTTACCACGTAGCTCTGCTTGATGTCCTCGATGTTCTTGCGGTTGACGAACAGCTTGCCGGCCAAGGTGCAGGCAGGGCTGGCAACCGTCATGGCGACAGAGCCTACATCAGCCTTGTTCCAGTCGGTGCGGTAGTGATCGAGCTGACCCAACTCGGTACCGTTCCAAGTGGGGTTACCATGCGCCTTGCTGTTCCAGGCCTTATCAACAAAGCCTACTCGGTCCAAGATGGCAGTAAGGCCTTCTTCTTCAATATCTTCATCTTCTTCGCCACGAGAAAAGAGCTCGGGAGTTGCCTTCTTCCCCTTGGACTTGGAGGTTCCCACGGCTTGGCCTTCCTTGAGAGCGGCTTGTCGCTTCTCTCCCTTGGACAGCGGTATCTGGTGGCGCTGCGACAGGGTCATCATGTACTCGGGGTAGGTGGTCGCACTCTGCTTCTCGACGGGGCCAGTGACCCCGGAGGCATCCGGGTTGGCGTTTGAAGCAGACGGAGCAAGCGTAAGCTGGGTGCTCTTCACCTGCTTCCCGAACTGCTCACCTCGTGGCTTGGGGGGCGACATCTGCTGCCCAGCCTGCGAAGCTGTGCGCTTTGGCTGTACCCGGGTGGCCTCGGCTGTCTTGGTAATTTTCTTGGTGCTTGATGTAGAGGCTGGCCGAGAAGAAGGTGGTGGAACTTGCAGAGGAGGTTGAGGAGGTGGTGGCACTAGCTGTGTTGGTGGAGGAACATGTGCGCTGGGTGGAGTCACCTGCGGAGTTGGCGGCACAGGAGGCCGGCTACTCGGTGCAGCGTCTGGCTGCACTTGGTCCTGGCGGGTTGGCTCCACCACGTCATCTTCTACCCGCTGGTCCACAGCGGGATCTGGCCTTGTGTCAATAGTGTCTTCTACTCGCGGTCCGGCCGCGGGATCGTCTTGTTCTGCAGCATGGGTGTCTTGCTGCTGCTCGGGGGTGGCGTCTGGCCGCTCCAGGACGACATCGTCTTGCTGCTCGGCAGCATCTTCAGTGTTTTCCCCAGCTGAGGCAGCTGGGGGAGTTGGCGGCATCTCGTTGTTGTCAGTAGCCCGGGCAGTGGGCTGCGCATCAGGCGGCGACTGCTCGGAGGTGAGATCTACCTCTATCCTGGCGCCATCGTTCTCGGCGCCAGCGTCTTGTTCTTCATCAACTGGGGAGAACGCACGCGCCCTTCCCCGTGGCTTTTGGTTCTCATCGTCATCCGAGAGCTCAACAGTCTCCTCTCGGGAGGGGGCTGTCTGCGTCTGAGAAGGTGACGCGGTGGTGGCGTCGGCGTCAAGAGTCTCGCTGAGAGGAAGAAAAGGGCAAGATCAGAAAGCGGAGAAGGGAACCAAGGGAAAGGTGCAACAAGAAGCGGCAATAAGTTAAGATGTACTCGGAGGAACACTTACCCTTTGTGGGTGGGGGCTTTCCTCTTCTTGGAAGCGCCGGTCTTGGGCACGACTGTCTTCTTGGATCTCTTGGGGGAGGCACCTGCGCACCACTGCCCACCCTCTTCCGAGTATTGGGAGCGGCCACCAATAGCGGATCGATGACCAGGACTTCCTCCTCGTCGTCTAACTCAGGATCCTCTGCAGAGTAGAAGAAGAAAGGAGTTAAAACAAGCAAGGAAAGAGAGTCAAAGGGTACTGCCAGCAAACAGAGATGTGAACTCAATCACCTTCATCATCTTCGGACCAATCCCGAATAGAGGCATCTGCTCGGGACTTACCGGGCTGAGTAGTTTGGGGGATACACAAGGTATCCTGAGTATCATATGCGATCGTGTCATCTTCTTCTCGGTCCTTGGACCAGTTGGCTTCGAAGATTTCGTTGTCCTCTTCTCGCTGGCGGTTGATGTGCTGATTGAGGCAAAGATAAAGCACAGGGAGTTGAGTTCTCAGCTAAGTGTTTCTACTCGGAATAGCATGCAAACACAAAGCATATTAAGCTAAGAATTTCTACTCGGAGTAACATGCAAACACAAAGCATATCAGGTCAAGTAATTCTACCCGGCACGGCGTGCAAACACAAAGCATATGAAGCCAGAGAGATAGGTATGAGGACCTACTCGGTATAACATGTAAATACAAAACATACAAAGCTGAGAGACTACCTATTCGGTATCAGAGTGCAAACACAAAGCATAGAGCACTAACCTGAGTGATCTTCTTGGTGCGGCTGTACGGCGTGAAGCCGTAAGCCCAGTTCTCGATGAGCGAGGTCGACATTATGGACCTGGCCCAGATGGCCACCTCGGCCTTGGTGAGCTCGAAAGTTGATGTCCTGGTGCAATAACGAGCACCTCCCATGTGGCACATCTTGTGCACTCGGTGCTGGAGCGGGAGTACTCGGCGTGAGATCCAACAAGCAATGGGGTCGTCTTGGATAAGCCCCGCCGTCACCAGCTCGGTCAGGCGCTTCTCGACCTGGAGGACGTCTGGCACAGTCTTCTTCGGGTCGTAGCCCCAGTTCTGCTCGGTGGGCAGCGCGTTGACGAACTTCGGGAGCCCTATCTGGTCTTCTGTGGGCTTCCCCTTCTCGGCGGGTATGTTCTTCACGTACAGGAACCCGCGCTGCCACTTGCGCACGGTATCCAGCCCGAGAACCCCCGGGTGGTGTCCGGTGCGGCGTTGCAGCTTCATCGCACTACCCGTCTGGGTCATCACGCGAGGAGCGGAAGTGTTGCCGGGATTTGGAACCTTTTGTCTACGGAGGAAGAAATACCTTGCCCAGGTGTGGATGGTTGGGTATACACCCAGAAAGGCCTCACACACGGTGCCGTGTGTGGAGAGCATCGGGATTGCATTTGGCGGTAGATGGTGTGGTTGAACGCCAAAGTGGCGGAGAAAATCAGAGAAGAATTGGGAGATGGGAAGGCCGAAGCCGCGTTTGAAATGGGATAAGAAGACCACGTACTCACCCTCTTCGGGTTCCGGGATGATCTCCTTGCCAGGAGGCCGGCAGACGACGCCGGGAGGGATGCGGCGCGTGTTGACCAGCCATTGGCAGTCCTCCGCGGTCACGTCCAAGCCCTCCCAGCCGGCTCGGGCGGGAACCGCATCGTCTCCAGGCGCCATGGAAGCAGATGGTTGTCGGAGAGGAAGAGCTCGTGGAGATTGAAGCTCGACGGAGTTGCGCAGATGCGCTTCTCTCTCTCTCGCGTGGTGCGTGGAGCAGCGGCGCAGCGAGTGCTCGCGGTGGCAGTGTGCTCGACGGCGGCGGAAGAGGCGAGGGAGGCGTGAGATTGGAGAAGAAGGAAAAAGAAGTGGGCGGCGCGGGGGTATTTATTTCTCCCCCGCGAACTGCCGTTACCGAGTGGATTAATCATGGCATTGATCGTGCGGCGTGGGTTAATCGACCGTTAGAAACGCACACAGCGCGAAACGCGCGCGTAACGGGCGCAGTTAATCCCACATCCAGATCGTGGGCTCTCGAGTACTGGTTGACGTGACCTAACGGGCCGTGGGCCCTACGCGCAGAGGCTAGCGCGTGGCCTGCGGTTGCACCGAGGCGTCGCGGTCTCTGCTGCGTGCCACGTGCCCCACAACGGCACGAGGAAGTGGGATTTGGTCTGATCCAGCGGGATCTGGTTCAGAATTTCACTAAGTCATTTTACTCGGTAGCACAGAAGAGAGAATGTGCTACTCGGAGTTGAAGAGATTCTTTCAATTACCACAGTGGGTGGTTCGAGTAGGAGTTTATGGTTCCGAGTTAAGGTGGAACTCGGCTTCATTCTCTTCGTGAAGGCAAGGTTTGTTTTTAAGCTGGCAGGGCCCAACGAACAAGTTCACTGGACTCCACCAGCTTCGGGGACTAATGTCGGGGGGTTACCCCCGAGTAGGGGTCAGGAAAGTGGTAAAAGGCAAAGATCAGAGTACCGTTGGCCGGGTTGGTGGCTACCCGGGTACCCTCTACCCGGTAGTCTCTATCCGGTCATAAGTATTGAAGGCCAAGAGGCGACAAGGAGAAATGTCGTGGTGGTGTCACGGCAGATGCCATGGGATGGCTAAAGATGTGGGGACGATGGACGCTGGAGGTGTCCGGGGAGGGATCACGCGACGAGTAGCCGCGTGAGGTGAGATCCACACAACACAAACAACACGATGTACCCAGGTTCAGGGCCCTCGTGAGGAGGTAAAACCCCTACTCCTGCCCTTCTCTATGTATTACGATCTCTCTCCGAGTAGGTACAATACAAATGATATCGCTACCGAGTAGCCCCTTGCCCCTCTCCGAGTAGAGCTAGGTCAAGAACTTAGGGTTTCTAGGGTTCACTATGAGCCTGTGTGGGAGCATGCCTCGCGCAGGAGGCGGCGGGGCACCTTATATACATGGTGCCCAGCCGGATACGTCCAAATCTAGACAAGTGTCGACATAGTGTGCACACCGTCCTTTCTCCGAGTACCCGCTGACAGCTTTGGTCGTTGATCTTGTCTGCTTCTGTAAAGTCGTTGGGCAAAACTAGGGGACAGACTGGTATCACTGTACCTAGTCACAGAGTAGGCCCCCCTTATCCTGCCACGGCCTGCTTCCATGCTGTCACTGTCAGACAGACCGTCCCCACGTGAACAGTAGTTCGAATGCTTCCAAGTACGGACCCAGGATACGCGGGATCCTGTGTCAGAACGGCTCCTTTGACTTCCTGCCCGAGTAGTTTCCCGCCAAAGGTTCCCGCCAATTGTACTCGGGCCAAACCTTTTACTCGACAGGGTAGAACCTGATTGATATCTCCTTCTGGCCATCTTGAGGTGAGACCGAGTAGCAGTCGACCGGGTAGCGAGTACCCGGTAGTCGGCTACTCGACCAAACCTCTCTTCTGTAAGCGGCCTTTACCACCTGTCTTTACCCTACTCGGGGGTAACCCCCCGACAGCAGTCCCCGAAGCTGGTTGAGTCTTGCGAACTTGTTCACTAGGCTCTGCCAGCTTAAAACCAGCCTTTGCATCTCGGCCATCGAACCTCAAGATGCCGAGTAGGTTCTCCGAGTAGCTGTCTGGAGAGTACCTTGAGTTTCCTCTCTTCTGAGTAGCGCTTGCTTTCTACTCTGCTTCCGAGTAAAAAGACTTAGCGAAAATTCGCAAACTGAGCCTCTGCAGCACAGAGCAACATCCAGCCCTTCACGCAGGCACTGCCCACGTGTCAAGCATCCACGACCTCGTCGTTTGGTTGCCCAGGACACGACGCCACGTGTCCAGTTTTCACGCTGCGGGCCCACCGGCCGTCATGTCCCATCACGCGCAATTACTGGCCACGATCTGATGGTGGGATCCAATGCGGCCGTTACGCGCGCAGCCCGCGCTTGTGTGCGTTTCTAGCCGGCCACAGGACCCACCACACGCCACAGTCGATCCCACTTCCGCGGTGGTAACGGTAATCTCGCGAGGGGGATATAAATACCCCCGCGGTAACTTCCTTTTCCCCTTCCCTGCACTTTTCCCCTTCTGCCTCTTGTTCTTCTTCGCCACCGAGCCCTCCGCCGCCGCGCAAGCTTCCGCGCCGCCGCGGACTCACTCCACCAAGCAACTCCACTCGAAAATCATCCACTCCTCCTACTCGCAACGATGGCCAAGGCTAGCTGGGCGGGTTCCTCCGTCACCAAGGCCAATCTCGCCTGGCTCGTGACCAGCAGAAGGGTTCCCCCCGGCGTGGAGTGCCGGGCACCCGACGACGAGGTTGTGCCAACTCCGCGGGACGGCGAGCGGGTGGTCTTCATGTCGCACTTCGAGCGCGGCTTTGGACTGCCCGCCTCCGACTTTCTGCGCAAGTTCCTCGACCACTTCGGGCTGCAGATGCATCATCTGCCGCCCAACGCGGTTGTCTTCCTCGCCTACCATGCCGTGGTCTGCGAGGCTTTCCTCGGCATCAGGCCCACGACTGATACGTGGCTCAGGTACTTTAATCTCCGCCAACAGTCAGTCGGGAAGAAAGACGGTGCAGGCATCGGCCGCGCCACCGACACGGGCTGTGCCATGATGGTGCAGCGGACCGGTACGAACCATCCCCGCATCCAGGGGCTGGATTCCTGCCGAATGTGGCAGCAGACATTCTTCTATGTCAAGAATGTCCCCGCCACGGAAGGAGGTGCGGTTGATGATCGAATCAACCTGCCCGCTTGGAGGAATCGTGCTCCACTCGGGTCGAACTGGAAGGAGAAGCCCACCATCGACGAAATCGCCATCGAGATAGAAGACAGACTCGGCGAGCTGAAGAAGCTGGGCCTCAAGAACGACGACCCGGTGGTGTGCTGGATCAAGCGCCGAGTGCTCCCTCTGCAGGAGCGCTGCCATCTCATGTGTTACATGGGAGGCCCCCGCGATTGCACCAGGACCACCACCATCGAAATCGACGACGCCGATGTTGCCTATCATGCCAGGAACATGCTGAAGACAAGCCTTACCGAGAAGTGGCGGTATGGCTTCGTCCCGTATAGCCGCACGCAACCGATTGCCCGGGTACGCTGTTCCTACTCTGCTTTCGCCTCTGCTTCCCGAGTAGATAACTTCCCTTTCCGCCCCGACTAGCAATCACCCGGTGCACCGAGTAAAGCACTTAGTCGACTCGCGCTTAGGCTCAGTATGCTTTGTGTTTGCACGCCTATCCGGGTAGAACACATAGAAAACTGCATAGGCTTAGTGTGCTTCGTGTTTGCACGCCTATCCGAGTAGAATACTTAGAAAACTGCATAGGCTTAGTGTGCTTTGTGTTTGCACGCCCAACCGAGTAGAATACTTAGAAAACTGCATAGGCTTAGTGTGCTTTGTGTTTGCACGCCTATCCGAGTAGAGTTCCATCCTGATACTCGGTTGACTTATGATCCTTCTCTGTCTTTCAGACTCTTACTCGACAGTTGATTGAGAGTCGCGAAGTTTTCGAGGACAACTGGTTCGCCGATCGCGAGGAGGATGACATGCTGCCCTCTGATGACGCGGAACAGAGCAGCCCCGTTCCTGACAAGCGCGATGCTCTCCGCACTTGGTCGGATGAAGGCTCTCACGGTATTGTTATTTTCATCTTGTTTGCTTCTGAGAAACACCAACCCCTTGCATTGCTGTTCCTGATTCTTCCTTCTTCTCTTTTGAATTTCTCAGATGAGGCCGCTGCGGAGAAGGACGACGAGGATGAGGGCGAGAACGAGGGCGATGCGCCCCTTGTCGTCCAACCTCTGTCTACTGCCCCTCCCGAAACCCGCAAGCGGACCGGGAGCGAAGCACAGGCACCTCCAGCCAAGAAGAGGAAGCCCGCCGAGAAGGAGGAGGCCGCCGAGAAGAAGAAGAAAGTTACTGTAAAGAAACCCCGACGACAGCTTAAATCCACCACTGCGTGAGTTCTCTTCTCGTTTGCCCTCCTTCTCGCGGAATACTGTTTTCTCCCAAATCTTCTTCCAATCCCTGATTTCTTTCTTCTCTGCAGTCCCGCCATGGATGCGAACGCAGCCTTTGCGTCCGGCCAAGACAGGGAGACAGCAGTACCCCTGATTGACCTCGTTGACGACGAGAACGACGCCGCCAATGCTGCTGCCACCAACGCACAGGCTGGTGATGCTCGAGGAGCAGAACCAGAGCCAGCAGCGCAAGATGGCGCCGTTCACGAAGAGAGACCCCCTTCTCCTCCGGCTAGCAACGCCGAGGAGAACCAAGAACAAGAAATGCAAGACGCCGCCGCCCTTGAGCGGCCAGAAGTAGAACGGGAGCAGCCCACCACCGAGGCTGCTGCACAAGAGAACATCACTGCCGAGCAGCTGGTGACAGACGACACCGCCGCGGATGCTACCATAGCAGATGTCTACCCACTTCCAGGCAGCGCACCGAGTGGTGTTCTGCCAGGAGCTGCAGCGGGCGATGGATCTGCGGCGCCACCAACTGCGCAAGGCCCTACGCCACCAACTGCGCAAGGCCCTACACCACCAACTTCCTCCTCGTCTCCACAGAGCAAGGACACATCCAGCCCTCCTGGGCGAGCAGCCAAGCAACAGGCCCTTGATGCTCTGAGGGATTACTGTTCCAAGAAAGGCCTTTCTGAGAAGGAGACTGCCGATAAGGTGGCTGCTGAGAAGGCCAAGGCCAAGGAGGAAGCCGCCGAGAAGGTCAAAGCTGAGAAAGAAGCTGCTGAGAGAGCCAAGGCCGAGCAGAAGAAGGTCAGGGCTGAGCAGAAGAAGGCCGAGAAGCAAGCTGCCGAGAAAGCAGTCGCCGAGAAGGCAAAGGCCAAGACTGACGGGAAGAAACCCGAGGATGTCGAGAAGCAGGAAATCGAGAAGGAGCAAACGAAGAAGAGGGCCAGAGACCAAGGCGCATCCGCAGGCGGAGCACTCGTGATCCGCGACTCCGGCCCGATTCCTGCTGCGCTCTCTGCGGACGCTCGCGCTGCTGGCCAGCCTTGCTACCCGGAGTACATGATCGAGGTTAGCCAACAGCACACCATCGGCTTCCCTCCCCAAGATAAAGCTGTAGCTATTCAGAAGGGGAGGAAAGCTGTAGCCAGGAATACTCCTCCCTTCGATCCAGCTCAAAACAAACCCGTCAATATTGCTTCTCGGGGAGCCCAAGACAAGCCAATAACCTCCAAGGGTCTTGAGCAGGTACTGGACACTGTTGGCCACATCAGCGCCAAGTGGGACAGCAGGGTTCTCGGAGAGGAGAAGTGGCACGGCTTGACCCTTGGCTCCATCGACCACTACCGCGTGGAGTGGAACAAGATCGACCTGGGACACCAGCCCATGTCCGTCTCCACTGATACCGCAACCCTCGCAGCCAAGATGTTCTTGCACCGCAAGAACGCCGAAGATATCGAACAGAGCTACGCAGTAAGTCTTTTTTGCCTTTTCCGAGTTGAATTTTCTTCTCCTCTACTCGCCTTTCTTCTTTCTTACCATCACCCCCAGTCCCCGAGATTTGGGTCGAGTAGACGGATACTCTCCGAGTAGCCTCCTACTCGGGCCGAATCTTCTCTGCTTTGCCTAACTCATTTTCTTCTCGGTTTTCAGGATAGCGTTCTTAAGCGGACCAACTTATACCGCATCCTTCTCTGGAACCACTCCATCGCCAGGAGGCGTATCGCCGTACTGGAGAAGGAGAAGGCAATGGCCGAGGCCGCGAGCAAAGATGCTACCACCAGCACCCAACAGCTGGCTGAAGTGCAAGGTACGCCTTTAGCTCCGCGGTTTCTGCGTTTTATGTGTACGCCCGCTTTTGCTTTCTTATGCACTAACCCTTCCTTTTCTACAGACAAACTGAAGGCCTTGGCCGATGAGCATGAAAAATGCCGTAGCTTCGTGGAGAACGCCGAGGCCACCATAAAGAAACTTGAAGGTGAGTTTGCTGTTTACTCGGTGTGACCTTGAGTTTGGTTCTTCTCTGCCCGTTTACTGACCTCATCTTATCTTTTCGCAGAAGATTATAAGTCATTTGCTGAGGCGCACCAAGATTGCGTCAAGCCAGCAGAGGTGGAGAAACAGCTATCCGACCAGGCCATAACTCTGGTGAAGGACCATACCACCGAGATGGAGAAGCTGCAGCTCCAACTCCAGAAGGCACTCCAAGATGCCGTGAAGATTGGCGCCGAGAGGGACCAGGCCATCGCCGAGAAGGCCAAGGCCGAGACCACTTTCAAGGCCAAGGAAAGGGCCCTCGAGGCTGAATGTGAGACTCTGAAGAAGACCAATGCTGATCTTTTCGCTCAGATGGACACCCTGCGCCAGATCCAATCAAAGCACATTAGCAACGAGGAATCCTGGAGAACCAAGCTGCAGCAGCTGCGCCGCCAACTGATCGGTAAGTTTTCTCTGCATTGCGTCTTTTCTTCTCGGTCTTGTTCCTTCTCGGCTTCTTCTTCCTTCTCGGTTTTTGATCTTGCCACTTGATATTTCAGATATCTAGCCTCGTCTTGATTCTACCTCTGCGCCTACGGTAGCCAAGGCCCGAGCAGTTCGCCTTTCGCTGGGTGAGCCAATTGACACCAGGGCTGAAATCGAGGACAGCCTGCTGGTGCTTAAAGATTACTTCGAAATGCTGGCCGGCGTCGGAACTGACTTGATTCATGTGGGCTTCGAGCTCCACCGGCTGTTCTGGCCTCATGACCCCCAGCCAAGAAACATGCGGGAGCTCGCCCTCAAGCTGGAGAACGTGAAGGCCGAGTTGAAAAAGTGGCGAGCCTCCGGAGCCCGTGCTGGTGCGGACGTGATGCTTCTCTGCATTGCGTCCTGGTATGAAAACCTGGATATGCAGCTCATCCGCGGGAAGCGCAATAACTCCAAGTGGGAGACTGATGCCGATAGCGTGGCCTTGCGCAAGCAGATTGCATATGATGTCGCAGAATGCGCCGAGACGGAGGTCTACATCGATGGCGTCCCCGAACCCGACACCGAGTACGAGGACGAAGAAGATGATGACGAGGAGGAAGAGCTTGGTGACTTCTTCGAATCTCCCAAGGGCAAGGCCGGGAAGGGAAAATCTGCCGTTGTCGCGAGTAGCGATGAAGACGAAGGGGCGCATATCGACAGCGAGCCACTCGACTTCGGCACCTCCTCAGGTGCTGCTCTCGACGACACGGTGCCCCCTCCTGGCCACGCTTCATGCTCCTCCTCGGCTCCAGGACCCGTCTCGGTGGCTACGGCCACTTCCGAGCAGGCGGACACCCAGGAGGATGCCGAGATGGAGGAATCCGCCGCCGTGCAGACGGAGGCGGATGCCGCCCACGCCAGCACCGAAGGAACAGCCGCCACGACTGCCACCGAAGAGGCTGCTGCAAGGACCGCCGCCGAGGAAACATCAGCCAAGGCCAGCGCCGAGAACAACGCCTCCTCATCTTGAAGCAACCTGCAATCTTTTCTTTCACTTGAACATTTTATCAGATCCCCGGAATGCCGGGAGCAGATGTAACAGACTACCTTTATCTTGCTTGCTACTCAGTTTTTATGCCCACTCTGTTTACGTTGACATTAATCAATTTGAACGACACTGGCTTAATGCCGAGTTGTGTTTCCATGCGAGTCCCCGAGTAGCGTTTCTTATTCACCCTGTCTTTTCATCTCTGCTCTACCTGCGACTTGTCGCTTGTTTGGTATTCGAGTCACAAGAATCAAGGAACAAGGCTGCAAATACTAAGCCGCTAGAAACAATCATGATAACGCAGCCCACCACTTAGCCGAGAAGACGAAAACGGGGAACAAAAAGTAACCGACAATCTACTCGGTTCCTGCACTCTTTCTTCCTTAGCGATTTTCGTGTGCTCATTGACCTTTTGCTTGTTCTCTTGCTTGCCATGAAGCCGGGTTTCGGACAGCAGCAGAGTCGAAGAGTTGGCATATAGGTTTAAACACAGTACTCAATGCACTTATGAGTTCTGAAGTGGAGCAACCGAATAGACAAAGGAACAAACCGAGTAAGACAAACACTTAGAGCAATTTTGGACGAGGGCAGTCCCCGAGAACAATTTTAGGTTGCAGAGTAGAATTTCAACTCGGATGAGAGGGTACATACACATCTTTGCTTACGAATGAAAACGACGAAGTAGAGCTACATTCCAGGGACGCTTGGTTTCCTCTCCAGCTTTATCTGCCCTGTTCGCCTGCGATGGGCGCACATCTACAAGATAGTACGCATCATTGTGCAGCGCTTTGCTCACAATGAAGGGCCCTTCCCATGGAGGAGACAACTTGTGCATCCCGGCCGTGCGCTGCACAAGCCTAAGGACCATGTCTCCTTCTCGGAAAACCCTTGGGTTCACCTTTCGGCTATGATAGCGCCGCAGGTTTTGCTGGTAGATAGCCGAACGTGACCGAGTCAGCTCTCTTGCTTCTTCAAGCAGGTCAACGTCGTCTTCTCGAGCTTCTCTCGCCTCCACCTCAGTGTAGAGGGCTACTCGGGGGGAGTCATGCTCTAAGTCTATTGGCAACACGGCCTCAGCCCCGTATACCAAGAAGAATGGCGTGTAGCCGGTTGACCGGTTAGGGGTAGTCCTTAGACTCCACAACACCGCTGGCAACTCTTCTAGCCAACACCCAGGTGTTTTCAGCAACGGCTCAATCAGCCTTGGCTTGATGCCTGCCAGTACCATCCCATTTGCTCTCTCAACTTGCCCATTGGAGGCAGGGTGCGCGACTGACGCAACGTCTAGTCGGATATGCTTATCTCTGCAGAACCGCACCATTGCCCCCTCTGCAAAGTTTGTGCCGTTGTCGGTGATGATACTGTGCGGGTAGCCATATCTCATGATCACATCCTTCACAAACTTCACAGCTGTGACTCCATCGCACTTCCGAATAGGCTTCACCTCGATCCACTTGGTGAACTTGTCCACCATGACCAAGATATGTGTCATATTGCCTTTAGCCGGCTTGAAAGGACCAACCATATCCAAGCACCAAACAGCAAACGGCCATGTGATAGGAATTGTTTTCAACTCGGAAGCTGGCATGTGAATCTTACTTGCGAACATCTGGCAGCCAGTGCACTTCCTCACAATATCTTCAGCTTGTTGCAGTGCAGTGAGCCAGTAGAAGCCATGCCGAAAAGCTTTCTTGACCAAAGCCCGAGAAGAGGCATGATGCCCACATTCCCCTTGATGTATCTCCACCAGGATTTCTTCTCCTTCCTCTGGGCTCACACAGCGTTGCAGCACACCAGTGGCACTTCTCTTGTGCAGCACATCTCGGACTATAGTGTAGCCCTTGGATCTTCTTTGGATCTGTCTCGCAGTCACCTCATCTTCAGGTAAAGTGCCGTCCCTTAGAAAGGATAATATGGGCATTGCCCAACTCGGTGTCTCCCGCACAGGAAACACGGGTTCGTCCATTTCCATTGGGATAGGCTCTGGTGGTTGTACAGGAGGAGTAGGAGCGCTTCTCTGCAGCCCAGACCGATTGGCGAGAACTTCTTCAATGAATGCGACAGCTTCTGGGTTGAGGGCGGCAGTCCCCGAGTAAGGAACGACAGTCCCCGGGTAGGGAGTGGCAGTCCCCGAGTAAGGAGTGGCAGTCCCCGAGTAAGGAGTGGCAGTCCCCGAGTGAGGAGTGGCAGTCCCCGAGTAAGGAGTGGCAGTCCCCGGGTAGGGAGTGGTAGTCCCCGAGTAAGGAGTGGCAGTCCCCGGGTAGGGAGTGGCAGTCCCCGGGTAGGGAGTGGTAGTCCCCGAGTAAGGAGTGGCAGTCCCCGGGTAGGGAGTGGCAGTCCCCGAGTAGGGAATGGCAGTCCCCGCGTAGAGGACGGCAGTCCCCGGGTTCCCTGCAGCACTCTCCCAATCAATCTCCATTGGGTCAGATTCTTCACTTGGCAGAGAAGGAACAAAGATAGATTCCGAGTTGGGGGAAGGCTTGATGGATGGCTTCCTCAAATGCTCCAAGGCAATCCCCGCCGGGATGGACTGCCGAGAAGATCCCAACTTGGATAGCTCGTCTGCTGCCTCGTTCTCTGCTCGGTGAATGTGCTGGAACTCACAGCCTTCGAAAAACCCAGTCATTGACTGCACCAGGAAGCGATACGACGCCATGTTGGCATCCAAAGCATCCCAGGTACCTGAGACTTGCTGCACCACCAGATCTGAATCGCCATAGCAGATAATGCGCTGCACACCAACCTCCTTTGCTACTCGCAAACCATGCACCACTGCCTCGTACTCGGCTACATTGTTGGATGCCTTGAAATGAATCTGCAATACATACTTGAGCTGATCACGCTTGGGTGATGTAAGCACGACGCCAGCACCAAGGCCTTCTTTCACCTTTGAGCCATCAAAGTGCATCTTCCAATAGTTGGAAACTGGAGCAGGAGGTTCATATTGCATCTCGGCCCAGTCCACAAGAAATTCCGCCAGTACCTGAGACTTGATTGCTTCTCTTCTCGTATACGCGGGAGCGTACGCGGCTAGCTCAATCGCCCACTTGGCTACTCTGCCACTCGCCTCCTTGTTTCCCATGATGTCCGAGATGGGAGCAGAGCTCACAACAGTGATGGGGTGCTCCTGGAAGTAATGTTTCAGCTTCCTGGCGCCCAGGTACACACCATATGTCATCTTCTGGTAGTGAGGATAGTTTTGCTTGGAACTGGACAGCACTTCACTGAGATAGTAGACTGGGCGCTGCACACTTTTGCCTTCTTCTTCTCGCTCCACCACTATCACCACGCTGACTACTCGGTTAGTCGCGGCAATGTACAGCAGCATAGGCTCCTTGGGTAGCGGACTAGCCAAGACAGGAGCGCTAGCCAGCATTGCTTTCAGCTCATTGAATGCCACATCCGCCTGTGGAGTCCAGACAAACTTGTCACTCTTCTTCATCAGCTGGTACAGAGGTAGAGCCTTCTCGCCCATTCGGCCAAGAAAGCGGCTCAGAGATGCCAGACAACCCGTGAACTTCTGCACATCCTTCAATGATCTCGGCAAAGACATGCTCTCAATAGCTTTTATCTTAGACGGATTGGCTTCAATGCCCCGACTAGAAACCAGAAAACCGAGTAGCTTTCAGCTGGTACACCAAAGGTGCACTTACTCGGATTCAGTTTCATTTTGTACCTGCGTAGGTTAGCAAAGGTTTCCTCCAGGTCGGCAAGCAGAGTATGTGTTTTATTCGTTTTGATGACAATGTCATCTACGTACACCTGCACATTCTTGCCGAGCTGGTCGTGCAAGCATTTCTGCATGCATCTCTGATAGGTTGCACCCGCATTCCTCAGGCCAAAACACATGACACGATAGCAATAAGCCCCGTACGGGGTAATGAAAGCAGTCTTTATTTGATCAGCAGGATTGAGTGCAATCTGGTGGAAACCAGAGTAGGCATCTATGAAAGACAGCAGTTCACAGCCGGCAGTGGAATCGATCACCTGATCGATGCGAGGTAGCGGGAAAGGATCCTTGGGGCATGCCTTGTTCAAGTCGGTGTAGTCGACGCAACATGCGCCATGCGGTGGCAGCCTTGGGAATCTTCCTTTTTCTTCTCGACATGACCGGGTTGGCTAACCAGTCCGGGTGCAGCACTTCCATGATGAAGTTACTGACCAGCAGCTTGGTGATTTGATCACCGATGGCCTTCCTTCTCTCATCCCCGAAACGGCGCAAAGCCTGCTTCACGGGCTTGGCGTCAGGACGCACATGCAAAGAGTGCTCAACCAACTCCCTCGGGACTCCTGGTAGATCTTCATTGGTCCAGGCGAACACGTCCCGATTCTCACGAGGAAGTGGATGAGCGCGCTTCCTATTCTTCTTCTCCGCCAACCCGGCACCAATGATGGCCACAGCGCTCCGGGAACTCGGGGTCAACCTGGACTGTCTTGGTCTCCTTGGCAGCTTGGAAAGCAGTACCATGCTGAGTACTCGGCACACCTTGTGCGCCAGCTTGTGCGGACTGAGCCATGGCCACCACCTCGTACATCTTCTTCTTCTCGGCAGCAATCACCATCGATTCCGCCAGCTGGGAGCTAGCTGAGGCACACTCCATGGACTTCTTGTAATCTCCCGAGATGGTGATGATGCCATTGGGACCAGGGATCTTCATCTTCAGATAAGCCACATGTGTGGAGGCCATGAACTTGCTCAGAGCAGGCCTGCCGAGTAGAGCATGATAGGGGCTCTGATGATCCACCACCTCAAACTGCAGGCGCTCAGTGCGGCAGTTCTCCCGAGTACCGAATAGCACATCAATCCACACTCGGCCAATCGGGTTGCAAGAGATCCCGGGCACAATGCCATGGAAGGTGGTCTTGCTCGGCAGCATCATGTTCTCGGCCAGGCCAAGCTTCTCGAGTGTATCCTTGTACACAATGTTGATGCTGCTGCCGTTGTCGATCAGCACCTTGCTGAATCTCACATTCTTCTCGGGGCCCAGGAAGGTAGGATCCAGCACCAAAGCATAGGTGCCCGGGTTGGGCATCACCTTGGGATGATCTGCCCGAGTCCACCTGATCTCCTGGTCGCACCAATACATGTAGTGCGGGACAGCAGGAATCACTGCATTGACCTCCATGGCCCGCCTGTGCTGTGACTGCTTGTCGACTGCCTCAGAAGTGAAGATCATGTAGCTCTCATGGTGCTCTTGGTACTGGTTGGAGCCATTGCCCCCATTGTTGCCATTGTTGCCATTGTTGTTGCCCTGATAGTTGTTGTTGCCTCTGTTGTAGTTGTTGCGGTTGTAGTTGTTGTTGTTGTTGCGGTATCTCTCGTTGTTGAAGTTCCGGTTGGCTCCTAAAGCCACCTGGTTGACATTCTCTCTTCTCGGATAAACTGGCGGCCGAGTTGCGGGAGCGCGAGTAGGCTGAACAGTAGCATTGGCAGCTGGCAGAGGAGGAGGAGGAGGCAAGCCATCACTCTTGATCACATCCCACCACTCGCACTGCCGAGTAGTGTGGTTGGCAGGCCTTGAGGGGTGGTGAGTGTGGAAGCTACACGGACCATCCTTCATGTCATCAAAGACAAACTTCTTCGGCTGCTCGGAGTTCCCGCTACCCGGCTGCGCAGCGCGGAACGGTTTCTTGTTGCCCTGGCCCTGGTTCTGGTTCTGCCCGTAGGCTCCAGCAGGTTTTTGCCTTTGGCCACCACCGCCTCCGATATTCACTGCATTCACCTCCTCAGGGTCATACCGAGTATCTACTCGGCGCTTGTTGCGGAACTCGTTGCGCTTGCTGCTGTTGAAGTTTCTTCTCGGCTCAGAGGAATCCATCAGTGGCTGAGTAGGATCGCCGAGTGCGTACTGATCCGCAATCTTGATGGTCTCGGCCAGGGTGTTCGGCATCTCCCTCTGCAATCTCTGCCAAAGCATGCTGCCATGTCGGCAACCCTGCGCAAACCAAGTGATGGCCTGTGCCTCATTCACACCCTCACAGGTGTTCCTCAAGGTGCTCCACCGAGTAAGGTACTCGCGGTCCGTCTCGTCTTCTCGCTGCCTGCAAGCCGACAACTGCTGTGGCCTATTCGGCCTCTTGTAGGTGCTGGTGAAGTTGCTGACGAATGCGTCCGAGAAGTCCAGCCAGCAGTTTATGCTGTGCTTGGGCAAGTTGTTGAGCCAAGTGCGAGCTGGACCCTCTAGCATCTGCGGCACATAACGCACCGCCCATCTCCTGTTGCCACCCGCAATGTGGACCGCGGTGACGTAATCATTGAGCCAATCTTCAGGCTTGGTGCTACCATTGTAGCTCTTGGTGCCTCTTGCGAGCTGGAAGCCCTTCACGGAAGGCTCGTTCATGATGCGCGGGCCAAAGCACTCGGGGCCAGGAGGACCCGTGCTCTCAAGCCGCGCCGACAAGCTGATACGGTCCAGCTGATGCCTTGCATCTCCAGGCGCCAACACGCGCTCACCAACACGGTCATGAATGTCATAACCGGCCATCTCCATAGCCGAGTAGCCATCATCATACCTATCCACCTGCATAGCTGCGGGCTGCTCCACCGGGTTGGCGACTGGTGCCACTGGGCGCGGCTGCTGCCTCTGCCGAGTAGGCTGAGCTGCGGGTTGCCGAGAAGTGCCCGGACGCGCGGCTTCTCGGACACGGCTTTGAGCTTGATGGGCTTGAGAGCCTGCTCTTGCAGAGTTGTGTTCTTGCCCGGGCTGCTGCGGCACAGCAGTCTGTTTCGCGGCAGCAGCCGGGTCATACACCTGCATTTGCCTGTCTCTACCCGAACGCCCACTGCGGCTCTTCTCGCGGCTAGGATGCGGAGATGAGGCTTGATCGTTAGATCTTGCCGCATGCGAGTGAACCACCTGCGAAGCTCCAGCTCCCGGGTTGGCCTTCCGGAACTCCTCGTTCTGCCTGGCGGCCTCCAGCACCAGCTCATTGAGCCTCTCCTGCTGCCTGAGACGCGCTTCTCCGTCTAGGCGCGGCAACTCGGCAGCCACGGCTTGCGCAGCTCGCAGCGTCTTGGCGGGTGTGCTGTACCTTGGCCTTGTGAAGGTGTTCGCGGTGGCGGACTGCGCGGGCTCCTCCGCAACAGTCGCCATCTCGGCGCCCAGGTTGCGCCGCGTAGCGCCTACCCTGCTAGGCCTCCTGGCCACCGGCGTGAAGCCGTGAGCCTTGTTGTACTCGAGCTGGTCCAAACTCAGCTCGAGCCTGATCTTCTCCAACTCCGCCTGCTCGGCGAGCAGCTCCTGGCGTTGCCGCTCGAGCTGCTCCCTCGCCGCAAGGAGCTCGACGTCGGTGGGCGTGGGCATGCCAGTTCGCGCAGCAGACGCGGGGATGACCGTAGACGTGGAAGGCGGCAGGTTGCTCTCCTTCTCGTAGGGCCGGTGGGTCCTGCCACCAGCAGGCGGGTCGTCAACCTCCTCGACGACGGCCGCAGCGCCAGTAGCAGCTGCGCCAGCGTTCGCCGCCAAGCCCGTCACCATCACCTCAGCGCAGCATGCAGAGCTGCGTGCCGGCCTTCCGCGAGCAGCAACCACCGCGGGAGGATCTTCCGCGTCCTGCACCAGCTCGGGGTAGGCGCTGTTGGCGACGGTGGCGACGTAGACGAGATGCGAGCCGAAGGAGATCACCGAGCCGCCCTCCGGCATGGCCATGCCGCCAAAACAGCCGGCGTTGTCGGTGACGAAGTCGAAGGAGCCGAATCTGTGGACAAGGCCACAAACTACGCGTTCCGCCGATGAAGATCCCGTCCGGACAGAAACTCCAGCCAGCGCCGCTGGTTGCCCCACGGTGGGCGCCAACTGTCGTGGTGGTGTCACGGCAGATGCCATGGGATGGCTAAAGATGTGGGGACGATGGACGCTGGAGGTGTCCGGGGAGGGATCACGCGACGAGTAGCCGCGTGAGGTGAGATCCACACAACACAAACAACACGATGTACCCAGGTTCAGGGCCCTCGTGAGGAGGTAAAACCCCTACTCCTGCCCTTCTCTATGTATTACGATGTCTCTCCGAGTAGGTACAATACAAATGATATCGCTACCGAGTAGCCCCTTTCCCCTCTCCGAGTAGAGCTAGGTCAAGAACTTAGGGTTTCTAGGGTTCACTATGAGCCTGTGTGGGAGCATGCCTCGCGCAGGAGGCGGCGGGGCACCTTATATACATGGTGCCCAGCCGGATACGTCCAAATCTAGACAAGTGTCGACATAGTGTGCACACCGTCCTTTCTCCGAGTACCCGCTGACAGCTTTGGTCGTTGATCTTGTCTGCTTCTGTAAAGTCGTTGGGCAAAACTAGGGGACAGACTGGTATCACTGTACCTAGTCACAGAGTAGGCCCCCCTTATCCTGCCACGGCCTGCTTCCATGCTGTCACTGTCAGACAGACCGTCCCCACGTGAACAGTAGTTCGAATGCTGCCAAATACGGACCCAGGATACGCGGGATCCTGTGTCAGAACGGCTCCTTTGACTTCCTGCCCGAGTAGTTTCCCGCCAAAGGTTCCCGCCAATTGTACTCGGGCCAAACCTTTTACTCGACAGGGTAGAACCTGATTGATATCTCCTTCTGGCCATCTTGAGGTGAGACCGAGTAGCAGTCGACCGGGTAGCGAGTACCCGGTAGTCGGCTACTCGACCAAACCTCTCTTCTGTAAGCGGCCTTTACCACATGTCTTTACCCTACTCGGGGGTAACCCCCCGACAAGAAAGTTTGTATTCGTCCGGATAGCGGTCAAGTAGTCCGAGTAGATAGGCTGCGTTCCTACTCGGGCAAGAAGTCAATGGAGCCGTTCTGATAGGATCCCGCGTATCCTGTAGCCGTACAGACGTGCGGTTCAACTTACGGAGCGCGTGATTATCCGCGCTACGGCGTGGCTACAGTGAGGTAGGCGCCTGTCAAGTCCTATCACTGACAGAGGGGACAAGACATTCCTAGGGGCCTACTCTATGTCACTGACAAGGTGGACAGGTCCCATCTGCCGAACGGCGCGGCGACTTCCCGCACCGCGTCAGCGAGAAGCCGGAGGCGTGCGCTGTCCTGTAGTGGGAATGTCCCATCAAAGTGTACCTTATAGTCTTTCTTTATTCGGCTGGGCACCAGTATATAAGGTGCCCTGCCCCCTCCTGCGCGAGGGACGTTGCCTCAGATCGCATTTATTGCCAGATCCAACACTAGAGCTAGATAGAACAGCCGAGTGGCTACTCGGCCAAGAGACAAACATTGTACTGTGGCTACTCGAAAAACATACATACAGAGAGGTAGGCAGGAGTAGGGGTGTTACCTCCACACGAGGGCCCTGAACCTGGGTAGATCTTGTTGTTTGCAATGATATTCTTACCTGAGCGTGGCTACTCGCCGTGCGATCCCTCCTCGGATGCCTCCAGCGTCCATCGGCCCCAACACTTTAGCCATCCTATGGCATCTGCCGTGATACCACCACGACACCAACGTATCTATAATTTCTGATGCTCCATGATAATATTATGCCAATTGCTACGTGCTTTCTCCCTTCTTTATAGCATTTTTACACGTTTTCCGAGACTAACCTATTAACAAGATGCCAAGTGCCAGTTCTCTACTTTCTGCTGTTTTTTATTTCAGAAAAGTTGTTCTGGAAATATTGTCGGAATTGGACCCCATAAAGCCCGAAGTGCCTATTTCCCCGGAAGCATCCAGAAGACCGACGAGGAGTCGAAGACGGGAACGAGGGGGCCACACCATGAGGTGGCGCGCCCCCCCTTGGCCACGCCAGCTGGTGGTGTGAGGCCCCTAGGGATCCACCACCTCTGCCCTTTCGCCTATTTATTCCCCCGGGTTGAAAACACTAGGCACCTGATCAAATATCCCCGAAAAGTTCCACAGCCGCCGTCATCGTCAACCCTAGATCAGGGGTTCTGAAACTGTCTCCCGGCACCCTACCGGAGAGGAGATCATCACCGGAGGCCTCTTCATCACAATGCCTGTCTCCGGAGTGATGCGTGAGTAGTTCATCCTTGGACTACGGGTCCATAGCAGTAGCTAGATGGTTGTCTCCTCCTCATATGCCTCCATGTTTAGATCTCGTTAGCTGCCTAACATGAGCAAGACTGTTCTTATGTAATTTTATCTGTTGTGTTTGCTAGGATCCGATAATCTGCTATGTTTGCTAGGATCCGATGAATATTGAACATATGCCAAGTTGATTATAGTGTTTATTGCACATGCTATTTGTGATCTTGCATGTTTTCCGTTGCTAGTGGTTTCTCTGGCCAACTAGTTGCTAGTGACTCCAAGAGGGAGTATTTATGCTCGATAGTGGGTTCATGCCTCCTTTTTGCCTGTGCTCGAGTGACAGAAATGTCACGGGGGAGGATGTGATGTTGCCACTAGGGAGAAAACAGCGGTGTGAGTTCCCGTGTGTACAATCATTGCTTACTTTACACACTTTGTTTAATGCAATTATCTGTTGCTTGCAACTTAATACCTAAGGGGGTTCAGATGATAACCTGAGGGTGGATTATTAGTCATAGATGCAGTTGGATTATGGTCTATGTATATTGTTGTAATGCCCGCACTAAATATCATAATAGTCAGCATGTCATGAATGTGCACTGCGGTGCAACATTTATTTGTCAATTGCCAAGCTGTAATTTGTTCACCCAGCATGCTATGTTTTATGGAGAGACACCACTAGTGAACCTATGAACCCCGGTCCATTTTCTTACACTGTTAAACAAACCCCTACAATTTCCTGCTTTCTTTACTTACGGCAAGCATACACTATTTTATACACTATACGTCTAATCTTTGTTTTCAGCAAGACCGGTGAGATTGAGAACCTCACTGTACCGTTAGGACAAAGTATTTTGGTTGTGTTGTGTGCAGGTTCCGCGTTGTTGCTGACACCGGTGAGGCGCCATCACCACCGCCAGTGGCATCAACCTTCCAAAGATCCTCTTGCTCCTACTGGATTGATAACCTTGGTTCTTAACTGAGGGAAATTCTTACCGCTGCACTCATCACACCCCAACACACAAGAATTTCTGCAAGGAATTTCTGTAGCCATTGTCAGCATCACTAAGGTGCATGAACACGAGGGCCTTGTTCGGTGCAATAAGGTCTCCGTTATAAGATGGCCTCGCTAAGGTGAATGAACATGAGGGCATTGTTCTTCTAGGCGCATCACTCCTAAATATTTCTCCGAAGTTATGCCTGTCCATTCTGAATTTTTTTGAACAATCATCACAAAAATTGATTTCAAGCAACTATAAGGTGGAAACTACCATAGAGACTCATATGAGAGGTAAAAATGCATCAAAACTAAATTATTTCCACTTAAATCAAGCATGCAAAATCACATAAGCTATCACCTACAGTACCAAAATACTCAAGGAATACTCCACCAAATAAAGTTTTACTTGGATAATCGGAGGAGTCACATACCGGAGAGCAAATGCACCAAATTTCAGCAACAATGGTGGGCTGAGCAAAGAGATCAAAAATACCGAGGAAGAACAACAAGAACACGGGTTCGAGGAAATGTTTTGAGTTTGTGGGGTGAGAGAGGAACCTTTGGCAGGGGAGAGAGTTAGTGGAGGGCCAGGGGCAGGCAGCGCCCCCCTATGGTGTGCCTTACTGGTGGGTCCCCCTGGGGTCTCCTAGGTGGTTCTCTGCCTCATTTTTTACGTAAAAAATTATTATAATTTTTCTGGAATTTTTCGAGAAACTTTATTTTTGATGTATTTCCAGAATTTAATAATTAATTAAAACCCAAAAAACAAATGTGGAAAAGCGGAAAACAAAACCAAAACCAGAACTACATAGGTTCTAAGACACTCCAATGGAAAAATAACCAAATAAAAGAAACGTGGAAGTGATGAAAACAAAAGTATGGGTGGTGAAAACATGAATAACCACAGTAATCAGGGTGAAAACATGAGGAAAACATGACTATGGATGATGGAAAACACGATTAAAATAAAGTAGCAAGGTGATAACAGAAGTAAACATGGTGAAACATAATGGGGAAGGTGAAAACATTATTGTCCTCTTCATTCAAAATCATTTTGTTAACAAGCGTGATCAAGTCTTGTTACCAGAACAATTTTATATGAAGCACAACTTTGCATATCACTAAATAATTATGTTACCTCAACCACGATAGACATAGTCCCGATCATAATAATTTCATATTATTTTGGTGGTATCGGAATGGGACAATCAAATTTTCCAATCTTGATGGTTTCAATATTTTCAATTGAATTTAAACCATATCTTCTATCAATCTTCTTGGGAAAATAAACACTATGCTCTTTATCATTAACATTAAAAGTTACTTTTCCTTGATTGCAATCAATAACAGCCCCTGCAGTGTTAAGAAAAGGTCTCCCAAGAATAATATACATATTATCATCTTCATGCATTTCCAACACTACAAAGTTAGTTAATATTAAACAACTAGTAGCAACTTGAACAGGAACATTATCACATATACCAACATGAATAGCAGTAGATTTATCCGCCATTTGCAAAGATATATCAGTGTGTATCAATTTTCAAGAGAGAGTACCTTATAAAGAGAGAAAGTCATAACACTAACTCCAGCTCCCAAGTCACATAAATCAGTTCTAACATAATTATTTTTAATAGAACAATGGATAGTAGGAATACCAGGATCTCCAAGCTTCTTTGGAACCTTAACATTGAAAGAGTAATTAGTAAGCATAGTGAAAATTTCCTCATTAGGAATTTTCCTTTTGTTAGAGACAATATCTTTCATATATTTAGAAATATGAGGCAGTTTAATAGCATCAGTCAAAGGGGTTTGCAAAAACAGAGGTTTCATCCACTCACAAAACTTGTTATAATGTTCTTCTTCCTTTGATTTGTGTTTCTTATTAGGAAAAGGCATTGCTTTTTGTACCCAAGGCTCTCTTTCATTACCATGTTTATTATAAATGAAATCCTCCTTAGTTTACTTCACAGATATAGTTTGTTTTTCAGGTTCAGCTACAGTTTCTTCCTTATCAGAAGCATCACTTTTCTCATTACCACTTTCAGTTTCAGCATCAGAAATAGATATACTATTAGGATCTTTAGCAGGTTCAGGAGATTCTACAACAGTTTTATGTCTCTTCTTCTTTTTCTTAGAAGGAGAACTATTGTGTTTAAGTTGTTGAGAATCTTGTTCAATTCTTTTAGGATGTCTTTCAGGATACAAGGAGTCATGAGTAGAAACACCACTTCTAGTAATTATTTCACAAACATTTTTTTCTCTAGAATCATTAGATAGCACTTCTTTTTGCACTTTAGTGAGTTGATCAATTTGAGTTTGAACCATATGAAAGTGTTTAATAGGCATTTTAACATCATTAGAGGTTCACTCAATAATACCATGCAACTTATCAATAGCTCTAGAGTTTTCCATAAGATGGTTTTGCACTCTCATATTCAAGTTGTCATGCTTAACACCATAATTATCAAATTCATCTAAGCATTGATCAGGTGGTTTAGAATAGGGAATATCTCTATTATCAAAGTATTGGAGAGAGTGTACCTCAACTGTTGATGGATGAGGAATAGGCTTACATAATTCTTATATATGAGGTAAATTCTTCACATCTTCAGTTTTAATACCCCTCTCTTTAAGAGATTTCTTGGCTTACTTCATCACTTCATAATTTAATTCAATCATCCCTCTCTTACTGGGTGTTGGTATTGGTGTTGGTTCTGGTGTATGTGTAGGCTCAGGTATATTCCAATCATCATTATTTTTGGCTATTTTAGCCATTAATTCCTCAGCTTCTTCTGGAGTTCTTTTCCTGAAAACACAACAAGCACAACTATCCAGGTATGTCCTAGATTCAACAGTTAGTCCATTATAAAATATATCTAGGAGATCATTTTTAGGTAAAGGATAGCCAGGGCTATCTATTATTAAAGAACAAAACCTTGACCAAGATTCAGGCAATTTCTCTCCTTCAATTTGCTCAAAGTTAAAGATATCCTGCACGGCAGCATGTTGGGCACTAGCAGGAAAATATTTTTGAAAGAAAGCATTAAGCAAATCAATAGGACTAGTAATAGATCCATGTGACAGATTGTTAAACTAAGTTTTAGCTTCATCTTTCAATGAGAAAGGGAAGGTCTTGGTAACAAAATAAGTACGCAACTTGGTATCGTCAGAAAATAAACTAGTCAAAGATGAAAGCTCATTCATGTGTTCCATAACACTTTTACTTTCAGTTCCACAAAAAGGTTCCTTCTCAACAATAGATATGTAAGATAAATGTAGAGAGAAATCATAATCCTTGTCTCTAATGTGTATTTGAGATGTGCCAAACTTAGCATCAAGAGAAGATTTATATTTCATAGCATGTCTTTCAAGAATACTCTTAAGAGCACTTCCACAAGTAGTAGCTCGAGCTTCTTTAATAAAGTCATCATTACGTTCAATATAGCTTTCATCAATATCATCAATAATCTCAGGTGAATTAACAGGTGTACCAATATTTTCAACAAGCATTTCAGCGTTTTCAATTTGTTTGGATTTAGCAATTGTAGCATCTATGAAAGGACCTAGAGAACCAGTATCATCAAGCACAGTAGAAGCATCATAAAAAATATCAGAAGCATTTTCAGACTCAGTAGAAGTAGCAGTATGTGTAGCATGTGGTGGAGTAAGCAGCTTACTCATAACAGGCCGTGAATCAAGAGCAACAGAGGTGTTCAGAGTTGTACCTCTCCTTGTAGTAGATGGTAATATAGGAACTTTTTCATCACGAGTCTTGCCCATGATGAAAGGATTGTAGCAAACAATATCATGTTCAAGAGCAAATAAATAAACCTATGCTCCCCGGCAATGGCGCCAGCAAATAGTCTTGATGACCCACAAGTATAGGGGATTGCAACAGTCTTCGAGTGAAGTAAAACCCAAATTTATTGATTCGACACAAGGGGGTGATACGTCATAAACGTATCCTTAATTTCTGATGTTCCATGTTGTTTTCTTATTGTTTCCCACATGTTTTCTATACAATTTATGTCATTTTTATCGATTTTCCGGTCTAACCTATTGACAAGAAGCCACACAACCATTTCCCTGTTTTCTGCTGTTTTTAGTTATAGAAAAGTTGTTCTGGAAATATTCTCAGAATTGGAAAATTCGAAGCCTCGAAGTCTTAGAATTCCCGAAGATTCCACGGAGTCCCAAAGAGACCCGGAGGGGGGCCTCAGGGGGCCCACACCATAAAGCGGCGCGCCCCCTTGGCCACGCCTGGGGGTGGTGTGGGGCCCCCAGGCCTCCACCGCCTCTGCACTTTTTCCTATTTTATTCCCCCGAGACAAAAACCCTACGAGGAGACCACTTTTACCCGAGAAACACCCAAGGCCGTTGTTACCGTCATCCCGAGACCGGAAGAGTGCTAGAGCTCTCCCCGGCACCCTGCCGGAGGGGGAAATCATCATCGGAGGGGTCTACACCACCATGCCCTCCTCCAAAGTGATACTTGATTAGTTCATCCCTGGACTACGGGTCCATAGCAGTAGCTAGATGGTTGTCTTCTCCACTTTGTACCTCATGTTTAGATCTTGTGAGCTGTGTCGTGGGATAATCACGGCAAACGTTACCAGGGGTAACTTATCTTGGGGTAATTCGACTCTGGCGTTTGGGAGAGGGTTTAGCTCAAGGGAAACCATGTTATGGATCGATCTGGTAGCTCTGGCAATCAAGTCGCCGAGTCTCCGATCTAGGGTTACAATCTCAACTCTCGTCTTACAGGGGATACTCGAATAGCTAGTAAAAACTCGTGTTAGTCTAACCCTGGGAGCCGGTTTATATAATACCCGGCCCCTTAGCTTCCTATCCAAGGCATACTCGGAGTCCTACCCGGTCACCACATACAAACCCTAAGTTTCCTTATCGAAACCCACAATCCGGGTTACGAAGCCTACGCTCCTGGGCCTTCTGGAAACTCCCTTTCTCCAAGCCGGGTCTTGCGCAGCTCCCTTTGGGCCGATCTACACCTTGACGTTAGCCTACCGGGTTATCATCCCTCCATCAGTAGTCCCCAGAATAGCTTGGGCTTCGCAGGGTCTTCCTTGAAGCGCATGCTATTCCCTGCAAAAGTAATAAACATACAAGTTCATAGAATACCGGGTTAGGATGCTTTGATAATAGCTAGGCCTAACTCCACAGGTGGTCCATATAATAACCCGGCTTTATCCGAGTCCAACATCGTTTTCCCGGGTCAACACTCCGAGGAAAACACAGAAGACCCGGCTCACATCATTCATTAGTTAATCCGAATATCGCGGATACGATCTGCTCTGATCTTTTCCGGATATCTCGCACGAACACCTAACACTTATCCCAAAAAATCCGGTCGGGTATCTCTTTTCCTGAAATTTTGGCTCCCGCTCCTTAGGCCTAGGGCACTCCACCCGCACCTATAAATAAGCGCTCCCAGGGTAACCCTAAGCACAACACTCCATTTCCCCCATCTCCTTCATCTCCAATCTCCCTCGGCGCTCCCTCGCTCGAGCTCAAGGCCGCGCCGCCACGGCGTCTACGGTCACGCAGCCGGAAGCGTACCGCCGCCGCCTGCGCTCCGCATCGGCTCGCGCCGCGCCGCCGTTGACCACCGCCGTCGCGCCCCCGAGCAACTCACCGGCAGATCCAAAGGGCCACCGCGACTGCACCATCTGCCGCCGCCGCGCTCTCCTCCCAACTCCACCGGTAAGTCATCTTCTTCCATGGATCTCACATCCAATCTTACTCGAACTGGATTAGTTTTAGATCCGCTCTTGGATGGTTTTCTTGCTCCGCATCAATTTGATGGCACATGCTTCATTCTTTCACAACCAACACTCAATCTAGATCCAATAGCACACCTCACAATGCACCTCTATTACTTGTAGCCACAAATTTCCCCGTAATTTTCCCCGTATTTTCTCCGTCTAGATCCAATCTGTCAAAGTTTTTCATAGTTGCTCTTTGATTAACCGGATAGTCTGTCATTTCCGGGTCTTAGGTCACTCACACTTTACAATTTTATCTCCTGTTTTTAGACTACGCACATGGCACCCAAAGCCAGCACGAAGACCAAGGGGAAAGAGCCGGCGAAGGCAAAGCCGACTCAATCTATATCCGCCAACTAGGCAAGGTCCACTGTGACCAAGGCAAAATTGGATGAGCTCGCAGAGTCGGGCGTCCTCCCCGCCCGAGAGGATATCCACTGGCGCGTCCCTAGGGAGGAGACTCGGCCCACTCCGGGTATCGACGAGGTAATTTGCTTTGTTGAACATGTGCTCCGGGGATTCCGTCCCCCGGGTCACCCCTTCTTCCGCGAGTTGCTGAGCCATTATGGTCTCTGAGTTTTTGACATAGGCCCCAATTCCATGTTGAATATTACTCATTTCATTGTTCTGTGCGAATCATATTTATGCATCCCCCCGAATCTTGCACTGTTTCTTGAACTGTTCCAATGCAAACCGTGCCGCGAAAGCGGTGACGGGGCCCTCCTGGCTTGCGGCGGGGTATCTATCCATAGGCGGAAGAACTCCTTGATGCCGACTCTGAGCCTCAACTCCCACGTCAAGACTGGCAGAAGACCTACTTCTACTGTCAGGACACCTCCTCACCCGGTGAAAAGACTTTGCCGGGTTTCTCCGAAGGCCTTCTTGATCTTTCGGACAACCTTAATTCTTTCGCTTCTGAGTCGGATAGGGAGTCCATCCGGCGCCTCCTTGCCAAACTCGCTGTTCTTTCGGCCCAAGGCCTTCTTGGGCTCAACTTGGTTAAAACTTGGGTAAACTTCCGAATCCAACCAAACGCCGTCCGGCCCTGTAACATCCCAAGTATGAAAAATAGCCATTAGAATGTTTTGCTCTCTGTTATTTTATGTTTTGCATCATGACATCATGTTCATTGCATTTGTTGTGCTTGTTTTCCATTTGTTTTCCTCTGTTTTGCTTTGATTTCCAACTGTTTTCCTTTGTTTTCCTTTGTTTTCTATTTGAATTTCAACTCAAATTTTAAACCTCTTGTTTCATACTTGTGATGTTACAATTTCCAAAATGATATTTCAAATCAAAACAATAAATTGTTTCCATTAAAGTTGTGATTTCAAAACTGTTATTTTGTTTCTATCAAAAATTCATTTAATACCAAACCCTTTGCAAATTCAATTAATTTCCAAAATAGCAACCCCTTTTGAAACTTATCAAAATGACAAAACAATTCCATCATTTGTTTCCATTAAACTAAGGCTCAAACTAATTAAATTAGTGCTTTCAATATTTCACTTAATAGTCAAAATTCATTCAAATTGCATTCAAAATTTAAATCACTTTTTACAAACAGCACCCAATTGAACTTATGAGAATTACAACACAATGCTAATACTTTGTTTCAATTAAACTTTAGGGTTCACCCTATTTAAATGTTGTTTTCAATAGTTCACTTAATTAAATTTGCTTTCAAAATTCAAATCACATTCCAAACAGCAACCCTTTGGAATTATTGCAATTTACCAAAACAAAGTTAAGCAATTTGTTTCAAATAATTTGAGGGTTCAAACTTTTGGAAATGTATCTTTTAAATAAAGCACCCAATATTCAAAATTCATACCAATTCAATCAATTACAAAACAGCAAAACAATTTGAACTTTTTGGAAAACCAAAGTGGGCATTTTGTTGCTATTGTAATTACTAGCTCACACAAATTTTTACTAACCCAAAACTCACCTAATTCTTCCTATTTCGAATTCTGCAAAAAAAAAAAAATAAACAGAACAAAAAGAAAAGAAAACTTACCAGAGTCTCCGCGGCCCGTACCACCTTACCTCCCTCCGCGGCCCGTACCGGTTCGCTCTTCGTCTAACTGTACGGCGCGCCATCCACCGGCGCCACGTCGCCGCCGTAACGTGCCGACGGCCGCTGTGAGCCCCTGCGCCCTATATAGCTAACCTAGGACCCCCCCGAAGCTAGCCCTAGCCACCTACTCCCTTTCTCCCTCGATCACGCCGCCAATCCCTCTCTCTCTCACCAGCGATCCCTCTCTGAATCTCACCTCTAAACCCACCGTCGCCGCCGTGTCTGAACCCTTGGAGGTCACCGTCGTTGCCGTGCTCCTCCGTCCAGGCTAACTACGGGAACGAGATCCCCGTAGTCTCCTCGAGCTGTTGGACACCTCTGCGAGCGCGGGAGCAGTCTGGATCGACGCCGCCGTCCTCGACATCGCCGCCGTCCACCTCTGCACCGTCCCTCTGCTTCCTCTCCAGCCGCGGTGAGCACCGTGCCTCCACCTCCTCTCTATCCTCTCTTCAATCGCATGAACGCACGCGAGATTGCACCGCAGCAGCACCCGCAACGCGCACGGCAACGAGCACATCAGCCACGAGCAGCTCACCGCCGGCGTCGTTTTTCCGTCAGGTTCAGAACGGCGCGTTTCGTCAGTTTCAGATAAATTGCACGAAACTGAACCCTAAAAGGAAACGAACACCTTACCTGTCAACACACGCATCGCTTACCGCAATGGCAGCACTGCTCCCTCGCTCGCGCCAGGTCCAGGGTTCGAGCCCTGCGCGCCCCAACTTTTTTTGGGAATTATTTCCCCGCGCCAGTGGCCCACCTGTAAGCCACCGTTGCGGCCACGCGTGCGTCCACGCGGGCACAGTGCCCTGGGCCCCTCTGTTAGTGGCTGTAGCTAGCCACTGCAGAGTAAGAATTTGTTTTCAGCCTTTTCTTTTCCAATCAAGTCCAATTCTTTTACAGTTTAGTCCCTAGTTTTAAAGGGCTAATAACTTTTATTTTATAAACCCAAATAATATAAATAAAATATGTACACTGCACCAAATTTAATTATCTATCTATTTAAACCAATTGTTTTCTGTTTTGAGTAATTCAAATGCATCCAAATTTCAAATTCAAACAATTCATTTGAAATTTGTATAATTGCATAACTAATTCATACTTAATCCAAATAATGCAAATAAAATATGTTTTCCAATCAACTTTTCATGTACTTTCCAAATAACAACTTTGTCTGCTGTTTTGAATAATTTAAATTGCTGAAAACAACTGTTTCTTAATTAATGCATTTAAAATGGTCAAATTAATAACTTGCTCATTTTAAATCCATTTTCCACAAATAAAATATGTTTTCCATGCTAAATTAAACCACCTTTACAAATATAAATTTTTTCCCATGTTTTGAATAATTAAAATTGGTTAAATGAATTAAACCTTGTTTAAATCATTTAATATTGTTAAATTCATAACTTTGTCAAACTAATTTCTTTTGGGACATATAAAATATGTTTTCCAACCATAAAAGTATAAGCTTTTCAAATATGAATCTCACTTAATGTTTTGCACAAATAAAAATTCAAATAAGTTCATGTTTGAATTAAATCCATTTAATTCTTGCTTAAACTTGTTTAATTCATAAATAATTTATTTGAAATCCATTTTCAACAAGTGAAACATGTATTCCACCCAAAATTGTGTGTTCTTTCCAAATATGAACTTTGCTATCTATTTTGAACAATTAAAAGTGGTGAAAACAACAAATGCTTGTGTGACACCTTTAAGAAACCAAAATTTCTTAACTTAATAACCAAATTTTCAAACTTGGTAAACCTTATTTCCAATTGATTCTATTGTTGTTATTTTGCTGTTTTCCTCATCCATGCATCATGCTAACTCACTTACACATGATGATTAGTTGTAGAACAATTAATTCAACCATAATTCATGGGCTTTCCATATGCAATCCCAATTGCATGTGGGTCCATTTAATCATGTTATGTTACCATGTCAACTAGTTTATTTCTATGCATCAACTAAATGGTCATGCATCATCCCCTATTTGTGCACTATGCCATGTTATTGATTGTTTATCTCTCTGCGTTGTTTGTTGGCTTCTTCTCGGATACACGACGACGTTGAGACCGATGATACTTACGACACCCCTTCTAAGGATCTAGCTCAGTACCAGGCTGCTGAGTTTGCAGGCAAGTTATCACTCACATGAACCATTGTGTTCCTTTCAACATTGGTTACCGATACTTTCCGTTGTCTATTCTGCTAGCCCTATGAATAGTTTCTTCTGTTACAAACCTATCACATGTATCCTTTTAACCCTGATATTGCCTTACCTCCACTCCCATAACCCCGTTGTTTGAGCCCGTGTCGTACTAGCATGCTTAGGGTTGTTTTGCTCGAGTCTGTTAACCGTTACTTTCTGTTACTATATTCTATTATGATCTGGGGCTCGATGTTAATCAACAACCTATTAATTTTTGAGGTAATAATAATTTGCTGATAAGGCACCGGCAGGAGGCCCGGCGTGGTTTTGAGGCCTGCTAGTGTCGACCCTAATTAGGAAAAGGGTCTTGTCTACTGATCCATGATGAGCGCACTAACTGCATGTGGGAAGCGAGTATGGGCGCCCCCCTCAATTTGATTCGATTCGCATCTCGTCCAAATCGCCACACTTAGTTCGGGTTTTCCATTTGATGCATGCATGTGCAGGTGCGAACCCTTGGCGCCAGGGTGGAACTTTTGTAGTCGGCATTTAGGGCGGCGTGGTCTTAGAGTGCTATGAGGGTCCCCTTTTCTTCGTGGGGCTCGATTAGCCGCGCACGCACAACATGTGGTTCTTTGGGCTTGATGCGAAGAAGAGTTGAGTTGTGTTGAGTGCTCCGCTTGGTGGAAGTGCATTTCCTATCTGGCGGGGTATTCTTACGTGTACGGCCAAATTGGTGCATCCCTGCAGGGTTAAATCTTCTCGAGAAGCCGTGTTTTCCGCGGTTATGGACTACTTGGTGAAAGTACTGGCTAAAAAGTACTCAGAACAACTTACACCTAACTAATGATAACTTGACTAGTAATAGCCTTATTGACACAATAACTTGAACCATCACTAATCCAACTGTGTGAGTTATCCTCGGATTGTTTCTTTCGATAAGGGGCGAGGTCCAGGATGGGTTTGTTTGGAGTTAGTTATAGTTGGTTACGATACGCTATCTTATCTCCTTTCTGTTAGCCGGAAGTTGTAGTATGTTCTATAGTTGTTTAGAGCAGCCAGCTGCAGCATCTTTTATATCCCCTTTCTTCCGTTGAACCCAAGGCATCTATGCTTGGTGTTGACGGGTTGCATTTTGGTGAACTGTGAGTCTTGCTTGCCAGTACGTTTATGTACTGACCCCTTTGGGGCTGTGGTTTCCGCAGACTACGCTTACGAGGATCCCCATGGTGGCTACTACATGGAGTATGACGAGACTGCTGACGAGAAGATAGCGGACCCGGGCAGGATCCGAGACTTCGTGGATGGGCTCCGTCTTTTCGTTTCCGTCCTCTTAGGCCTATTTGGATCTTGTCTGTACTCAGACATTTTTGGATGCTTCCGCTGTGTTGTAATGATGAATTGTTGGGACATGTGTCCTCTGGATGATTGTATTTGCTATCTCTGCTCTAATGAGAGCTATTTGCAACTTATTTTCATCTTTTGTATCGTAGAGATCTGTTGTGATATCGCTTGTTCCAATGTCGTTGACGTACCATGTGTGTATGTTTTGAAGTACGTCAATGGAAGTATCTGGATTTCTATGGGATGGTTTGCGCAGACGATGAATAGTAAGAGAATGGTTGTCACACGTTTACGTGTTGGCCTGCTCATATTGAGATGCGGGTGCCGGTATGCCCCGCAAGCCATTTATCTACTGTTTAACGGACTGTGAGTATCCCCTAGAAGTCCGGGTGCGACAAATGGTATCAGAGCCTGTCTGCCTGTAGGATCCCTTTTTACTGGTCGCAATTGAGTCTATAAACTATTTTGTAGCTATATAGGAAAAATGAAACGTGAGAGTAGGAATTCTGTTCTTTTATTTCTTTCCCCACCCACCCTCCCTTTTTCTGGTAAGGAAGTGCAACGTTGTTTTCCCTTCTCATCTAAACTTTCAAGTTAGGTTTTCACGAATCCTGGTTTCTCTAGGATGGTTATATCTACTAGACCATAGGAATGGAGGTGGTTGTAACATGATTTATCATGTTGCCTACTCACGATTGAGAACGGAGGCGTGTAAGCCCCAGAAGCAGATCCTCTATTCCTTAAGTAGTAGATATTGATCCTTTAGAAGCCCGGATGGGTTTTTCCGTAGTACCTCAGGAGTGCTTTGATCTCGTGTTTTCCCGATGTTGATATCCTGCTCTTCTCAACATCCTTTTCGTCCGTTCAAACTTGTTGTTGCTTCCCACTTCAGTTCTGCTACCGGCGTCTAATCAATAACTCTGTTCCACCCTTCTGGCCAGATAGTCTATTCTCTAAATGAATCAAATTCTGTCCAGCTATACACCCTCGATACAAAACCTCTACCTCTACTCAAAAATGTTCCGGTGGTTGGCGAATTCCCTGACGTCTTTCCAGAAGAGTCGCCAGGAATTCCTATCGTCTTGAACTTCCAGAAAAACTATCCAAGGTGCACGATGTGTTTCACGTGACACAGCTCAAGAGGATCTTCCCAAGAAGTATCCGGACCTTTTCTTTTCTCAGTAGGAATCTCGGGGCGCGATTCCTTCAAGGGGGGGCGTTTTGTAACATCCCAAGTATGAAAAATAGCCATTAGAATGTTTTGCTCTCTGTTATTTTATGTTTTGCATCATGACATCATGTTCATTGCATTTGTTTTGCTTGTTTTCCATTTGTTTTCCTCTGTTTTGCTTTGTTTTCCAACTGTTTTCCTTTGTTTTCCTTTGTTTTCTATTTGAATTTCAACTCAAATTTTAAACCTCTTGTTTCATACTTGTGATGTTACAATTTCCAAAATGATATTTCAAATCAAAACAATAAATTTTACCATTAAAGTTGTGATTTCAAAACTGTTATTTTGTTTCTATCAAAAATTCATTTAATACCAAACCCTTTGCAAATTCAATTAATTTCCAAAATAGCAACCCCTTTTAAAACTTATCAAAATGACAAAACAATTCCATCATTTGTTTCCATTAAACTAAGGCTCAAACTAATTAAATTAGTGCTTTCAATATTTCACTTAATAGTCAAAATTCATTCAAATTGCATTCAAAATTTAAATCACTTTTTACAAACAACACCCAATTGAACTTATGAGAATTACAACACAATGCTAATACTTTGTTTCAATTAAACTTTAGGGTTCACCCTATTTAAATGTTGTTTTCAATAGTTCACTTAATTAAATTTGCTTTCAAAATTCAAATCACATTCCAAACAGCAACCCTTTGGAATTATTGCAATTTACCAAAAAAAAGTTAAGCAATTTGTTTCAAATAATTTGAGGGTTCAAACTTTTGGAAATGTATCTTTTAAATAAAGCACCCAATATTCAAAATTCATACCAATTCAATCAATTACAAAACAGCAAAACAATTTGAACTTTTTGGAAAACCAAAGTGGGCATTTTGTTGCTATTGTAATTACTAGCTCACACAAATTTTTACTAACCCAAAACTCACCTAATTCTTCCTATTTCTAATTCTGCAAAAAAAAAAAAATAAACAGAACAAAAAGAAAAGAAAACTTACCAGAGGGGGTGGAGCCAGCACGGCCCAGCCCACCTTACCTCCCTCCGCGGCCCGTACCGGTTCGCTCTTCGTCTAACTGTACGGCGCGCCATCCACCGGCGCCACGTCGCCGCCGTAACGTGCCGACGGCCGCTGTGAGCCCCTACGCCCTATATAGCTAACCTAGGACCCCCCCGAAGCTAGCCCTAGCCACCTACTCTCTTGCTCCCTCGATCACGCCGCCAATCCCTCTCTCTCTCACCGGCGATCCCTCTCTGAATCTCACCTCTAAACCCACCGTCGCCGCCGTGTCTGAACCCTTGGAGGTCACCGTCGTTGCCGTGCTCCTCCGTCCAGGCTAACTACGGGAACGAGATCCCCGTAGTCTCCTCGAGCTGGTGGACACCTCTGCGAGCGCGGGAGCAGTCTGGATCGACGCCGCCGTCCTCGACATCGCCGCCGTACGTCCACCTCTGCACCGTCCCTCTGCTTCCTCTCCAGCCGCGGTGAGCACCGTGCCTCCACCTCCTCTCTATCCTCTCTTCAATCGCATGAACGCACGCGAGATCGCACCGCAGCAGCACCCGCAACGCGCACGGCAACGAGCACAGCAGCCACGAGCAGCTCACCGCCGGCGTCGTTTTTCCGTCAGGTTCAGAATGGCGCGTTTCGTCAGTTTCAGATAAATTGCACGAAACTGAACCCTAAAAGGAAACGAACACCTTACCTGTCAACACACGCATCGCTTACCGCAATGGCAGCACTGCTCCCTCGCTCGCGCCAGGTCCAGGGTTCGAGCCCTGCGCGCCCCAACTTTTTTTGGGAATTATTTCCCCGCGCCAGTGGCCCACCTGTAAGCCACCGTTGCGGCCACGCGTGCGTCCACGCGGGCACAGTGCCCTGGGCCCCTCTGTTAGTGGCTGTAGCTAGCCACTGCAGAGTAAGAATTTGTTTTCAGCCTTTTCTTTTCCAATCAAGTCCAATTCTTTTACAGTTTAGTCCCTAGTTTTAAAGGGCTAATAACTTTTATTTTATAAACCCAAATAATATAAATAAAATATGTACACTGCACCAAATTTAATTATCTATCTATTTAAACCAATTGTTTTCTGTTTTGAGTAATTCAAATGCATCCAAATTTCAAATTCAAACAATTCATTTGAAATTTGTATAATTGCATAACTAATTCATACTTAATCCAAATAATGCAAATAAAATATGTTTTCCAATCAACTTTTCATGTACTTTCCAAATAACAACTTTGTCTGCTGTTTTGAATAATTTAAATTGCTGAAAAAACTGTTTCTTAATTAATGCATTTAAAATGGTCAAATTAATAACTTGCTCATTTTAAATCCATTTTCCACAAATAAAATATGTTTTCCATGCTAAATTAAACCACCTTTCCAAATATAATTTTTTTTCCATGTTTTGAATAATTAAAATTGGTTAAATGAATTAAACCTTGTTTAAATCATTTAATATTGTTAAATTCATAACTTGGTCAAACTAATTTCTTTTGGGACATATAAAATATGTTTTCCAACCATAAAAGTATAAGCTTTTCAAATATGAATCTCACTTAATGTTTTGCACAAATAAAAATTCAAATAAGTTCATGTTTGAATTAAATCCATTTAATTCTTGCTTAAACTTGTTTAATTCATAAATAATTTATTTGAAATCCATTTTCAACAAGTGAAACATGTATTCCACCCAAAATTGTGTGTTCTTTCCAAATATGAACTTTGCTATCTATTTTGAACAATGAAAAGTGGTGAAAACAACAAATGCTTGTGTGACACCTTTAAGAAACCAAAATTTCTTAACTTAATAACCAAATTTTCAAACTTGGTAAACCTTATTTCCAATTGATTCTGTTGTTGTTATTTTGCTGTTTTCCTCATCCATGCATCATGCTAACTCACTTACACATGATGATTAGTTGTAGAACAATTAATTCAACCATAATTCATGGGCTTTCCATATGCAATCCCAATTGCATGTGGGTCCATTTAATCATGTTATGTTACCATGTCAACTAGTTTATTTCTATGCATCAACTAAATGGTCATGCATCATCCCCTGTTTGTGCACTATGCCATGTTATTGATTGTTTATCTCTCTGCGTTGTTTGTTTGCTTCTTCTCGGATACACGACGACGTTGAGACCGACGATACTTACGACACCCCTTCTAAGGATCTAGCTCAGTACCAGGCTGCTGAGTTTGCAGGCAAGTTATCACTCACATGAACCATTGTGTTCCTTTCAACATTGGTTACCGGTACTTTCCGTTGTCTATTCTGCTAGCCCTATGAATAGTTTCTTCTGTTACGAACCTATCACATGTATCCTTTAACCCTGATATTGCCTCACCTCCACTCCCATAACCCCGTTGTTTGAGCCCGTGTCTTACTAGCATGCTTAGGGTTGTTTTGCTCGAGTATGTTAACCGTTACTTTCTGTTACTATATTCTATTATGATCTGGGGCTCGATGTTAATCAACAGCCTATTAATTTTTGAGGTAATAATAATTTGCTGATAAGGCACCGGCAGGAGGCCCGGCGTGGTTTTGAGGCCTGCTAGTGTCGACCCTAATTAGGAAAAGGGTCTTGTCTACTGATCCATGATGAGCGCACTAACCGCATGTGGGAAGCGAGTATGGGCGCCCCCCTCAATTTGATTCGATTCGCATCTCGTCCAAATCGCCACACTTAGTTCGGGCTTTCCATTTGATGCATGCATGTGCAGGTGCGAACCCTTGGCGCCAGGGTGGAACTTTTGTAGTCGGCATTTAGGGCGGCGTGGTCTTAGAGTGCTATGAGGGTCCCCTTTTCTTCGTGGGGCTCGATTAGCCGGGCACGCACAACATGTGGTTCTTTGGGCTTGATGCGAAGAAGAGTTGAGTTGTGTTGAGTGCTCCGCTTGGTGGAAGTGCATTTCCTATCTGGCGGGGTATTCTTACGTGTACGGCCAAATTGGTGCATCCCTGCAGGGTTAAATCTTCTCGAGAAGCCGTGTTTTCCGCGGTTATGGACTACTTGGTGAAAGTACTGGCTAACAAGTACTCAGAACAACTTACACCTAACTAATGATAACTTGACTAGTAATAGCCTTATTGACACAATAACTTGAACCATCACTAATCCAACTGTGTGAGTTATCCTCGGATTGTTTCTTTGGATAAGGGGCGAGGTCCAGGATGGGTTTGTTTGGAGTTAGTTATAGTTGGCTACGATACGCTATCTTATCTCCTTTCTGTTAGCCGGAAGTTGTAGTATGTTTTGTAGTTGTTTAGAGCAGCCAGCTGCAACATCTTTTATATCCCCTTTCTTCCGTTGAACCCAAGGCATCTGTGCTTGGTGTTGACGGGTTGCATTTTGGTGAACTGTGAGTCTTGCTTGCCAGTACGTTTATGTACTGACCCCTTTGGGGCTGTGGTTTCCGCAGACTACGCTTACGAGGATCCCCATGGTGGCTACTACGTGGAGTATGACGAGACTGCTGACGAGTAGATAGCGGACCCGGGCAGGATCCGAGACTTCGTGGATGGGCTCCGTCTTTTCGTTTCCGGCCTCTTAGGCCTATTTGGATCTTGTCTGTACTCAGACATTTTTGGATGCTTCCGCTGTGTTGTAATGATGAATTGTTGGGACATGTGTCCTCTAGATGATTGTATTTGCTATCTCTGCTCTAATGAGAGCTATTTGCAACTTATTTTCATCTTTTGTGTCGTAGAGATCTGTTGTGATATCACTTGTTCCAATGCCGTTGACGTACCATGTGTGTATGTTTTGAAGTACGTCAATGGAAGTATCTGGATTTCTATGGGATGGTTTGCGCAGACGATGAATAGTAAGAGAATGGTTGTCACACGTTTACGTGTTGGCCTGCTCATATTGAGATGCGGGTGCCGGTATGCCCCGCAAGCCATTTATCTACTGTTTAACGGACTGTGAGTATCCCCTAGAAGTCCGGGTGCGACAGGCCCAAGCTGATGTGCGAATATTCCGGGCATGTTACGGATTCACTCCGCTACTCACTGAGGAACTACCCAGCCGCTGATACAAACAACATAATCAAGAGTTTCTTGACCGAGAAAATGGAAGTGATCCGGACTGTAGTCGGCTTGGAGCCGTTTACTCGCGATAACCCGGCTCCAGCGGTAAGATCCGGCCTTAATTCTTTATCCTTATACCTTTGTCTGATACAATCACTAATTTTTACCATTGTACTTTTATTTCAGGAAGACAACACTTTCTGGAAGATCGAGACCCCCCCTCCTTCCGAAAACTCAGAAGAGGACGAAGAGTCAGCTGACTCGGTCGAAGGTATCATCCGGGTTTCACCTATCCCCATGTCTGTTAACTTGCTTTCCCACACTTTCTATTTTTCCGACTGTACACTATTTTTTTCCAGGAATGGAGGATAAGGAGGACAAGGAGGATACGGAAGATTAGGAGGAGACCGAGAGTGATGAAAGTGAGGCAGAACCGGAAGCTGAGGTTGGGGCCAAGAGGAAACCCCGAGGAGTCGTATTCAAGGTTCCATATTCCTCTGTCCTCCAAACCGTATTCATTTGCTAATATGTGCGAGCTTAATCAACGATTGTCCGATTCACCATACTTGAAGGAGCCCCCTACGGTCAAGCGCAGGGTAACCCGGAACTCCCCGGGTGAGGATCCTCTCAACCCGGGTATCCCTTCGTCCCCAGCCCGCCGTGCCGGTACTTCCCAAAACCATCCTTCCAATTCACCTAAAAAACATCCTTCTCCCAATCACCCCCTAGCTGGACAACTCCGAGTCTCACTTTCTCAATCTTTATCAGCCTCGTCCGGGTCTAGCAACGATCTTCCGGTGGATTTCTTCGTGAATAACGGGTAAGCTAGCTTTCTTGCTATTCGATATACCAACACTTTCCATGAGTTTCCTTCATTATATACTAACGGCCTGCTTTATTTCCCTCAGAGCCAAGGTCACAACCAATGACCCGGACAATATGGATGTTGATGACCCGGCTAAGGAGGATCCGGTTGATACTGTGATGGCAACGGCAGGCGGCGCTGGAGAAGAACATGTCCCGTTGAAAGATGCGGCCGATCAGGAGGCCGAGTATCCAATCCCCTCGCATACGCCTGATGATGACGATGTCGTGATCCTGGGCACAGGAAGGAGTGAGCCCACTTCCAATACCCAGGCGACCCGGGTGTCCCCCCCCCCCCATGAAGGAGAAGACTCCATCTCCGGGTAACCAGAATCCCGGTTCTTCCAACCTGGAGCTCGACAAACTTTCCTACGAGGAGATGATGAATGCGCTCTTTGCTTTGAAGACGACTGAAAGAGATATCTTGGAGGCCATGGCTGCTGAGCACCAGGTAATCCTGATCAACATTACTTATATACTCATCTAGTCCCCAAGGTCCGAGTGTAACTAGGCAAAGTTTTACTCGGTACTTCCTTTTATATCCGTCCTTTTCGTATATCCGACCAACCTTTCCTTTTCCCTCCTCCACAGGCGCAAGTGACCCGTTCTGAGGAGACTTTGGCCAAAACCAATCAGCTCCTCGAGACCGAGTCAAAGCTGCGGGCAGAGCTTGAGGTTGAAGTACATAACCTCGAAAAAGATGTTGAAAAGTACAAGAAGAAATACCGCACTGCCGAAAATACGTTGAAGAAGCTCTCGGCTCAAATTGCCAACACTTATCGCGCCTTGCTTGGTAAAAATCTGTAACTCGCTAAGTATACTGCTTTACATACGATAACCGAGTGTTGTTGCTTTAACCTTTTCTGTTTATACTGCAGGTCCGGGTGATGCTGCCCTAGATTAAGATGACATTGAGAAGTTGAAGACACTGAAAGGCGTTATCCGGCAGTTTTCTGCCGGCACCAAGTGGATCCTGGAGGCTGTGCAGTGGCTGGCTATAGGCTATTGTGGCTTGGACACATTGCTTGAAGCGTGCTCCACTATCCCCGAGTGGATCAATCTCTGGAAGCGCTCTTCGTGCCGAGTTGGGGTGACCCGCGGGCTTATGCTGGCCAAGGCTTATTTCCACAAGCTTGAGCCGGCAAAACTTGTGGCCGGGTTTCCCGAGTTCAACCTTGACGGCTCTAAATTTTCTGCCAAGAACTTCAAAGCTATTCAAACTGAGGTGCGTCACTCGGCGAGCCAGATCACCGACAGTCTGGAGTTGGAGAGGATTGTTACACCTTATGACGCAGACGACAAGCCGATCAAAGGAGATCTTCCCAAGCCCTTTGACATGCTGGAGAGGTGGAAGGCGGAATCTGCCCAGAAGAGGGAGGAAGGTGCAAAGAGGAGGGCTGAGTCCGACACTGCGCCTTCCTCCTCTACGCCGGCTGTCCGTCCACCAGCTCGCGCCGACTCTGCTGCCAATCCAGGTAAAGGTGCTGAGAAGACCGCTGAAGAGCAAGTCCAAGACCCGGCTGCCAAGGACAACGTTCAAGACTCGGCCAAGGATGCTGAGTGAAGTTTCTTTTTTCACAGCCTCAAACACTTTATTCGGCCAATGGGCATCTAAAACAATTATTCTTTTGATAGTGCGCCTGTGCACTTTTCGGTACTATTTCCTCGGTTTGTAATACGGTAAAAACCTTAATAGCTTTCGTGGCCCTTCTGGCCTTTTGCGTGAATTTGATATTTCCTAGCTTTAAACGTTTCGTTGCTGGTTTTCCGACCTTCGCTATTTTTCCATTTGTGAGACTCGGTTTCCGGGTCTCGGGGGCTTTGACAAGTGGATTTTTCCTAAGTCCCCAAGTCCCCAAGACTTGGATTTTTGGGGTTTTAAGCTGAATAGCTAGACAATTTGTTACTTTTTCGAATTTCCAAGTCCCCAAGGCCCGAATTTCCGAGTCTAGGGATTGGAGTTTGTCAAAAGAACAAGTTTGTTTCTGCTAAGGCCCAAAACTTAGAGTTGCTCACGTAGGTTTGAAGTTATGCTTAATATATTCTAAGTTTCCGGCTGTTAGCCTTGTACTCTGCGTGATTTGTGGTTTGGATGACCCTTTTGACCTTCTTTTACTATAAGCCGGCTTTCGCGTGGATGATCAATGCTGCTATAACTGCATAAAGACAGGGTCAGGCAAGTCCCATTGGGCATCATGACTGATTGTAATTATACGCTAGCAAAGCATGCCACTTTTTGCGAGTCACATCGAGCTTAAGAAAGAAAAGTCAAGAAAATTTGGCTCTATTGTCCGGTTATAAGCTTGCAGTCGTACTTATTACAAGTAATCGACCCTTATAACTTAATGGCATCATGGCCGGGTCTTTGAGTTTGCAACTGTGCTATTTAAGCAATCAGCCCCAAGACCTAGATATACATAACTTACTAGAAAAAAACTAATACACTAAGAACAACAAATAACACTTACCTGAAGGAAAATAAGAAAACAACAGGAAAATAAAAAACTTGGCAAAAGATACACAAAAGAAAACGATATTATTGTTTAACCATCTCTTTATTGATATGAGAAAAGTTAGGTCAGCAAGCCGCCTCATTAAAAACCCTCCAGTCCCCTTAGGTACCCTGGATAGGAAAAGAGTGCGTCTGAAACTTGCTGCCTGCTACATCGTGTAATTCCACTTGTGAATCTAGCCTATTCTAAGTGTAGTAGGGACGCAGCTGAGCCACGTTCCATGGTCTTTCTCTTTCTTGCATAGATGAAGTTGTATGAGCGGTGTCATTGACAGTAGCCGACTCTTCCCTTGCATCTACCAAGTAATACGATCCATTGTGAAGATTCCGGCTTATGATGAACGGTCCTTCCCATGGTGGAGATAGCTTGTGTTTTCCCTCCTTTGACTGTACCAGGCGCAAAAGCAGGTCTCCTTCCTGGAAGACCCGGGTTTTAACTCGCCGGCTATGATATCTCCTCAGATCTTGCTGGTATATGGCTGATCTCTCCAAAGCTTGTTCTCTGTGTTCCTCTAGCATATCCACGGCGTCCTGCCGGGTCTTCTCGTTCTCTACCTCGATGTAAGCCGACACTCGGGGCGAGTCGTGAATAATATCACTCGGTAACACTGCTTCTGCACCATAAACCATAAAAAACGGGGTCATCTGAGTAGATCTGTTAGGTGTGGTGTTAATTCCCCAAACCACTGATGGTAACTCTTCTACCCATGCGCTAGCAGCTCTGATGCACGGAACCCGCAGCCGTGGTTTTAACCCACGAAGTAATTCCTGGTTTGCCCTTTCCACTTGTCCATTAGCTTGTGGATGGGCTACTGAAGCTATGTCAAGCCGGATTTCATTGTTCCCACAGAATTTCTCAATCTCACCGAGGGACATGTTGGTTCCATTGTCTGTTATTATGCTGTGAGGGTACCCAAACCTGTAGATGATTGTTTTTAAGAACTTGACTGCTGTGATTGCTTCGCAATTGGTAACTGGCATAACTTCCACCCACTTGGTAAATTTATCAATAGCCACCAAGAGATGGGTCTTTTTGCAGGGTGACATGTGGAAGGGGCCCACCATGTCCATGCCCCAAACAGCGAACGACCAGGTTAATGGGATTGTTTGCAACTCCATAGCCGGCACGTGGATTTGGCGAGCGTACCTTTGACATCCATTGCACCTTGCCACCAAGCATTCCGCGTCTGCTAAGGCTGTGAGCCAAAAGAAACCGTGCCGATATGCTTTGGCCACAAGGGATCTTGTGGATGCATGGTGCCCACAGTCGCCTTCATGGATCTCTTTCAGGATCTGCCGGCCTTCTTCTGGTGCTACACAGCGCAAAAAGACTCCTGCTGCACTCCTTTTATATAACTCGCCGTTGATGATGGAATAGCCCTTTGCTCATCTCAGAATTTGCCTTGCTAAAACTTCCTGTGGTGGTAACTCTCCCCGTGATAAATAAGCTAAAAACGACTCTGTCCATTCAGGAACGGCACTTACCATGGCCACAAGCTCTAAATCCGGGTCTTGGTTAGCCACCTCTTCCTCAGACTCGGTTTTAACAGATGGCCGCCATAACTCGTCCAGGAAAACATTGGGTGGAACCGGCTCTCTGCGCGAGCCGAGTCTTGCGAGTGCGTCTGCTGCCTCGTTCTTTCGCCTGTCAATATGCTCCACCTCGTACCCGGAAAAACACCCGGCAACCCTGTCCACCTCTCTGCGATACGCTGCCATGGTTGCATCCTTCCTATCCCAGGTTCCTGAGACCTGCTGCACCACAAGATCCGAATCTCCATAGCATCGTATCCGCCTGATGTTCATCTCCTTGGCTATTCTCAATCCGTGTAATAATGCCTCATACTCGGCCACGTTGTTGGAGCAATCAAAGTGAATTTGCAACACATAGCTCAGTTTATCTCCTTTGGGTGATGTAAGTACCACCCCAGCTCCTGATCCCTCGTACTGTTTAGAACCATCAAAGTGCATCACCCAAGACTCGGAACTTGGTGTCGTTGTTGGCATGCTTGTGTGAGTCCAATCATTGATGAAATCGACTAAAGCTTGGGACTTGATTGCTGACCTGGGCTCGTAGTTGATATGATAATCTCCCATCTCAATGGCCCACTTGGCTATTCTGCCTGTTGCATCTGAGTTTTTTATAATATCCAACATTGGAATAGAGCTAACCACTGTTATGGGGTGTTCCTGAAAATATGGTTTCAATTTCCGGCTGGCCATGAAGACCCCGAAAACCAACTTCTGCCAGTGTGGGTAACGCTGCTTTGCTCCCGATAATACCTCGCTTACGTAGTAAACCGGCCTCTGTACCGGGTGATCTTTTCCATCCTCTTTACGCTCAACAACAACCACTGCGCTAACCGCCCGGGGCCCGGCCGCAATATATAGTAACATGGGCTCTTTAGGACCCGGATCTACTAAGACTGGTGCCTCAGACAATTGCTTCTTTAGTGCCTCGAACGCCTCATCCGCCTCTTGGTCCCAAACGAACTTGTCGGATTTCCTCAAGAGCCGGTATAAGGGGATTGCCTTCTCTCCGAGTCTGGATATGAACTGGCTTAATGCTTCTACACACCCTGTAAGTTTTTGAACATGCTTCAAATTTTCCGGCTTTTTCAGACTCTGGATAGCTTTGATCTTGTCCGGATTTGCCTCGATTCCTCTCTCGGAAACAATGAATCCGAGTAGTTTTCCTGCTGGAACTCCAAACACGCACTTTGTAGGTTTAAGCTTCATCTGATACCTTCTCAAATTCTTGAATGTTTCTTTAGATCATCAATAAATGTTTCCGCTTTCCTGGTCTTGATCACCACACCATCAACATAGGCGTGAACGTTGCGTCCAATCTGATCCTCAAAGCACTTCTGTATGCATCTCTGGTAAGTTGCACCAGCATTATTTAGCCCAAAAGTCATGGTTTTGTAACAGAAAGCCCCAACGGGGGTTATAAACGATGTTTTCTCCCAATCTTCCTTCTTGAGCTTGATCTGGTGATACCCGGAATATGCATCCAAGAAACACAATAGGTCACTTCCAGCCACTGCATCTATGATCTGATCTATCCTTGGAAGGGCAAATGCATCCTTTGGGCAGTGCTTGTTGAGACTCGTGTAATCTATGCACATCCTCCACTCGTTACTCTTTTTCAGTACTAGAACCGGATTTGCCAGCCAATCCGGGTGAAATACCTCCATGATAAAGCCGGCTGCCAATAGCCGAGCAATTTCTTCTCCTATAGCTTTTCTTCTTTCCTCATTAATTTTTCTCAGGCCCTGTTTCACAGGCCGAGACTTAGGATCGACGTGTAAACTATGCTCAGCTAACTCAGTCGGGATACCTGGCATATCACTGGGCGTCCAAGCGAAAACATCTTGATTTCCGCGAATGAACTCAATGAGCGCCTCTTCTTGCTTACTGTCCAGGTTAGATCCTATAGCAAATTGCTTGGAGGGATCACCTTCAACGAAAGCCACCATCTTTGTGTCCTGTGCCGCCTTGAATTTTTCTCTCTCATCCTCCATATTCGGCCTTTTTAACGTTGTTCTGTCATCCGGGTCTACTTGAGACCGGTAATACTTGAGCTCTTCCTTTCTACAAGCTTGTTCCGCCATTGCCGCGTCTCCTTCGTCACACTCAGCCGCTATAACCCGGCTCCCATGGATGGTGATGGTCCGCTTGGGACCCGGGATTTTTAGCTGTAGGTATACGTAACACGGCCTGGCCATGAACTTGGCGTAAGCCGGCCTTCCAAACAACGCGTGATAGGGGCTGCACACCTTTACCACCTCGAACGTGAGCCACTCCACTCGGAAATTATCCTTTGATTCTCCAAAAGCGACCTCCAATGTAATCTTCCCCTCGGGGCACGCCGAGTGACCCGGTACGATCCCGTGAAAAACCGTAGAACTATTCTGTAGCTGGGACTCCTTGAGGCCCATGCGTAGGAAAGTTTCCCAATATAGGATATTGATGCTGCTTCCGCCATCCATTAACACCTTTTTCAACTCATAACCATTAACCTGTGGTGCAACCACCAATGCTAAGACACCTGGGTGTTCTATTCTTTCCAGGTGATCCTTTCTGCTCCATGTCACCTCTTGATCCGACCACCTCAGGTATCTCGGGACAACCGAGGAAACCGAGTTTACTGCCTTTTTGAGTATCTTTCTATCCTTGTTAGAGGTTCCTGTGGTGTGAACCTGGTACTGGCCCAATTGCTTGGGGTTGGCCTGGAAACCTCCAGCTCCTCCCTGATTGTTACCCGGATTACCACCTCCTGGGTTACCTGCTGGGGGTGGGCCATTGCCCGGGTTACCACCCGGACCCGGTCCTGCTCCCCGGCCTGCACCTCGCATTGCCTTCTGTATTTCCTCATTCTTCCATCTCTGTAAATCCACGCACTGTTCCAGCGAATGATTGGCCGGCCTGCCGTTCCTGCTATGGCGCGGACAAGGCATCCTGAAGGCCTCTATATGGTTAGCCGGCCTTGGCGGTCCTTGGTAATTTCCTCCATTAAAGTTTCCTCCGTTGAAATTTCCTTCTGCTCTGGGTCTTGCAAACCCGGCTTCTGTGTTGGCGACAAACTCGGAACTTCCCTCGTACGGGCGCTTGTTCTGGTTGTTTCCATTATTTCCTCCATTGTTACCCGGCGCAGATCCATTGCCGGGTCTTCCACTGTTGCTTGTGTTAGCTTTGGCTTTCTTGTCATCAACATCCTCCTCTGTGGTATCCATGGCGGCGTGCTTGTTGCACGCGTCCATCAACTCTCCCATAGTAACCTCCGAAGAATTCCGACTAGATTTCATGCGTGTTAGCTTTTGCACTAGGGGTATGTATCTGCATGTTTTAGCCATAGCCTGTAGCGCATCCTTTGGCTGAATATCAGTAGACGAGTGAAGTATTTCCATAACCCGGCGCACCCAACTGCGCGTCGACTCACCCTTCTTCTGGACACATCGTTCTATATCATCGATTGTCAATAACTTCCTGCACGTCCCATGGAAGTGCTTGATAAATGCAACTTTCAGCTCACTCCACGAATTGACAGATTTTTCTGGTACATTATTGAACCATAACTTTGCTGCTCCCTCTGACATCATTAAGTACATGAACTTGGCTTGAAGATTTTCAGATGCGTTGCGAATCGACATGGCCATCTCATAGCTGCTCAACCAGGTTTCTGGATCCATAGTCGGCTCATAGTTCACCACTTTACCCGGTTCCTTGAACTTATCCGGGTAAGGCTCGGCTCTGATGGCGTCCGACAAACACTTGGGCCCGGCTAAAATTGCCGGTACTGGCCTTACCCGGGAAACATGCGATCCGGCGACCGGTGCGGCGGGGGGCGCAACCACTACCGGACCTTGTACCGCAGACCCGGCTGCTGCGCGCCTGGCTCGAGAACTGTCCAGGATGGCTTGGGCGGCTGATACTGGAGGTGTTGCTGGTCTACGGGGAGGAGGCGGCATTTGCTGCTGCTCTGCCCTCCGCCGTGCTGAGCTCGTCTGAATATTGCCGGTGTTTCCATTATGCCGGCTAACATACGGCATTCCATGCATTCTACTCCTATTATCCGGGTAATTGACTTGCTGAGCCACTGCCGTGCGCAATAAATCTATCGCCTGTCGGGTCTCCTCCGCATGGGGTGACTCTCTTACGGGGATGCGATCCAATGCCAATGTTGCTGCGTATACATTATCCATGGGGTTGTTGAAGTGACCCGGTGGTGTACGAAATCGTGATGGTGGTGGTGGTGGTACTGTGTTGCCAACAGCAACCCCTGTCTGCAACGTGGGTAATCCGGCTTGTATGTTTGCCGGCTGTCCTCCGGTCGCAGGCAGATGTACAGTTTCCTGATTCACAGTTGGAATTGGCTGATCTTGGGGTGTGATAAATAGCGTGGCCGGTTTTAGAATTCCACCCGTTGCCGGTAATCTCGTCTGGTATCTCTGATGCATCCTGGTCGACTCAACCCGGAGCCGATTCTCCAATGCCTCCAGCTCACGTTGGCGCGTGGCTACCCCTTGCTTCTCTGCTTCCACACATCTCCTTTGTTGCTCCAACGCACGGCGGGCTACGTCCAGATCCCTAGCCCGCGCCGCGGCGTTTTCCGGGGTTATCACCGTAGCTAGCACCGTGGGATCCAGGATCAAATTGTTACTGAACAGGGACGGGTGTTGTGGGTTGGAAGGACCCTCCCCTGGCATTCTGTTCGCCATAAACCCGAACATATTCCTCTGCAATTCACTTTCCGGGGTGTTGCTGGTGACTGAAGCCGACTCTCCGTCAACCCGGGCTATGACCGGATTTCCATCAATCGGATTTTGTTGCTGAGCCAGTGCTCGCGCTGCTCCGACCGCGGCCGTGGTCACGTCCCCCTGATTGAGATTGGTTGCAGGGGCCATGTAGACCGCGACCTGGCGCGCGATGCCTGGTGAAGACTCGTATTCCTCTTCGTCACAGCTATCCTCCTCGTACCGGTCCTCCAGCAGGTGCAGGATAGACTCGGTATCATCCTCTCTCATGACCCGGCCATGCGGGGTCCATGCCGGCTCCTCCGGCTGTTCCCTCTTCGTGGTGGGCTCTTCTATCGGATCTACCGTCCCGACCGATTCTTCTCCATCCGACTGAACGCAGGTTGCTCCTCCTGACACAGAATCATATCCAAAATTGTTAGGGATTGAACCGGACGTACGTACCATGCCAATGAAGACGTTGACCCGGCCGATTGTGACGACAGATCCGGATTCCAGCAGATCCGACTCTGGCCCCCAGCAAAAATCCTCCTCCAGCTTTTCTCCTTTGGGGTTTGTGTAGATCTCACCGGTGACAAGGTTCTTCATGTTCTCCCGAGCTTCTCCCGTGATGTAAACACCTTTGGACGCAGGCCCCACGGTGGCGCCAACTGTCGTGGGATAATCACGGCAGACGTTACCAGGGGTAACTTATCTTGGGGTAATTCGACTCTGGCGTTTGGGAGAGGGTTTAGCTCAAGGGAAACCATGTTATGGATCGATCTGGTAGCTCTGGCAATCAAGTCGCCGAGTCTCCGATCTAGGGTTACAATCTCAACTCTCGTCTTACAGGGGATACTCGAATAGCTAGTCAAAACTCGTGTTAGTCTAACCCTGGGAGCCGGTTTATATAATACCCGGCCCCTTGGCTTCCTATCCAAGGCATACTCGGAGTCCTACCCCGTCACCACATACAAACCCTAAGTTTCCTTATCGAAACCCACAATCCGGGTTACGAAGCGTACGCTCCTGGGCCTTCTGGAAACTCCCTTTCTCCAATCCGGGTCTTGCGCAGCTCCCTTTGGGCCGAGTTACACCTTGACGTTAGCCTACCGGGTTATCATCCCTCCATCAAGCTGCCTATCATGATCAAGATCATCTTTATGTAATGCTACATGTTGTTTTTGCTAGGATTTGATGAATGTTGAATGCTATGTCTTCTGATAATCAATCTATCATGCTATCTTCATGCTTATGTTATTTATGATCTTGCATGCTCTCCATTATTAGTAGATGCTCTCGCCAAGTAGATGCTAGTAACTCCAAGAGGGAGTATTTATGCTCGATAGTGGGTTCATGCATCCTTTTCATCTATGCTCGAGTGACAGAAATGTGACAGATGGAGGATGTGTTGTTGCCATTAGGGAGAAAACAACAATGCTTTCTCAAAGGATGATGTTATTGTTTACATTACACACTTTTCTTACTGTGAGTATCTGTTGCTTGCAACTTAATACCTAATGTTTGTTCGGATTATATTCGGGGGGTGGATTTTTAGTCATAGATGCAGTTGATAACGGTCTATGTATTTTGTTGTAATGTCTGCATGAATCACATAGTAATATTTCTTTCTTGCGTATGCACTAAGGTGCATCCTTCATTTCTAGGAAACATTTATGGGAACAAATTAAGAAATTATATATCATTTCTAGAAACTTGTGCTCTACTTATAATGTTACTTATTGCTTTGATAAATCTTGATGTTGTAGGAGGTATAAACACCTCCCTTTTCAATGTGAGTGTAATGATGATGTTACCATATCTTCTTATGTTAAGGGAAATTATATATTATATAATGTGGAACAAATTGAAGAATTTATTGCTTGGAAGGGTGCATTCGAACTTGCCTATTTACTTGAAAGTATTGATGATGCACCTTATAAATACGAGATTTATGCTATACTTGAATATTGCTTTGATAATTACAAGGATTGTAATTACTACATAATGGAATATCTTAAGAAATGCCCTCAACCTAAGGAAGAGACTAATGCCTTGCAGGAACCTATGGAAGAAGAAACTACTGAATCTGGAAGCTCATTGGATGAAAAATAGGAGGAGAGTGATGATCAAGAGGAGCAAGAATGGAGCTACCCATGTGTACCTCCCGATGATGGTAACTCTTTAACTCATACATTATTTGATGAAACTGATACTTGCTACACTTGTGACCGTGATACTACTATGAATGAAATTTGTGAGAATGATATTGCTACTGTTATTTATGATAATCCATGCTACTTGGATAAATCTTATGATAATGCTCTTGATGATGGTCCTATGTTACTTAATTGATATTAAAAATTATAATGGTACTGAAAATAAGATTGCTATAATGTGTCCTATAACTTTTATGAGTGATCAATCATCTTGTTTTGTTATTACTAAAAGAGGGAAGAAACAGGAGCAGATTTTAAATTTTGATCCGACTGTTTTTGAGCTTGATATGAATTGTGTGCTTTTAGGCCATGACAAACATGCTTTATGTGATAATTATGTTGTTGAGTTTTTTTCATGATGCTACTGGAAATTATTATGAGAGAGGAAAATATGGTTTTAGGAATTTTCATGTTACTAAAACACCTCTCTTTTTGTTGAAAGTTTTGAAGTTGCTCTTGTTCTACCTTCCCATGATTTCTAGTTTGAGCTTCTTTAATTTATTTCTTTATAAGATTCCTATGCATAGGAAGTGGATTAGACTTAAATTTGTTTTATACTTGCTTCTTGATGCTCTATTTTTCCTAATTCACATTTTTTTATGTGAGCATCTACTTGATTCCACTTTTCTGGGTCTAGCTAAAAGACGTTCAAGAAAAGCACTTCGTGGGAGATAACCCATGGTTTTATGTTTGCTTTGTTTTTCTCTGTTTTCTTTGATTCAAGGGGTTGTATACTTCTGTAGAAACTCCTTTGTATCTTTCTTTTCATGTTTTAATAGTTCCAAGTAAGGTTTCTGACGAGAGTTGGAGTTGGTTTTCGGATTTCTGCGCAGGAAACAGATTTCTGCTGTCCACCGCAAAAAATCGTATAAAATCCTGGAAGATCAGAATGATCTGAATTTCTTTTTTTTTTGCTTATTCGTCAGCTAATAATGCAAATTTTTCGTTTTTTAAGTTTTTCGATCTAAGCAACATAACTGCCTCGAAAAAATCATCTTTACAGAATGTTCTGGTTTTGACAGATTCTGCCATTTTTTTTTGCATTTGCTCTTTTGTGATGTCAAGTGGGTTTCTTTGCTTCACGAAACATCAGTGGATGTAGCTAATGTTTAAAAGTATCAATAGCACTTGTGCCATACATAAACAATATATTTTTTATTGTTGCACTAACCCTCTAATGCGAATTACTGTTTGAGTGTGGTGTGAAGGAAGTTTTCAAGGGTCAAGAGAAGAGGTGATATATGTAATTAAGAAGAGTGCAAGGTCAAAGCTTGGGGATGCCCCTGTGGTTCATCCAAGCATATTTTAAGAAGACTCAAGAATATAAGCTTGTGGATGCCGAAGGCATCCCCTTTTGCATCAACTATCTATCAGGTCACTTCTCGTGAAACTATATTTTTATTCGGTCACATCATATGAAGTTTACTTGGAGCGTCAGTTTTTCTTTTGTTTTCTTTTTGTTTTCTTTTGTTTTAATTGCTGCAATAATATATTTGAATCCTAGCATTCTTTGTTTGGGAGAGAGACACGCTTCCCTTTTTCGTTTGAATACTTGATGTGCTAGTATTCTTAGTTTTTATTCTAGTTGCTGCAAAAATTCCTGTTTAGCTCTTGTTTTCATTGCATCTCTTGTACAGAGCTGTTAGTTTTAGTAGAGTTATGTGAGTCCTCTCATATTTTCTTGCTGTAGCATTTAGAAAGTGTTTGTTAAAGCATGGTTTGTATGGTGCTTGTTGGGAAAAGAAACTGCTGCTTGAGGTAGAATTTTTAACGGTGCAAGTAGAAGCTTGTATAGACTGTGGCTAAATTTTTTTCATATCATGCTAGATGTTATTTTAGTTTTAAAGTTTTGTGGTTATTGAGTATCATGATTAGCCTCAAATAGCTGAGAGTGTTTGATGTGCCATTGAAAGAATCATGAGTTGTTCTTGTCATATTGAAGCAGAAATTTGTGGTGTTCTCCTTTGAATGTTTTATTTGGCTGACTTGGCGCATGCTCACACCATGTTTATGACTATGAACCATTCACGAATATCCTCTATGATCATTTTGTTTTTTGAACTCATGGTACCACTTATGCTTTGATTAATGATGTTTATGTTGCTATGCATGATTATGGCTATTATGCTCTCTTGATTTGTCGCTCCCAGTCTTTTGCTAGCCTCCACCTGTATTGAATATAAGCTCTACTCGTGCATCCAACTCCCAAATACCAAAGTTTTCCCATTGTGTACACCATACCTACCTACATGTGCTATTTAACCGCCACTCCAAAGTAAATTGCTCATGCATTACCTTTAAAACTTTCAAAATTACTCTTGTTTTGTGCTCCTGTTTTAGCTCATGAGGACGTAAATAGAGAATCTTTATCTCACGTGTTGATCGGAATTTCACACCCTGGACTAGTGGCTTCATCCGCTTATCCAATGATAGAAGAGCTGGCAGCGGGGTGCCCAGCCCCAAATTAATAACACAAATTCTCTTCACTATTTTTGCCCCTGATTTATCAGTCAAAGCATAATTGTGTAAACAAAAGAGAAAGAGGGATGACCTTCTAACCAGATGCATCCTACTATGGGAGCCGCTCTTGTGAAGTCTAGTTGGCTTGTGACGTACTGTATTTTCTGTTTACCATTCATTGACATAAGCATACACCTCTCTTAAAATATAGACACTCCTCCACGGTATGTGATTGTTGGCAGGCACCCGAGGATTTGGTTAGCCATGGTTTGTGTAAGATGGTTGGGAGGAGTTTTAAGTTTTCAATACCTCTTTTTAATAAAATAAATTCTATAGCACATGAGTGGTCCATGCTTCCCTCTGCGAAGGGCCTTTCTTTTAGTTTTATGTTGAGTCTCCATCTTCTAACTTTATGCACATTTGAGAGAGCATTTTTTCCATTCTGAGTTTATGTGCATTTGTCCCAGAAACATTATTAATTGATTCATGATGTGTTATTGCTTGTTCTCTAATTATTTGTTCTAGTCATCCTCATGAACTTTCAAGGTGTCCTGACATTTATGTTTTGCCCCCCCCCCCCTTAAGGACTAGCGAAATATCACTTTGACATGTTCTCTCTATACTTGAAACAAACGTATATCTTTCTTTGCATTGTTATTCATGATATTTTATTTGTGTTACTTCTCATGATGCAAAGTGATTGCTATGCTTTATTATTAAATTTCTATTTATCATGCTTGTGTTAAAGTTTTATGATCTCAGCTTGCGTATGCTTTTACATTATTGATGATCAAGTTTATGTTGGTAGCATATCACCTCAGAAATTATGTGTTTTTATCGTTTACCTACTCGAGGACGAGTAGGAACTAAGCTTGGGGATGTTGATACGTCATAAACGTATCCTTAATTTCTGATGTTCCATGTTATTTTCTTATTGTTTCCCACATGTTTTCTATACACTTTATGTCATTTCTATCGATTTTCTGGACTAACCTATTGACAAGATGCCATAGAGCCAGTTCCCTGTTTTCTGTTGTTTTTAGTTTCGGAAAAGTTGTTCTGGAAATATTCTCGGAATTGGAAAATTCGAAGCCCGGAAGTCTTAGAATTCCCGAAGGTTCCACGGAGTCCCGAAGAGACTCGGAGGGGGGCCTCAGGGGCCCCACACCATAGAGCGGCGCCCCCCTTAGCCGCGCCAGGGGTGATGTGGGGCCCCCAGGCCTCCACCGCCTCTACCCTTTTGCCTATTTAATCCCCCCAAAACAAAAACCCTAGGAGGAGACCACTTTTACACGAGAAACACCGGAGGCCGACGTCACCGTCATCCCGAGATCGGGAGGGTTCTGGAGCTCTCCCCGGCACTCTGTCGGGGGGAGGGGGGTGAAATCATCACCGGAGGGGTCTACACCGCCATGCTATCCTCCGAAGTGATGCGTGAGTAGTTCATCCCTGGACTATGGGTCCATAACAGTAGCTAGATGGTTGTCTTTTCCACTTTGTACCTCATGTTTAGATGTTGTGAGCTGCCTGTCATGATCAAGATCATCTTTATGTAATGCTACATGTTGTGTTTGCTGGGATCTGATGAATGTTGAATGCTATGTCTTCTGATTATCAATCTATCATGTTATATTCATGCTTATCTTATTTATGATCTTGCATGCTCTCCGTTATTAGTAGATGCTCTGGCCAAGTAGATGCTAGTAACTCCAAGAGGGAGTATTTATTCTCGATAGTGGGTTCTTGCCTCCTTTTCATCTTCGCTCGGGTGACAGAAACGTGACGGATGAAGGATGTGATGTTGCCGTTAGGGAGAAAACAACAATGCTTTGTCTAAGGATGATGTTATTGTTTACATTACACACTTTGCTTACTGCGATTATCTGTTGCTCTCAACTTAATACCCAACGTTTGTTCGGATGATATTCAGAGGGTGGATTTTTAGGCATAGATGCAGTTGGATAACGTTCTATGTATTTTGTTGTAATGCCCGCATGAATCACATAGTAATCTTTATGTCTTGCATATGCACTACGGTGTAGCCTTCATTTCTGTCAATTGCCCAGCTGTAATTTGTTCACCACACATGATATTTATCTTTCACGGAGAGACACCACTAGTGAACTGTGTACCCTGGTCCTTTTTCCTCATACTGATATAACACCTACTACTTTTATACTGCTTTCTTACTGTTCCTACTATTTTCCTATTGTTTTCCACACCATACGTTTAACCTCTTTGTGTTCAGCAAAACCGGTGAGATTGACAGCCTCACTGCTTCGTTGGGGCAAAGTGATTTGATTGTGTTGTGTAGGTTCCACGTTGCTGCTGAACCGGTAGTGCGCCCTGCCATCTCAGCTGCATCAACCTTCATAAGTGCTTCTTCCTCCTACTGGTCGATTGAACCTTGGTTTCTTTTCTGAGGGAAAACTTGCTGCTGCACACTTCACACCTTGTGCTTGGGATCTCTCAACGAGCGTGTGTCTACACTCCATCAGGGAGCCAAAGAATATTTATAAGTCTTAACAACTGAGTTTTCAATTCGGTTGCACCTGAAAGTAGACTTCACCGCAACAATTTATTAGTGATAACAGTTTTATAACATCAACAGTAGTAAAATAACAGCAGGAATACAATAGTAACATTAGTAGCAATCACAGAAAACAACAGGATGGGAGTACCGTAGGCATAGAGGGAATGGATGAATGGGTGTTGCATGGATAATATAGGTCATGTAATAATCTAAACATGGGCATTGCGGATAATAATAATAAAGCATCCAAGTTCTAGGCTAACCATAGGCATGTGTTCCAATATAGTCGTGCGTACTCGCAATGAGAAACTTGCACAAGATCTTTTGTCCTACCAGCCCATTGAAGTGGGGCCTCAAGGGAAACTACTGGTAGTTGATGTGCTCCTTTTAATAAAGCACCAGAGCAAAGCATTAACACTCCGTGAACACACGTGATCCTCACATCACAACCATCCCCTCCGGTTGTCCCAGTTTTTAGCACTTTGGGGCCTTAGGTTCCAGACAATGACATGTGTAAACAACTTGCAAATATGATCAATAAACATAATTATACTCATGAAACAATAACATGTTCAGATCTAAGATCACGGTACTCGGGTCCAAGTGAGAAGCATTAAGCATAACAAGTTGCAACAATGGTAGAAAACACTAACAATGGATACTAGGCACTATGCCCTAAGAATCTCACATTATTACATGATCAATCTTATCCAATCCCTTCCATCCCTCTCAGCATACAGCGGGGTTTACTCACACATGGACGGGGGAATCATTGATGGTTGATGGAGAAGAGGTGGCGGTGCCGATGGCGATGATCTCCTTTGAATCCCCGTCCCGACAGGGCGCCAGAACAAGAACTTCTGATCCCCGAATTGAGTTTCGAGGTGGCGGCGGTGCTGTGTTGTAGTTCTGTGGAATATGACAAACCCCCTCGCGTTTTAGGTTTACGGGGCATATGTAGTCGAAAGGGGAGCCCGAGGGGGTGGAGGTGGCCCCCACACCACCCGTTGGCGCGACCTAGGGGGCGCGCCAAGGTGTGGTTTGGGCCACTCACTACCAAATTCCGCGCGATCTAGGACGTTTCAATAACGTTGAGGATGGGATCCAAACCATCGCTAAGGGAAATCCGCGACGGTTACGCGACGGAATGAAAACGTATCAGATCGACTGTCATGGACGATTCCGCGACGTTTATATGAACACTAAACCGTTAAGGCTATCCGCAACATACATCAAATCGTCCCCACCAGTTGGGCCGTCCGGACTAGGCGCAATAAGCATTAACGTTTTTATTTCGTCGCTATGAGACGACACGTGGCAAATGAGTTTCTAACGGCCATTATCGTAATCAGCTGACGTGGCAAAACGTAGGAACATTTTTTTACATCACCAGTCTTGACCAATGAGGCGAAACCATGTGGACCAATCGATATACGCCACATGGAAACAAAATGGTGCCACGTTTCCTTCTTCTGGGACAAAATTTGTTCGTCCCGGGCTACTCAGCCACGTTTTTTCCGTCGCGAGCCTCGACCAATCAGGCGAAAGCATATGGACCAATCAAAATACGTCACAAGGAAACAAAATAACGCCACGTCGTCTTCTTCTGGGACGAAATCTGCTCGTCGCGGGCTACCCAATGCCTTTTTTCGTCGCTAAACTTGTGGCACGTGCACCAACCAAATGGTGCCACGCAACGTCTTTTCCATGACGTTTTTTTCGGTCTCGGATTTGGGTGATGTCATCAAACATGCCGGGGACATTATTTTTATGTCGTCTAATCGCCCACTCATAGTAGGCCACGTGGGCTAGGCATACATCACCAGGTGTCGGTATTTGCCTTGACGAATTTTTACGTTATGTTACTATGATGTCGGTTTTGGTGCTATTTGGGTTGTTACATCATCGTTATAATTGCAAATTGCACACAGGCAGAAAATAAACCACATAACAGGCATCAAATACTTAGTTTTTCTCACAGAATATCAAACCAACATACATAACCACAGTTTCAAGGACCACGCATCTGCTCAGCCAGCATCTCAAGAGGGATGACCTTCTACCCAGATGCGTCCTTCACATGGGAGCCACTCTTGTGAATCCATTTGGCTTGTGAGGTACTCTATTTTCTGTTTACCATTCGTTGACATTAGCATACATCTCCCAAAATATAGACACTCCTCCACGGTATGTGATTGTTGGCAGGCACCCGAGGATTCGGTTAGCCATGGTTTGTGAAAGATGGATGGGAGGAGTGTCAAACTTTTAATACCTCTGTTTAATAAAATAAAAAGCTCTAGCACATGAGTTGATGCCTGTTTCCCTCTGCGAAGGGCCTTTCTTTTACTTTTATATTGAGTCTTCATCTTCTAACTTTATGCGCAGTTGAGAGAGCATTTTTGCCATTCTGAGTTCTATGTGCATTTGTCCCATAAACATCAATAATTGATTCATGATGTGCTATTGTTTGTTCTTAAATTCTTTTCTCTAGTCTTCCTCATGAACTTTGAAGGTGTCCTGGCATTTATGTTTTGTCCCACTCTTAAGGACTAACGAAATACCACTTTGCCATGATTTCTCAATACTTGAAACAAACGTTTATCTTTCTTTGCATTATTATTCATGATCATTTATTTGAGATACTCTTCATGATGCAAAGTGATTACTATGCTTATTATTAAAGTTTTATTTATCATGTTTGTGTTTGAAGTTCTATGATCTCAACTTACATATGCTGTTACATTATAATGATCAAGTTTACGTTAGTAGCTGTCACCTTAGAAATTATTGTGTTTTATCGTTATCCTACTCAAGGACGAGTAGTAACTAAGCTTGGGGATGCTTGATACGTCCCCAACTGTCGGGGGGTTACCCCCAAGTAGGGGTAAGGAAAGTGGTAAAAGGCAAAGATCAGAGTACTGTTGGCCGGGTTGGTGGCTACCCGGTAGTCTCTATCCGGTCATAAGTATTGAAGGCCAAGAGGTGACAAGGAGAAAGTTTGTATTCGTCTGGATAGCGGTCAAGTGGTCCGAGTAGATGGGCTGCGTTCCTACTCGGGCAAGAAGTCAATGGAGCCGTTCTGACAGGATCCCGCGTATCCTGTAGCCGTACAGGCGTGCGATTCAACTTACGGAGCGCGTGATTATCCGTGCTACGGCATGGCTAAAGTGAGGTAGGCGCGTGTCAAGTCCTTTCACTGACAGAGGGGACAAGACATGCCTAGGGGCCTACTCTATGTCATTGACAAGGTGGACAGGTCCCATCTGCCGAACGGCGCGGCGACTTCCCGCACCGCGTCAGCGAGAAGCCGGAGGCGTGCGTTGTCCTGAAGTGGGCATGTCCCATCAAAGTGTACCTTATAGTCTTTCTTTATTCGGCTGGGCACCAGTATATAAGTTGCCCTGCCCCCTCCTGCGCGAGGGACGTTGCCTCAGATCGCATTTATTGCAAGAGCCAACACTAGAGCTAGATAGAACAGCCGAGTGGCTACTCGTCCAAGAGAACATTGTACTGTGGCTACTCGGAAAACATACATACAGAGAGGTAGGTAGGAGTAGGGGTGTTACCTCCACACGAGGGCCCTGAACCTAGGTAGATCTTGTTGTGTTGCAGTGATATTCTTACCTGAACGCGGCTACTCGCCGTGCGATCCCTCCCCGGATACCTCCAGCGTCCATCGGCTCCAACACTTTAGCCATCCTATGGCATCTGCCGTGATACCACCACGACAGTTGGCGCCCACCGTGGGGCCAGCAGCGGCGCTGGCTGGGGTTCATATTCGGACGGGACCCGTTTCTGCTTCAGGGGAGTGCGTGGTCTGTGGCCTTGTCCACAGATTCGGCTCCTTCGACTTCGTCACCGACAATGCCGGAGATTTTGGCGGTAGGCCCATGCCGTTAGGCGGCTCGGTGCTCTCCTTCGGCACGCATCTGGTCTACGTCGCCACCACCGTCATCCGCGATTTCCCTGAGGAGGTGCTCGTCGCGGAAGATCCTCCTGCTGTACTCGCTGCCCGCGGGAAGCCTTCTGGCTGCTCTGCGGACAGCGTGGAGGTGATGATGACAGGCTCGGCTATCGATGCCGGGAAAGGCGCGGCCGCTACTGCTGGAGTCATCGAGGAAACTGCTGGCACCAGGGTTCACAAGCCCTACGACGCGCCTTACAACATTCCGGGTTACGTGGATCCTTCCACGTCTACGGCGATACCAGCTGCTCGCGGCGATGCTACCATGCAGCTGGGCATGCCACGAGCTAACGAGGTGGAACTCGCCGCCATGAAGGCGCAACTCGAGCAGCAGCATCAAGCGCTACTCGCGGAGTCCCAGGAGCTGGAGAAGGTTAGGCTTGAGCTTAACCTAGCTCAAAACGAGTACAGCGTAGCGCATGGCTTTACTCCTGTTTCTAGGCTGCCTAGCAAGCTAGGCACTACTCGTCGCAACTTAGGTGCTGAGCTGGCTAGAGATGGTAGGTCTGCTAGCCAATCTGCTAGTTCGAACACTGTTGGTAGGCCCAGATACAGCACCCCCGCCAAAACTCTTAGGGCTGCAGAGGAAGTAGCTGCTGAGTTGCCGCATCTCGCTGGCGACGCGCGCGCTAGGCAGCAGGATAGACTCAATGAGCTAGTGCTAGAGGCTGCCAGGCAGAACGAGGAGTTCCGGAAAGCTAATCCGGGTGCTGGCGCTTCTTAGGTTGTGCATTTGCATGTGGTCAGATCTACGGATCAGGCCTCATCACCGCTTCCTGGCAACGAGAGGGAACAGAGTGAGAACTCTGGAAACAACTAACAGATGCAGGTGTACGACACGGCCGTCGCCGCAAAACAGCACGCTGTGCCGCGGCAGCCCGGTCAGAAACACAACACTGCAGGAGCAGGCTATCAAGCCAATAAAGCTCACATCAAGAGGCAAGGAGGAGACCGTGCAGGACCATCGCGGCATCATGCTGCCAACCCGGCTCAGCCAAGAGTGCGGCAGCCCGCCGCCGTGCAGACGCAAGTAGTTGAGGCAGCAGCCAACCCGGTGGCTCAACCCGCAGCTGTGCAGGAAAACCGCTACGATGATGGGTACTCGACGATGGGGCTAGCCGGATATGCTGACCCAAGAGATGTCACTGACCGCTTGGCTGACCGCATGCTAGAGCCCAGTGACGCAAGGTACAAGCTGGACCGGATCAATCGGTCTGCGCAGCTCGAGAACAAGGGGCCACCTGGCCCAGATTGCTTTGGTCGCCGCATCATGGAGGAGCCATCCGTGAACCATTTCCAGCTGGCTAGGGGGACCAAGTGCTATGATGGCAGCACCAAGCCGGAAGACTGGCTAAGTGACTATGTTACCGCTGTGCACATTGCAGGCAGCAACCGGAGATGGGGTGTGCGGTATATCCCGCAGATGTTGGAGGGCCCTGCTCGGACTTGGCTCAACAACTTGCCCAGAGACAGCATCAACTGCTGGCTGGACTTCTCGGAGGCGTTCATCAGCAACTTCACCAGCACGTACAAGAGGCCGAATAGGCCGCAAAACCTGTCCGCTTGCAAGCAGCGAGAAGAGGAAACTGACCGAGAGTACCTTACTCGTTGGAGCACTTTGAGGAACACATGTGAAGGTGTGAATGAGGCCTAGGCCATTACCTGGTTTGCTCAGGGCTGCAGGCATGGCAGCATGTTGTGGCAGAAACTGCAGAGAGAGATGCCGAGTACGCTCGCCGAGACAATCAAGATTGCTGACATGTATGCACTCGGAGACCCTACTCAGCCTCTGCTCGATTCTCTTGAGCCGAGGGAAGCACCATGACAGCACCAGACTTAATGATTTCCGCAACAAGCGCAGAGGTGACCGCATTGATACTCGGTATGATCCCGAGGAGGTAAACGTTGTGATTCAAGGCCATGCGGCTGCTGGGAGTAGACAAAGGCAAAAAACTGCTGGAGCCCAATACGGGCAGAACCATAATTAGGGCCAAGGCATCAAGAAGCCGTACAATGCTCCCCAGCAGGGTAGCGGCAACCCGGATCCAGCTCCAAGTTTTATCTTTGAGAACATGAAGGTTGGGCCATGCAGCTTCCATACTCGGCATCCGAGTAGGCCAGCCAACCACACTACCCGGCAGTGCAGCTTGTGGGACCGTATCAAGGATGAAGACGCTGGTCAGCTGCCCCCTCCTCCTCCTCTGCCTCCTGCAAATGCCAATGTGCAGCTTATTCGGGCAGCTGCTCCCAGGCCTGCAGTGAATCCGAGAAGGGAGAATGTGAACCAAGTGGCTCAGGGAGCCAACCGTAACTTCAACAACAACGGCAACCGCAACTACTACAACAACAACAACAACAACAACAGGAACGACAACAACAACAACAACAACAACGGCAACAATGGTCGTGGAGACCGCAACCAGTACCAGGAGCACCATGAGAGTTACATGATCTTCACCACCGAGCCAGACGACAAGCAGTCATTGCACAGGCGTGCGATGGAGGTAAATGCAGTGATCCCGGCTGTGCCTCACTACCTGCACTAGTGCGACCAAGAGGTTACTTGGTCCAAGGCTGATCATCCCAAGGTGATGCCCAATCCGGGTAGCTATGCTCTGGTGGTGGATCCCACCTTCTTGGGAACTCATAAGAATGTCAGGTTCAGCAAGGTGCTGATAGATAACGGCAGCAGCATCAACATCATGTACCGGGATACACTGGAGAAGCTTGGCCTCGCCGAGAACATGCTGCTATCCAGCAGGACCACATTCCACGGCATTGTGCCGGGAGTATCTTGTGCTCCAATCGGCTGCATCTGGGTGGATGTCCTATTCGGCACCAGGGAGAACTGCCGCACCGAGTGCGTGTAGTTTGAAGTAGTTGATCTTCAGAGCCCCTACCCATGCTCTACTCGGTAGGCCTGCCCTCAGCAAGTTCATGGCCTCTACCCATGCAGCCTACCTGAAGATGAAGATGCCTGGTCCCAATGGTGTCATCACCATCTCGGGTGATTACAAGCGTTCCTTGGAATGCGCGTCTGCGAGTTCTCAGCTGGCGGAGTCTATAGTCATTGCTGCCGAGAAGAAGAAGATACACGAGGTGGTTGCTATGGCTCAAGCGGCGCAAGGCGGTGCGCCTGGCATGCCGGGTTCCCAGTACGGGACGGCTTTCCAGGCGTCCCAGGAGACAAAAAAGGTCCAGGTTGATCCTGAGTTCCCAGACCGTGTTGTCATCATTGGCGCCGGGTTGGGAGAGAAATAGGAAAGCGAGCTCATCCACTTCCTCCGTGAGAATCGGGATGTCTTTGCATGGTCCAATGAGGATCTGTCCGGTGTCCCGAGGGAGTTGGTTGAGCACTCGCTGCATGTGCGGCATGACGCCAAGCCGGTCAAGCAGGCTATGCGCCGCTTTGGTGATGAGAGGAGGAAAGCCATCGGTGATCAGATCACCAAGTTGCTGATCAGTGGATTTATCATGGAGGTACTGCATCCGGATTGGCTAGCCAACCCGGTCATGGCTGAGAAGAAGAAGGAGGACCCCAAGGCCGATACTGCATGGCGCATGTGCGTGGACTACACCGACCTGCCCCAAGGATCCATTCCCGCTACCCTGCATAGATCAGGTGATCGATTCCACGGCTGGTTGTGAACTTTTGTCTTTCATTGATGCCGACTCTGGTTTCCATCAGATAGCTCTCAACCCGGATGATCAAATAAAAACTGTCTTTATTACCCCGTATGGGGCTTATTGCTATCGTGTCATGTGCTTTGGGTTGCGGAATGCTGGGGCTACCTATCAGAGATGCATGCAAAAATTCTTGCATGACCAAATTGGTAAGAATGTGCAGGTGTACGTAGATGACATTGTCATCAAAACGAATAAAACACATACTCTGCTTAGTGATATTGAGGAAACCTTTGCCAACTTGCGCAAGTACAGGATGAAGTTGAATCCGACTAAATGCACCTTTGGCGTCCCGGCTGGCAAGTTACTCGGCTTCTTGGTATCCAGTCGGGGCATTGAAGCCAATCCTTCAAAGATAAAAGCTATAGAGAGCATGTCTTTGCCGAGATCACTGAAGGATGTGCAAAATTTCACTGGATGCCTGGCTTCTCTGAGCCGCTTCCTGGGCAGAATGGGCGAGAAGGCCCTGCCTCTGTACCAACTCATGAAGAAGAGTGAAAATTTTGTCTGGACACCACAAGCTGATGTGGCATTCAAGGAGCTGAAAACCATGTTGGGTAGCGCTCCCATCCTGGCTAGTCCGCTACCCAAAGAGCCAATGTTGCTGTACATTGCGGCAACCAACCGGGTAGTCAGTGTGGTGATAGTGGTGGAGAGAGAAGAGGAAGGCAAGACTGTGCAGCGGCCAGTGTACTATCTCAATGAGGTGCTATCCAACTCCAAGCAGAACTACCCGCACTACCAGAAGATGACTTACGACGTGTACCTGGGTGCCAAGAAGCTCAAGCATTATTTCCAAGAGCATCCCATCATAGTGGTGAGTTCTGCTCCCATCTCGGATATCATGGGCAACAAGGAAGCAAGCGGCCGAGTAGCAATGGAGCTAGCCGCGTACGCTCCTCTATACACGAGAAGACAAGCAATCAAGTCACAAATTCTGGCAGATTTTCTGGTGGATTGGGATGAGGTGCAATATGAGCCTCCCTTGCCGGAAACCAACTACTGGAAGATGCATTTTGATGGCTCCAAAGTGACGGAAGGCCTTGGTGCTGGCGTAGTGCTTACGTCACCCAAGCGAGATCAACTCAAGTACGTGCTGCAGATTCATTTCAAGGCATCTAACAATGTGGCCGTGGTACACGGCTTGAAGGTAGCCAAGGAGGTTAGGGTGCAGCGCGTCATCTGTTATGGCGACTCGGATTTGGTGGTGCAGCAGGTATCCGACACCTGGGATGCTCTGGACGGCAACATGGCATCATATCGATTTCTGGTGCAAACCATGACTGGCTTCTTTGAAGGATGTGAGTTCCAACATATACATCGGGCAGAAAATGACGCAGCTGATGAGTTGTCCAAGTTGGAGTCTTATCGGCAGTTCATCCCGGCTGGGATTGCCTTGGAGCATTTGAGAAAGCCATCCATCAAGCCATCCCCCAACTCGGAGTCTATATTCGTTCCTTCTCTGCCAGGAGAGGAAGCTGTTCCAATGGAGATTGACTAGGAGGCTGCAAAAGAGAACCCGGGGACTGGCACCTGCAACCTGGGGACTGCTCCATTCAACCCGGGGACTGTCGCATTCATCGAGGGGATCCTTTCCGAGTACTCGGTGACTCGGGGACTCGCCCCCAACTCAGAAGAGGTCTTGGTGGCTGATCCAATGGAAGTGGACAAACCAGTGTTCCCCACACGGGAGACACCGAGTTGGGCTCTGCCCATATTATCCTTTCTAACAGATGGCACCTTACCAAGCGACGAGGTCATAGCCAGGCAGATACAGAGAAGATCCAAGGGCTACACTATCCTCAACAAGGTGCTTCATAGAAGGAGTCCTACTGGCGTGCTGCAACGCTGCGTCGAGCCGGAAGAAGGGGAAGAAATTCTTGTGTAGATACACCAGGGGGAATGCGGGCATCACGCCTCTTCTCGGGCTCTAGTCAACAAGGCTTTCTGGCATGGTTTCTTTTGGCTCACTGCCTTGAAGCAAGCTGAAGATATAGTGAGAAAGTGCAACGGCTGCCAGAGATTTGCAAGTAAGATTCATATGCCAGCTTCCGAGTTGAAGACCATTCCCATTACTTGGCCATTTGCAGTTTGGTGTTTGGATATGGTGGGGCCTTTCAAGCCAGCTAGAGGCAACATGACTCACATCTTGGTCATGGTCGGTTGCTCTACTTAGAATTTCATAAGCATATCTAGTAGTGTGTTTAAACCCAAGGGCCAACTCTTCGACTCTGCTGCTGTCCGCAGCCCAGCTTCATGGCAAGCAAGAGAACAAGCCAAATGTCAATGAGCACACGAGAAATTGCTAAGGAGAAGAGAGGTGTAGCAACCGAGTAGGGTGTTCTTTACTGTTTCTGTTGTCTCCTTTCGGCTAAGTGGTGGGCAGCGTTACTATGCGATTTTCTAAGTGGCTAAGTATTTGATACTCAAACTTTGAAATCTTGTGACTCGACTACCAAAAAAGCCACAAGTGGCAGGTAAGAGCTAAGACAAAGAGAATGAGTGTATAAAAAATGCAAATCGGGGACTTGCATAGAAACGCAACCCGGCATTGAGCCAGAGTTGCTAAACTGTTAACTAAATTAAAAACTGAGTACCAAAGGACTTAATTGTACGGATTACATTTGCACCCAGCATCTCGGGGATCTGATAAGATTTTTGGAGATAAAGATTTGCAGGGATTATACAACGGTGGAACCCGTGTTGTCAGCATCGGTGTTGGCAGAGGCAGTTTGATCGAAGGTTACTGTAGCCACAGAGATGGGATCCGTCGCAGAGTTGGAGGCTAGCGGGTAGAGACCGCCCGTAGCAGTAGCAGTCACGCCCAACTCGGGAGCTGGCTCTTGGATCACCATGTCGGTGGTGATGGTGGTCTCCTGCGCGGTAGGCTGCGGCTGCTCGGCATCAGCGTTGGCGGCCAACTCGGATTCCTCCGTGTTGCCCTGCTGCTCGGATTCCTCAGCCTCCTTGGTCTCCTCCTGCTCGGCTCCCTCCTCGGACGCAGCCAAGTCCTCGTCCTCGTCATCGTCCTCGTCATCATCCTCATCATCATCATCTTCTCCAACGTCAGTGTCCGGCTCGGTGAGGCCGTCGATGTAGACGCTGGTATCGGCGTAGGAGGCGATCTCGTAGGCCACCTCCTTTTGGAAAGTGACGCAATCAGGCTCTTTAGTCCATTTGGAGTCTTCGCGGCGCTCACGGATCCTTTGGAGATCCAAGTTCTCATACCAGCTCCTGTCCGAGCTGCGGAGGCACGCCACTTCTTGAGTTCAGCCTTGACCTCGCGCAGGTTCTCGGCAATTCCTTGGAATGTTTCTGGGACCTCCTTTTCTGGCCAGAACAGGGTGTGCAAGTTGATTGTTGTGGCTACCATGGAGGTGCCCAGGCCCTTGAGGGAATGCACCTGTGTCTTCAGGTTGGCGAGAAGGTCCGAGATGGTGGATCCATCATCAAGGCCAAGACCGGCTGCTGCCCTGGCTTTCCTTGCTTTGTTCGCAGCAGTTGCGCCAGCGGCACGGAGTTCCGGGAAGACATCTAAATCAGCAGGGCCTAAAGTTAGGTCAGAAACAGAAACCGAGAAGAAGAAAAACAGAATAGAAGAAGGCAGAGAGAAAAAAGGCAAACAGGATAGCGGATAATGACAACTTACATTCCATCTCGAGAACAATTGCTCCCAGCTTCCTATGCCAGTCGGTCTTGTCTGAAACATGCTTCGCATGGATGCGGCGCGATTCCGTGATCTGGTTCTCAAGAGCCGAGTCCCGGTCCTTCAGCACCTGGATCTCCAGCTCAAGTGCCTGCTTCTCTGCCTTGGTTGTCTTCTCAATCTCCTTTTTCTCGTTGACATGGTTGATGGCAGTTTGGAGCGTGGCTTGGAGATCAAGTTGGAGCTTCTCGTATTCATCTCTCTCGGTCTTGCGCTCCTTCTCAATCTCCAATTCCCGGGCCAGCATTTGCTATTGCACCTCAGCGGGCATGAGGCACTGCAAGTGTTGCTCCCGAAATTTTTTATACTCTTCTACGAGAAGAACAGAATTATCAGCAAAGCAGCCAAGTAGGAAGATACAATTACAGAAAAGAGAGAGGAAGGCTCACCTTCTAGAGTAGAGATCTTGCTCTGGGCGGAGGCGGCGAAAACTTCGCAGTCTCGGTGTTTTTCCACCAAGTCCTTGAGCTTGCCTGCAGAGAAGACAGCGATGAAGAAAAAAGCAAGAAACGGGCGTAAACACAAAACGCACAAACCGAGATGCTAAAAGCTTACCTTCGACCTCAGAGATCTGGAGAGTGCGTTCCAGGGCCATCTGCTCCATCGCCTCACTATCTTTCTTGTCGGCTTCCAGAGCCTGGATACGATCTTTGGCGATGCGGTGGTTCCAGAGTAGCCGACGGAAAACCCTGGTCCTCTTCTGGACGCTATCCCGTAGAGAAGAAGGGAGAAAGTGTAAGTGGTTTGGAAGATTTGGCCCGAGTAAATGTCAACTCGGTGGAGTCTTCACTCAGTCGGCCCGAATCTCGGGGACTGGGGGAATGACTAAGAGGAAAAGAGAAAAAGAGAAGAGAAAGAAGAAACCAGCAACTCGGAAAATGCAAGAAGGAGAAGAAATACTTACCACGTAGCTTTGCTCGATGTCCTCGATGTTCTTGCGGATGACGAACATCTTGCCGGCCAAGGTGCAGGCAGGGCTGGCAACCGTCATGGCGACAGAGCCTACATCAGCCTTGTTCCAGTCGGTGTGGTAGTGATCGAGCTGCCCCAACTCGATACCGTTCCATGTGGGGTTACCATGCGCCTTGCTGTTCCAGGCCTTATCAACAAAGCCTACTCGGTCCAAGATGGCAATAAGGCCTTCTTCTTCAATATCTTCATCTTCTTCGCCACGAGAAAAGAACTCGGGAGTCGCTTTCTTCCCCTTGGACTTGGAGGTTCCCACGGCTTGGCCTTCCTTGAGAGCGGCTAGTCGCTTCTCTCCCTTGGACAGCGGGATCTGGTGGGGCTGCGACAGGGTCATCATGTACTCGGGGTAGGTGGTCGCACTCTGCTTCTCGATGGCGCCAGTGACCCCGGAGGCAGCCGGGTTGGCGTTTGAAGCAGACGGAGCAAGCGTAAGCTGGGTGCTCTTCACCTGCTTCCCGGACTGCTCACCTCGTGGCTTGGGGGGCGGCATCTGCTGCCCAGCCTGCGAAGCTGTGCGCTTTGGCTGTACCCGGGTGGCCTCGGCTGTCTTGGTAATTTTCTTGGTGCTTGATGTAGAGGCTGGCCGAGAAGAAGGTGGTGGAACTTGCAGAGTAGGTTGAGGAGGTGGTGGCACTAGCTGTGTTGGTGGAGGAACAGGTGCGCTGGGTGGAGTCATCTGCGGAGTTGGCGGCACAGGAGGCCGGCTACTCGGTGCAGCGTCTCGCTGCACTTGGTCCTGGCGGGTTGGCTCCATCACGTCATCTTCTACCCGCTGCTCCACAGCGGGATCTGGCCTTGTGTCAATAGTGTCTTCTACCTGCGGCCCGGCCGCGGGATCGTCTTGTTCCGCAGCATGGGTGTCTTGCTTCTGCTCGGGGGTGGCGTCTGGCCGCTCCAGGACGGCATCGTCTTGCTGCTCGGCAACATCTTCAGTGTTTTCCCCAGCTGAGGCAGCTGGGGGAGTTGGCGGCGACTGCTCGGAGGTGAGATCTACCTCTATCCTGGCGCCATCATTCTCGGCGCCAGCGTCTTGTTCTTCATCAACTGGGGAGGATGCACGCGCCCTTCCCCGTGGCTTTTGGTTCTCATCGTCATCCGTGAGCTCAACAGTCTCCTCTCGGGACGGGGCTGTCTGCGTCTGAGAAGCTTACGCGGTGGTGGCGTCGGCGTCAAGAGCCTCGCTGAGAGGAAGAAAAGGGCAAGATCAGAAAGCAGAGAAGGGAACCAAGGGAAAGGTGCAACAAGAAGCGGCAATAAGTTAAGATGTACTCGGAGGAACATTTACCCTTTGTGGGTGGGGGCTTTCCTCTTCTTGGAAGCGCCGGTCTTGGGCACGACTGTCTTCTTGGATCTCTTGGGGGAGGTTCCTACGCACCACTTCCCACCCTCTTCCGAATATTGGGAGCGGCCACCGATAGCGGATCGACGACCAGGACTTCCTCCTCGTCGTCTAACTCAGGATCCTCTGCAGAGAAGAAGAAGAAAGGAGTTAAAACAAGCAAGGAAAGAGAGTCAAAGGGTACTGCTAGCAAACAGAGATGTGAACTCAATCACCTTCATCATCTTCGGACCAATCCCGAATAGAGGAATCTGCTCGGGACTTACCGGGCTGATTAGCTTTGGGGATACACAAGGTATCCTGAGTATCATATGCAGTCGTGTCATCTTCTTCTTGGTCCTTGGACCAGTTGGCTATGAAGATTTTGTTATCCTCTTCTCGCTGGCGGTTGATGTGCTGATTGAGGCAAAAATAAAGCACACGGAGTTGAGTTCTCAGCTAAGTGTTTCTACTCAGAATAGCATGCAAACACAAAGCATATTAAGCTAAGAATTTCTACTCGGAGTAACATGCAAACACAAAGCATATCAGGTTAAGTAATTCGACCCGGCACGGCGTGCAAACACAAAGCATATGAAGCCAGAGAGTTAGGTATGAGGACCTACTCGGTACAGCATGCAAATACAAAGCATACAAAGCTGAGAGACTACCTATTCGGTATCAGAGTGCAAACACAAAGCATAGAGCACTAACCTGAGTGATCTTCTTGGTGCGGCTATACGGCGTGAAGCCGTAAGCCCAGTTCTCGGTGAGCGAGGTCGACATTATGGACCTGGCCCAAATGGCCACCTCGGCCTTGGTAAGCTCGAAAGTTGTTGTCCTGGTGCAATCGCGAGCACCTCCCATGTGGCACATCTTGTGCACTCGGTGCTGGAGCAGGAGTACTCGGCGCGAGATCCAACCAGCAATGGGGTCGTCTTGGATAAGCCCCGCCATCACCAGCTCGGTCAGGCGCTTCTCGACCTGGAGGACGTCTGGCAGAGTCTTGTTCGGGTCGTAGCCCCAGTTCTGCCCGGTGGGCAGCGCGTTGACGAACTTCGGGAGCCCTATCTGGTCTTCTGTGGGCTTCCCCTTCTCGGCGGGTACGTTCTTCACGTACAGGAACCCGCGCTGCCACTTGCGCATGGTATCCAGCCCGAGAACCCTCGGGTGGTGTCCGGTGCGGCATTGCAGCATCATCGCACTACCCGTCTGGGTCATCACGCGAGGAGCGGAAGTGTTGCCGGGATTTGGAACCTTTTGTCTATGGAGGAAGAAATACCTTGCCCAGGTGTGGATGGTTGGGTAGACACCCAGAAAGGCCTCACACACGGTGGCGTGTGTGGAGAGCATCACGATTGCGTTTGGCGGGAGATGGTGTGGTTGAACGCCAAAGTGGCGGAGAAAATCAGAGAAGAATTGGGAGATGGGAAGGCGGAAGCCACGTTTGAAATAGGATAAGAAGACCACGTACTCACCCTCTTCAGGTTCCGGGATGATCTCCTTGCCAAGAGGCCGGCAGACGACGCCGGGAGGGATGCGGCGCGTGTTGACCAGCCATTGGCAGTCCTCCGCGGTCACGTCCGAGCCCTCCCAGCCGGCTCGGGCGGGAACCGCATCGTCTCCAGGCGCCATGGAAACAGATGGTTGTCGGAGAGGAAGAGCTCGTGGAGATTGAAGCACGACGGAGTTGTGCAGATGCGCTTCTCTCTCTCTCTCGCGCGGTGCGTGGAGCACCGGCGCAGCGAGTGCTCCCGGTGGCGGTGTGCTCGACGGCGGCGGAAGAGGCGAGGGAGGCGTGAGATTGGAGAAGAAGGAAAAAGGAGAAGTGGGCGGCGCGGGGGTATTTATTTCTCCCCCGCGAACTGCCGTTACCGAGTGGATTAATCGTGGCAATGATCGTGCGGCATGGGTTAATCGACCGTTACAAACGCACACAGCGCGAAACGCGCGTGTAACGGGCACAGTTAATCCCACGTCCAGATCGTGGGCTCTCGAGTACTGGTTGACGTGACCTAACGGGCCGTGGGCCCTACGCGCAGAGGCTGGCGCGTGGCATGCGGTTGCACCGAGGCGTCGCGGTCTCTGCTGCGTGCCACGTGCCCCACAGCGGCACGAGGAAGTGGGATTTGGTCTGATCCAGCGGGATCTGGTTCAGAATTTCGCTAAGTCATTTTACTCGGCAGCACAGAAGAGAGAATGTGCTACTCGGAGTTGAAGAGATTCTTTCAATTACCACAGTGGGTGGTTCGAGTAGGAGTTTATGGTTCCGAGTTAAGGTGGAACTCGGCTTCATTCTCTTTGTGAAGGCAAGGTTTGTTTTTAAGCTGGCAGGGCCCAACGAACAAGTTCACTGGACTCTACCAGCTTTGGGGACTAATGTCGGGGGGTTACCCCCGAGTAGGGGTAAGGAAAGTGGTAAAATTCAAAGATCAGAGTATTGTTGGCCGGGTTGGTGGCAACCCGGGTACCCTCTACCCGGTAGTCTCTATCCTGTCATAAGTATTGAAGGCCAAGAGTCAACAAGGAGAAATTTTGTATTCGTCCGGATAGCGGTCAAGTGGTCCGAGTAGATGGGCTGCGTTCCTACTCGGGCAAGAAGTCAATGGAGCCGTTCTGACAGGATCCCGCATATCCTGTAGCCGTACAGACGTGCGGTTCAACTTACGGAGCGCGTGATTATCCGCGCTACGGCGTGGCTACAGTGAGGTAGGCGCCTGTCAAGTCCTATCACTGACAGAGGGGACAAGACATGCCTAGGGGCCTACTCTATGTCACTGACAGGGTGGACAGGTCCCATCTGCCGAACGGCGCGGCGACTTCCCGCACCGCGTCAGCGAGAAGCCGGAGGCGTGCGCTGTCCTACAGTGGGTATGTCCCATCAAAGTGTACCTTATAGTCTTTCTTTATTCGGCTGGGCATCAGTATATAAGGTGCCCTGCCCCCTCATGCGCGAGGGACGTTGCCTCAGATCGCATTTATTGCAAGAGCCAACACTAGATCTAGATAGAACAGCCGAGTGGCTACTCGGCCAAGAGACAAACATTGTACTGTGGCTACTCGGAAAACATGCATACAGAGAGGTAGGCAGGAGTAGGGGTGTTACCTCCACACGAGGGCCCTGAACCTGGGTAGATCTTGTTGTTTGCAGTGATATTCTTACCTGAGCGCGGCTACTCGCCGTGCGATCCCTCCCCAGATACCTCCAGCGTCCATCGGCCCCAATACTTTAGCCATCCTATGGCATCTTCCGTGATACCACCACGACACCAACATATCTATAATTTCTGATGCTCCATGATAATATTATGCCAATTGCTACGTGCTTTCTCCCTTCTTTATAGCATTTTTACACGTTTTCCGAGACTAACCTATTAACAAGATGCCAAGTGCCAGTTCCCTGCTTTCTGTTGTTTTTTATTTCAGAAAAGTTGTTCTGGAAATATTGTCGGAATTGGACCCCATAAAGCCCGAAGTGCCTATTTCCCCGGAAGCATCCAGAAGACCAAAGAGGAGTCGAAGACGGGAACGAGGGGGCACACCATAGGGTGGCGCGTCCCCCCTTGGCCGCGCCAGCTGGTGGTGTGAGGCCCCCAGGGCTCCATCGCCTCTTCCCTTTCGCCTATTTATTCCCCCGGGTTGAAAACACTAGGCCCCTGATCAAATATCCCCGAAAAGTTCCACAGCCGCCGTCATCGTCAACCCTAGATCAGGGGTTCTGAAACTGTCTCCCGGCACCCTGCCGGAGAGGAGATCATCACCGAGGCCTCTTCATCACAATGCCCGTATCCGGAGTGATGCGTGAGTAGTTCATCCTTGGACTACGGGTCCATAGAAGTAGCTAGATGGTTGTCTCCTCCTCATATGCCTCGATGTTTAGATCTCGTGAGCTGCCTAACATGATCAAGATTATTCTTATGTAATTTTATTTGTTGTGTTTGCTAGGATCCGATGATCTGCTGTGTTTGCTAGGATCCGATGAATATTGAACACATGCGAAGTTGATTATAGTCTTTATTGCACATGCTATTTGTGATCTTGCATATTTTCCGTTGCTAGTGGTTTCTCTGGCCAACTAGTTGCTAGTGACTCCAAGAGGGAGTATTTATGCTCGATAGTGGGTTCATGCCTCCTTTTTGCCTGTGCTCGAGTGACAGAAACGTGACGGGGGAGGATGTGATGTTGCCACTAGGGAGAAAACAGCGGTGTGAGTTCCCGTGTGTACAATCATTGCTTACTTTACACACTTTGTTTAATGCAATTATCTGTTGCTTGCAACTTAATACCTAAGGGGGTTCAGATGATAACCTGAGGGTGGATTATTAGTCATAAATGCAGTTGGATTACGTCTATGTATATTGTTGTAATGCCCGCACTAAATATCATAGTAGTCATCATGTCATGAATGTGCACTACGGTGCAACATTTATTTGTCAATTGCCAAGCTGTAATTTGTTCACCCAGCATGCTATGTTTTATGGAGAGACACCACTAGTGAACCTATGAACCCCGGTCCATTTTCTTACACTGTTAAACAAACCCCTACAATTTCCTGCTTTCTTTACTTACGGCAAGCATACACTATTTTACACACTATACGTCTAATCTTTGTTTTCAGCAAGACCGGTGAGATTGAGAACCTCACTGTACCGTTGGGACAAAGTATTTTGGTTGTGTTGTGTGCAGGTTCCGCGTTGTTGCTGACACCGGTGAGGTGCCATCACCACCGCCAGTGGCATCAACCTTCCAAAGATCCTCTTGCTCCTACTGGATTGATAACCTTGGTTCTTAACTGAGGGAAATTCTTACCGCTGCACTCATCACACCCCAACACACAGGAATTTCTGCAAGGAATTTCTGTAGCCATTGTCAGCATCACTAAGGTGCATGAACATGAGGGCCTTGTTCGGTGCAATAAGGTCTCCGTTATAAGATGGCCTCGCTAAGGTGAATGAACATGAGGGCATTGTTCTTCTAGGCGCATCACTCCTAAATATTTCTCCGAAGTTATGCCTGTCCATTTCTGAATTTTTTTGAATAATCATCACAAAAATTGATTTCAAGCAACTATAAGGTGGAAACTACCATAGAGACTCATAGGAGAGGTAAACATGCATCAAAACTAAATTATTTCCACCTAAATCAAGCATGCAAAATCACATAAGCTATCACCTACAGTACCAAAATACTCAAGGAATACTCCACCAAATAAAGTTTTATCTGGATAATCGAGGAGTCACATACCGGAGAGCAAATGCACCAAATTTCAGCAACAATGGTGGGCTGAGCAAAGAGATCAAAAATCCCGAGGAAGAACAACAAGAACACGGGTTCGAGGAAATGTTTTGAGTTTGTGGGGTGAGAGAGGAACCTTTGGCAGGGGAGAGAGTTAGTGGAGGGCCAGGGGCCCCACACCATGTGTTGGCGCCACCAGGGGCAGGCCGCGCCCTCCTATGGTGTGCCTTACTGGTGGGTCCCCCTGGGGTCTCCCAGGTGGCTCTCTGCCTCATTTTTTACGTAAAAAATTATTATAATTTTTCTGGAATTTTTCAAGAAACTTTATTTTTGATGTATTTCCAGAATTTAATAATTAATTAAAACCCAAAAAAACAAATGTGGCAAAGCGGAAAACAAAACCAAAACCAGAACTACATAGGTTCTAAGACACTCCAATGGAAAAATAACCAAAGAAAAGAAAGGTGGAAGTGGTGAAAACAAAAGTATGGGTGGTGAAAACATGAATAACCACAGTAATCAGGGTGAAAACATGAGGAAAACATGACTATGGATGATGGAAAACACGATTAAAATAAAGTAGCAAGGTGATAACAGATGTAAACATGGTGGAACATAATGGGGAAGGTGAAAACATTATTGTCCTCTTCATTCAAAATCATTTTGATAACAAGCGTGATCAAGTCTTGTTACCAGAACAATTTTTATATGAAGCAAAACTTTGCATATCACTAAATAATTATGTTACCTCAACCACGATAGACATAGTCCCAATCATAATAATTTCATATTATTTTGGTGGTATCGGAATGGGACAATCAAATTTTCCAATCCTGATGGTTTCAATATTTTCAATTGAATTTAAACCATATCTTCTATCAATCTTCTTGGGAAAATAAATAATATCCTCTTTATCATTAACATTAAAAGTTACTTTTCCTTGATTGTAATCAATAACAGCCCCTGCAGTGTTAAGAAATGGTCTCCCAAGAATAATATACATATTATCATCTTCATGTATTTCCAACACTACAAAGTCAGTTAATATTAAACAACTAGTAGCAACTTGAACAGGAACATTATCACATATACCAACATGAATAGCAGTAGATTTATCCGCCATTTGCAAATATATATCAGTGTGTATCAATTTTCAAGAGAGAGTCTCTTATAAAGAGAGAAAGTCATAACACTAACTCCAGCTCCCAAGTCACATAAATCAGTTCTAACATAATTATTTTTAATAGAACAATGGATAGTAGGAATACCAGGATCTCCAAGCTTCATTGGAACCTTTCCATTGAAAGAGTAATTAGCAAGCATAGTGGAAATTTCCTCATTAGGAATTTTCCTTTTGTTAGAGACAATATATTTCATATATTTAGAAATATGAGGCAGTTTAATAGCATCAGTCAAAGGGGTTTGCAAAAACAGAGGTTTCATCCCCTCACAAAACTTGTTATAATGTTCTTCTTCCTTTGATTTGTGTTTCTTATTAGGAAAAGGCATTGCTTTTTGTACCCAAGGCTCTCTTTCATTACCATGTTTATTATAAATGAAATCTTCCTTAGTTTACTTCACAGATTTAGTTTGTTTTTCAGGTTTAGCTGCAGTTTCTTCTTTATCAAAAGCATCACTTTTCTCATTACCACTTTCAGTTTCAGCATTAGAAATAGATATACTATTAGGATCTTTAGCAGGTTCAGGAGATTCTACAACAGTTTTATGTCTCTTCTTATTTTTCTTAGAAGGAGAACTATTGTGTTTAAGTTGTTGAGAATCTTGTTCAATTCTTTTAGGATGTCTTTCAGGATACAAGGAGTCATGAGTAGAAACACCACTTCTAGTAATTATTTCACAAACATTTTTGCTCTAGAATCATTAGATAGCACTTCTTTTTGCACTTTAGTGAGTTGATCAATTTGAGTTTGAACCATATGAAAGTGTTTAATAGGAATTTTAACATCATTAGAGGTTCTCTCAATAATACCATGCAACTTATCAATAGCTCTAGAGTTTTCCATAAGATGGTTTTGCCCTCTCATATTCAAGTTGTCATGCTTAACAACATAATTATCAAATTCATCTAAGCATTGATCAGGTTGTTTAGAATAGGGAATATCTCTATTATCAAAGTATTGGAGAGAGTGTACCTCAACTGTTGATGGATGAGGAATAAGCTTACATAATTCTTATATAGGAGGTAAATTCTTCACATCTTCAGTTTTAATACCCCTCTCTTTAAGAGATTTCTTGGCTTACTTCATCACTTCATAATTTAATTCAATTATCCCTCTCTTATTGGGTGTTGGTATTGGTGTTGGTTCTGGTGCATGTGTAGGCTCAGGTATATTCCAATCATCATTATTTTTGGCTATTTTAGCCATTAATTCCTCAACTTCTTCTGGAGTTCTTTTCCTGAAAACACAACAAGCACAACTATCCAGGTATGTCCTAGATTCAACAGTTAGTCCATTATAAAATATATCTAGGAGATCATTTTTAGGTAAAGGATAGCCAGGGCTATCTATTATTAAAGAACAAAACCTTGTCCAAGATTCAGGCAATTTCTCTCCTTCAATTTGCTCAAAGTTAAAGATATCCTGCACGGCAGCATGTTGGGCACTAGTAGGAAAATATTTTTGAAAGAAAGCATTAACCAAATCAATAGGACTGGTAATAGATCCATGTGACATATTGGTAAACCAAGTTTTAGCTTCATCTTTCAATGATAAAGGGAAGGTCTTGGTAACAAAATAAGTACGCAACTTGGTATCATCAGAAAATAAACTAGTCAAAGATGAAAGCTCATTCATGTGTTCCATAACACTTTTACTTTCAGTTCCACAAAAAGGTTCCTTCTCAACAATAGATATGTAAGATAAATGTAGAGAGAAATCATAATCCTTGTATCTAATGTGTATTTGAGATGTGCCAAACTTAGCATCAAGAGAAGATTTATATTTCATAGCATGTCTTTCAAGAATACTCTTAAGAGCACTTGCACCAGTAGTAGCTCGAGCTTCTTTAATAAAGTCATCATTAAGTTCAATATAGCTTTCATCAATATCATCAATAAATTCAGGTGAATTAACAGGTGTACCAATATTTTCAACCGGCATTTCAGCGTTTTCAATTTGTTTGGATTTAGCAATTTTAGCATCTATGAAAGGACCTAGAGAACCAGTATCATCAAGCACAGTAGAAGCATCATCAAAAATATCAGAAGCATATTCAGACTCAGCAGAAGTAACAGTATGTGTAGCATGTGGTGGAGTAAGCAGCTTACTCATAACAGACGGTGAATCAAGAGCAACAGAGGTGTTCAGAGTTGTACCTCTCCTTGTAGTAGATGGTAATATAGGAACTTTTTCATCACGAGTCTTGCCCTTGATGAAAGGCTTGTAGCAAACAATATCTTGTTCAAGTGAGCAAATAAATAAACCTATGCTCCCCGGAAATGGCGCCAGCAAATAGTCTTGATGACCCACAAGTATAGGGGATTGCAACAGTCTTCGAGTGAAGTAAAACCCAAATTTATTGATTCGACACAAGGGGGTGATATGTCATAAACGTATCCTTAATTTCTAATGTTCCATGTTGTTTTCTTATTGTTTCCCACATGTTTTCTATACACTTTATGTCATTTTTATCGATTTTCCGGTCTAACCTATTGACAAGAAGCCACACAGCCATTTCCCTGTTTTCTGCTGTTTTTAGTTTCAGAAAAGTTGTTCTGGAAATATTCTCAGAATTGGAAAATTCGAAGCCTGGAAGTCTTAGAATTCCCGAAGATTCCACGGAGTCCCAAAGAGACCCGGAGGGGGGCCTCAGGGGGCCCACACCATAAAGCGGCACGCCCCCCTTGGCCACCCCTAGGGGTGGTGTGGGGCCCCCAGGCCTCCACCGCCTCTGCACTTTTGCCTATTTAATTCCCCCAAGACAAAAACCCTAGGAGGAGACCACTTTTGCCCGAGAAACACCCGAGGCCGTTGTCACCGTCATCCCGAGATCGGGAGAGTTCTAGAGCTCTCCCCGGCACCCTGCCGGAGGGGGAAATCATCACCGGAGGGGTCTACACCACCATGCCCTCCTCCAAAGTGATGCTTGATTAGTTCATCCCTGGACTACGGGTCCATATAAGTAGCTAGATGGTTGTCTTCTCCACTTTGTACCTCATGTTTAGATCTTGTGAGCTGCCTATCATGATCAAGATCATCTTTATGTAATGCTACATGTTGTGTTTGCTAAGATTTGATGAATGTTTAATGCTATGTCTTCTGATAATCAATATATCATGTTATCTTCATGCTTATGTTATTTATGATCCTGCATGCTCTCCATTATTAGTAGATGCTCTCGCCAAGTAGATGCTAGTAACTCCAAGAGGGAGTATTTATGCTCGATAGTGGGTTCATGCATCCTTTTCATCTATGCTCGAGTGACAGAAATGTGACAGATGGAGGATGTGTTGTTGCCATTAGGGAGAAAACAACAATGCTTTCTCAAAGGATGATGTTATTGTTTACATTACACACTTTTCTTACTGCGAGTATTTGTTGCTTGCAACTTAATACCTAATGTTTATTCGGATGATATTCGGGGGCTGGATTTTTAGTCATAGATGCAGTTGATAACGGTCTATGTATTTTGTTGTAACGCCTGCATGAATCACATAGTAATCTTTCTGTCTTGCATATGCACTAAGGTGCAGCCTTCATTTCTGTCAATTGCCCAGCTGTAATTTGTTCACCACACATGATAGTTATCTTTCACGGAGAGACACCACTAGTGAACTGTGGACCCCGGTCTTTTTTCCTCATACTGATAAAACACCTACTACTTTCATACTGCTTTCATAATGTTCGTACTGTTTTCCTACTGTTTTCTACACCATACATTTAACCACTTTGTGTTCAGCAAAACCGGTGAGATTGACAACCTCACAGCTTCGTTGGGGGCAAAGTGATTTGATTTTGTTGTGTAGGTTCCACGTTGCTGCTGAACCGGTAGTGTGCCATGCCATCTCAGCTGCATTAACCTTCAGAAGTTCTTCTTCCGCATACTGGTCGATTCAACCTTGGTTTCTTTTCTGAGGGAAAACTTGCTGCTGCACACTTCACACCTTTCTCTTGGGGTCTCCTAACGAGCGTATGTCTACACTCCATCAAGCTTTTCTGGCGCCGTTGCCGGGGAGGAAGAGAATTTCTGCAAGGGGAGTCACTCACTTCCAATCTCTTTTCTTTGTTTTTGTTTTGCTTAGTTTATTTTATTTTGTCTTGTGTGCTTATCTTTATCAAAACACTCAGAAAAATTAGTTATTATTCTAGTTGTTATTTTTGCTTTATTATGCTTGCTATTAATGTTTGATGTCTCTGAAACTAGATCTTATTGGCAAGATGGTTTCATGGAAGATCAACCAAAATATTATAAGGAACACCGATTGTCACAAAAAGGGAAACATTTATGGGAACGAATTAAGAAATTATATATCATTTCTAGAAACTTGTGCTCTACTTATAATGTTACTTATTTCTTTGATAAATCTTGATGTTGTAGGAGGTATAAACACCTCCCTTTTCAATGTGAGTGTAATGATGATGTTACCATATCTTCTTATGTTAAGGTAAATTATGAATTATATAATGTGGAACAAATTGAAGAATTTATTGCTTGGAAGGGTGCATTCGAACTTGCCTATTTACTTGAAAGTATTGATGATGCACCTTATAAATACGAGATTTATGCTATACTTTAATATTGCTTTGATAATTACAAGGATTGTAATTACTACATAATGGAATATCTTAAGAAATGCTCTCAACCTAAGGAAGAGACTAATGCCTTGCAGGAACCTATGGAAGAAGAAACTACTGAATCTGGAAGCTCATTGGATGAAAAATAGGAGGAGAGTGATGATCAAGAGGAGCAAGAATGGAGCTACCCATGTCTACCTCCCGATGATAGTAACTCTTTAACTCATACATTATTTGATGAAATTGATACTTGCTACACTTGTGACCGTGATACTACTATGAATCAAACTTGTGAGAATGATATTGCTACTGTTATTTATGATAATCCATGCTACTTGCATAAATCTTATGATAATGCTCTTGATGATGGTCCTATGTTACTTAATTGATATTAAAAATTATAATGGTACTGAAAATAAGATTGCTATAATGTGTCCTATACCTTTTATGAGTGATCAATCATCTTGTTTTTTTATTACTAAAATAGGGAAGAAAGAGGAGCAGATTTTAAATTTTGATCCGACTGTTTGTGAGCTTGATATGAATTGTGTGCTTTTAGGCCATGACAAACATGCTTTATGTGATAATTATGTTGTTGAGTTTGTTCATGATGCTACTGGAAATTATTATGAGAGAGGAAAATATGGTTGTAGGAATTTTCATGTTACTAAAACACCTCTCTTTTTGTTGAAAGTTTTGAAGTTGCTCTTGTTCTACCTTCCCATGATTTCTAGTTTGAGCTTCTTTAATTTATTTCTTTATAAGATTCCCATGCATAGGAAGTGGATTAGACTTAAATTTGTTTTATACTTGCTTCTTGATGCTCTCTTTTTCCTAATTCACATTTTTTATGTGAGCATCTACTTGATTCCACTTTTCTGGGTCTAGCTAAAAGACGTTCAAGAAAAGCACTTCGTGGGAGATAACCCATGGTTTTATGTTTGCTTTGTTTTTCTCTGTTTTCTTTGATTCAAGGGGTTGTATACTTCTGTAGAAACTCCTTTGTATATTTCTTTTCATGTTTTAATAGTTCCAAGTAAGGTTTCTGACGAGAGTTGGAGTTGGTTTTCGGATTTCTGCGCAGGAAACAGATTTCTGCTGTCCACCGCAAAAAATCGTATAAAATCCTGGAAGATCAGAATGATCTGGATTTCTTTTTTTCTGCTTATTCGTCAGCTAATACTGCAAATTTTTCGTTTTTTAAGTTTTTCGATCTGAGCAAGATAACTGCCTCGAAAAATTCGTCTTTACAGAATGTTCTGGTTTTGACAGATTCTGCCATTTTTCTTGCATTTGCTCTTTTGTGATGTCAAATGGGTTTCTTTGCTTCACGAAACATCAGTGGCTGTATCTAATGTTTAAAAGTATCAATAGAACTTGTGCCATCCATAAACAATATATTTTTAATTGTTGCACTAACCCTCTAATGCGAATTACTGTTTGAGTGTGGTGTGAAGGAAGTTTTCAAGGGTCAAGAGAAGAGGTGATATATGTGATCAAGAAGAGTGCAAGGTCAAAGCTTGGGTATGCCCCTGTGGTTCATCCAAGAATATTTTAAGAAGACTCAAGAATATACTCTTGTGGATGCCGAAGGCATCCCCTTTTGCATCAACTATCTATCAGGTCACTTCTCGTGAAACTATATTTTTATTCGGTCACATCATATGAAGTTTACTTGGAGCGTCAGTTTTTCTTTTGTTTTCTTTTGTTTTAATTGCTGAAATAATATATTTGAATCCTAGCATTCTTTGTTTGGGAGAGAGACACGCTTCCCTTTTTCGTTTGAATACTTGATGTGCTAGTATTCTTAGTTTTTATTCTAGTTGCTGCAAAAATTCCTGTTTAGCTCATGTTTTCATTGCATCTCTTATTCAGAGCTGTTAGTTTTAGTAGAGTTATGCGAGTCCTCTCATATTTTCTTGCTGTAGCATTTAGAGAGTGTTTGTTAAAGCATGGTTTGTATGGTGCTTGTTGGGAAAAGAAACTGCTGCTTGAGGTAGAATTTTTAACGGCGCAAGTAGAAGCTTGTATAGACTGTGGCTAAAAGTTTTTCATATCATGCTAGATGTTATTTTAGTTTTAAAGTCTTGTGGTTATTGAGTATCATTATTAGCCTCAAATAGCTGAGAGTGTTTGATGTGCCATTGAAAGAATCATGAGTTGTTCTTGTCATATTGAAGCAGAAATTTGTGGTGTTCTCCTTTGAATGTTTTATTTGGTTGACTTGGCACATGCTCACACCATGTTTATGACTATGAACCATTCACGAATAGCCTCTATGATCATTTTTTTTTGAACTTGTGGTACCACTTATGCTTTGATTAATGATGTTTATGTCGCTATGCATGATTATGGCTATTATGCTCTCTTGATTTGTCGCTCCCAGTCTTTTGCTAGCCTCCACCTGTACTGAATATGAGCTCTACTCATGCATCCAAATCCCAAAAACCAAAGTTTTCCCATTGTGTACACCATACCTACCTACATGTGCCATTTAACCGCCACTCCAAAGTAAATTGCTCATGCGTTACCTTTAAAACTTTCAAAATTACTCTTGTTTTGTGCTCCTGTTTTAGCTCATGAGGACGTAAATAGAGAATCTTTATCTCACGTGTTGATCGGAATTTCACACCCTGGACTAGTGGCTTCATCCGCTTATCCAATGATAGAAGAGCTGGCAGCGGGGTGCCCAGCCCCAAATTAATAACACAAATTCTCTTCACTATTTTTGCCCCTGATTTATCAGTCAAAGCATAATTGTGTAAACGAAAGAGAAAGAGGAATGACCTTCTAACCAGATGCATCCTTCTATGGGAGCTGCTCTTGTGAAGTCTAGTTGGCTTGTGACGTACTGTATTGTCTGTTTACCATTCGTTGACATAAGCATACACCTCTCTTAAAATATAGACACTCCTCCACGGTATGTGATTGTTGGCTGGAACCCGGGGATTTGGTTAGCCATGGTTTGTGTAAGATGGTTGGGAGGAGTTTTAAGTTTTCAATACCTCTGTTTAATAAAATAAATTATCTAGCACATGAGTGGTCCATGCTTCCCTCTGCGAAGGGCCTTTCTTTTAGTTTTATGTTGAGTCTCCATCTTCTAACTTTATGCACAGTTGAGAGAGCATTTTTTCCATTCTGAGTTTATGTGCATTTGTCCCATAAACATTATTAATTGATTCATGATGTGTTATTGCTTGTTCTCTAATTATTTGTTCTAGTCATCCTCATGATCTTTCAAGGTGTCCTGACATTTATGTTTTGCCCCCCTCTTAAGGACTAGTGAAATATCACTTTGACATGTTCTCTCTATACTTGAAACAAACGTATATCTTTCTTGGCATTGTTATTCATGATCTTTTATTTGTGTTACTTCTCATGATGCAAAGTGATTGCTATGATTTATTATTAAATTTCTATTTATCATGCTTGTGTTAAAGTTCTATGATCTCAGCTTACGTATGCTTTTACATTATTGATGATCAAGTTTATGTTGGTAGCATATCACCTCAGAAATTATGTGTTTTTATCGTTTACCTACTCGAGGACGAGTAGGAACTAAGCTTGGGGATGTTGATACGTCATAAACGTATCCTTAATTTCTGATGTTCCATGTTGTTTTCTTATTGTTTCCCACATGTTTTCTATACACTTTATGTCACTTCTATCGATTTTCTGGAAGTCTTAGAATTCCCGAAGGTTCCACGGAGTCCCGAAGAGACTCGGAGGGGGGCCTCAGGGGCCCCCCACCATAGAGCGGCGCCCCCCTTAGCCGCGCCGGGGGTGGTGTGGGGCCCCCAGGCCTCCACCGCCTCTTCCCTTTTGCCTAATTAATCCCCCAAGACAAAAACCCTAGGAGGAGACCACTTTTACCCGAGAAACACCCGAGGCCGCCGTCACCGTCATCGCGAGATCGGGAGGGTTCTCGAGCTCTCCTCGGCACCCTGTCGGGGGGGAGGTTGAAATCATCACCGGAGGGGTCTACACTGCCATGCTCTCCTCCGAAGTGATGTGTGAGTAGTCCATCCCTGGAATATGGGTCCATAACAGTAGCTAGATGGTTGTCTTTTCCACTTTGTACCTCATGTTTAGATGTTGTGAGTTGCCTATCATGCTCAAGATCATCTTTATGTAATGCTACATGTTGTGTTTGCTGGGATCTGATGAATGTTGAATGCTATGTCTTCTTATTATCAATCTATCATGTTATATTCATGCTTATGTTATTTATGATCTTGCATGCTCTCTGTTATTAGTAGATGCTCTGTCCAAGTAGATGCTAGTAACTCCAAGAGGGAGTATTTATTCTCGATAGTGGGTTCATGCCTCCTTTTCATCTTCGCTCGGGTGACAGAAACGTGACGGATGAAGGATGTGATATCTCCATTAGGGAGAAAACAACAATGCTTTGTCTAAGGATGATGTTATTGTTTACATTACACACTTTGCTTACTGCGATTATCTGTTGCTTGCAACTTAATACCCAACGTTTGTTCGGATGATATTCGAAGGCTGGATTTTTTGTCATAGATGCAGTTGGATAACGGTCTATCTATTTTGTTGTAATGCCCGCATGAATCACATAGTAATCTTTATGTCTTGCATATGCACTATGGTGTAGCCTTCATTTCTGTCAATTGCCCGGCTGTAATTTGTTCACCACACATGATATTTATCTTTCACGGAGAGACACCACTAGTGAACTGTGTACCCTGGTCCTTTTTCCTCATACTGATATAACACCTACTAATTTTATACTGCTTTCTTACTGTTCCTACTATTTTCCTATTGTTTTCCACACCATACGTTTAACCTCTTTGTGTTCAGCAAAACCGGTGAGATTGACAACCTCACTGCTTCGTTGGGGCAAAGTGATTTGATTGTGTTGTGCAGGTTCCACGTTGCTGCTGAACCGGTAGTGCACCCTGCCATCTCAGCTGCATCAACCTTCAGAAGTGCTTCTTCCTCCTACTGGTCGATTGAACCTTGGTTTCTTTTCTGAGGGAAAACTTGCTGCTGCACACTTCACACCTTGTGCTTGGGGTCTCTCAACGAGCGTGTGTCTACACTCCATCAGGGAGCCAAAGAATATTTATAAGTCTTAACAACTGAGTTGTCAATTCGGCTGCACCTGAAAGTAGACTTCACCGCAACAATTTATTAGTGGTAACAGTTTTATAGCATCAACAGTAGTAAAATAACAGCAGGAATAAAATAGTAACATTAGTAGCAATCGCAGAAAACAACAGGATGGAAGTACCGCAGGCATAGAGGGAATGGGTGAATGGGTGTTGCATGGATAACATAGGTCATGTAATAATCTAAACATGGGCATTGTGGATAATAATAATAAAGCATCCAAGTTCTAGGCTAACCATAGGCATGTGTTCCAATATAGTCGTGCATACTCGCAATGAGAAACTTGCACAAGATCTTTTGTCCTACCAGCCCGTTGAAGTGGGGCCTCAAGGGAAACTACTGGTAGTTGATGTGCTCCTTTTAATAAAGCACCAGAGCAAAACATTAACACTCCGTGAACACACGTGATCCTCACATCACAACCATCCCCTCCGGTTGTCCCAGTTTTTAGCACTTTGGGGCCTCAGGTTCCATACAATGACATGTGTAAACAACTTGCAGATATGATCAAGAAACATAATTATACTCATGAAACAATAACATGTTTAGATCTAAGATCATGGTACTCGGGCCCCAGTGAGAAGCACTAAGCATAACAAGTTGCAACAACGGTAGAAAACACTAACAATGGATACTAGGCACTATGCCGCATTATTACATGATCAATCTCATCCAATCCCTTCCATCCCTCTCAGCCTACAGCGGGGTTTACTCACACATGGACGGGGGAATCATGGATGGTTGATGGAGAAGAGGTGGCGGTGTCGATGGCGATGATCTCCTTTGAATCCCCGTCCCGGCAGGGCGCCAGAACATGAACTTCTGATCCCCGAATTGAGTTTCGAGGTGGGGGCGGTGCTCTGTTGTAGTTCTGTGGAATATGACAAACCCCCTCACTTTTTAGTTTTACGGGGCATATGTCGTCGAAAGGGGAGCCCAAGGGGGTGGGGGTGGCCCCCACACCACCAGTCGGCGCGACCTAGTGGGCGCGCCAAGGTGTGGTCTGGGCCACTCACTACCAAATTCCGCGTGGTCTAGGACGTTTCAATAACGTTGAGGATGGGATCCAAACCGTTGCTAAGGGTAATCCGCGACGGTTTACGCGACGGAATGAAAACGTATCAGATCGACTGTCACGGACGATTCCACGACGTTTATATGAACACTAAACCGTTAAGGCTATCCGCAACATACAGCAAATCGTCACCACCAGTTGGGCCGTCCGGACTAGGCGCAATAAGCATTAACGTTTTTATTTCGTCGCTATGAGATGACACGTGGCAAATGAGTTTCTAACGGCCGTTATCGTAATCAGCTGACGTTGCAAAATGTAGGAAATTTTTTTTACATCACCAGTCTTGACCAATGAGGCGAAACCATGTGGAACAATCGATATACGCCACATGGAAACAAAATGGTGCCACGTTGCCTTCTTCTGGGACAAAATCTGTTCGTCCCGGGCTACTCAGCCACGTTTTTTTCCGTCGCGAGCCTCGACCAATCAGGCGAAAGCATATGGACCAATCAAAATACGTCACATGGAAACAAAATAGCGCCACGTCGTCTTCTTCTGGGATGAAATCTGCTCGTCGCGGGCTACCCAACGCCTTTTTTTCGTCGCTAAACTTGTGGCACGTTCACCAAACAAATGGTGTCACGCAACGTCTTTTCCATGACGTTTTTTTCCGTCTCGGATTTGGGTGATGTCATCAAACATGCCGGGGACGTCAATTTTACGTTGTCGAATCTCCCACTCATAGTAGGCCACGTGGGCTGGGCATACATAACCAGGTGTCGGTATTTGCCTTGACGAATTTTTACGTTATGTTACTACGATGTCGGTTTTGGTGCTATTTGGGTGGTTACATCATCGTTATAATTGGCAATTGCACACAGGTAGAAAATAAACCACATAACAGGCATCAAATACTTAGTTTTTCTCACAGAATATCAAACCAACATACATAACCACATTTTCTAGGACCACACATCTGCTCAGCCATCATCTCAAGTAGGGCAACTCCTTCTAGTTGAGATTTCTTTAGAGCAGCTTGTTGCTTCCGAATGTCTTCCATATCAACTAAAAACATCAGCCTCAGTTGCTCGGATTCTGCTTTCGATGTCCTCATATCAGCAATTGTTCTGCACATATTCACATCAAGCTGTGGTTCAGGCTCAGACTATGAAAGACATGATTCCACACGGGCCTTCTTTAAGAAAGTATGCTATACACTCTTCGGCATGACAACTTCACTATCATCCTCGTCCTCAACCTCTGAAGCAGATCGAGACATCACCCTTTTCTTGCTTGCCTATCAAGCATGCAAAGAAAATAGATGAAAATAACAGATGACAAGAATGTACAGAACATAGATGAAACTAGCAGATGACAAGCATGTACAAAAAATTGATGAAAACTAGCAGATTATAGTCAAACAACGGTGTGTGTCATGAACTAGCAGATGATAAGCATAGATGAAACAGCAGGTGTCAAGCATGTGAGGAAGATAGATGAAAATAGCAGATGACAAGCATGTACAAAAAACTGATGAAAACTAGCAGATTATAGTCAAACAACAGTGTGTGTCATGAACTAGCTGATGATAAGCATAAATGAAACAGCAGGTGTCAAGCATGTGAGGAAGATAGATGAAAATAGCAGATGACAAGCATGTACAAAAAATTGATGAAAACTAGCATATTATAATCAACCAACTGTGTGTGTGTAATGAACTAGCAGATGAGAAGCATAGATAGAATAGCAGGTGTCAAGCATGTGAGGAAGATAGATGGAAACCATGTTGAAATGACAACGACGGCCTTAATTACTATAAGTGGGTTTCACGGTCTTAATTAGCTTGCCAAAACTTCTTATAGTATGGAATAGAGGATGTAGCACAAAATATATGGCGCCACATTGATTAAATAGTTCAACGCAAGATAAGAAAGTTGCACCCTAGTTGTTGCGATATCATAAAAGAATGTTGAGCTACCGGGTTAGGGAATAACCTGCAGCTCATTGTCCACGTTGGATTGTGATTGATATGACACGACTCCTTCAGTGGCATTCGATTCCTATTCAACATCATACACAGACATGTACTGAGATCCACAGTCTTGCTTCTTGGTTTTTTTTGGGGGGGGGAGGGGGTACAGTAGGGCATGAAAGAAAACTTGCTGGCTTTGCGCCCAGTTCATGCATCTTTGCATTGTTTGCCATGATAGTTCTGGCACGCTCTTCTTCAATGGGGGTGTAGTGGCGATCCTAACATGAATAAAGAACTAAAAGTAAAGTACAAATATAGCACTTCATAAGAACCTAATACAGCATAAATAATTAAGGCACTCATCTTGTAAGAACAATCCAGTGCAACTAATATAAATTCTGATCCTAACTAAGACTGATAGGATCACAAGCAAAGTGAAATTAAACCTAATACGTAGTATACAAGATAGATTGCTGCAAATGAGCAAAGTTTTTCCAAGAAAGAAGGCCCCCCTTCCTATTTCCGTTACAAGAAACCGTTTAGAGAGATTAATTGCATAAAAAATTAGCAGTATAATTAGGATAATAATGAAGCATCGAACATACGATTAAACAGACAACCAATTTAGAAAGATTAACTGCAACGAACATAAGCAGGATAATAAGGAAGCATCAAACATACAATTAAATAGACAAAAGCAATTTAGAGAGAATATTTGCCTACATCTTTACGGTCTTCTGTCTTGCTGTGTTTCTCGCTTTCAATCTTCACTCGTTTCAGTGTGCTTGCAGACATTGACGGTGATGTTGCGGCGAGGTTGGAGACGAGGTGGCAGATCTGGATGTACGGCGAGTTCGGGGGCGAGGTGGCTGACCGGCGAACACGACGTCAAGGTGGCTGACTGGCGAGCACGGCGCGAGGTGGAAGATAACGTACGGCGAGGTTGGAGACGATGTGGGAGATAGGCGAGCACAACGGCGAGGTGGCGGATCTGGACGGCGAAAGGGCCGGTGATGTGGTAGATCTGGAGGGTGATCTCGACGGCGACGAGGGAGTTATGGCAAGTGACCTATACGGCGAGGTGTGAGACCGGGAGAATAGAGGATCTGTTTTGGGAGGACAAGGGGGAGTGGATATTTCGAAATAGTGGCTTTCTCTTTTGGCGAGAGAGGGCCGATCGAGGGGATAAGGCAGGGTTTCGGAGTGATTACAGAAATGCCCTCCAGGATAAAGGTTGCCAGTTGTGTGTGGGAGGGCTCAGAAGTAAAATATCCTTGCACGAAAAAATTTGGGCGGGCTGTTCTGGCGCGAATTTTTCGGAGCGACGCGAAATTTTGGCGGAACTGCGGGAAACTTTGCTAGCCATCCGATGCTGATGGGTGTCTTACAAAAATTGAGCATTTATGCAATTATTTAGTACTAAAGATTGTCATACCCTAGGATTGGGTGGGAATTCAGACACTCCGGAGCCCCTCGCCGGAGAAACCCTAGGTGTGCGGCAGAAAAAGAAGAAACTGCCAGCCTGGCCCTTCTACGTGAGCCAGAAAGGGGTAGAAAAGTGGAACTAATTTATTTTTGTGTTATTTTAGGCCCAAGTAACACCAAATAAAATGGTAGTACCCACCTATTGGCAATATTCCCCCTGTTCTGTCAGATCCGGGAGTTTCGGGCTCTAAATAGTTTTGGAACCTGCTAGAGAGAATCCGACGCCGGCGAAGGCCTAATTAACACACAAAGAGAGGGAATATTGGTCATCCAAGACCCATGACACACTATAACACACATGGTATGGCACATACCATGGGATTTGGTGGTATTCATACGATCCAAAGCCCCTCTCCAAAGAAACCCTAGCCCCGCTGGAAAAAAGACGGAACTGCTGTTCTGGCCCATCTACGTAGCTGGAAGGGGGTAGTAAGGTGGAAGTAATTTCTTGGTTTTGTTAGGTTAGGCCCAAGTAACACCCAAGAAAATGGTAGGGCCCACCTCTTGGCAGTATTCCCCATGTTCCGTCACATCCGGGAGTTTCGGGCTCTGAGTAGTCTTTGAACCCGCCAGAGAGAATCCGACGACGGTGAAGCGATAACACACCGAGTGAGGGAATGTTTGGCATCCAAGACCCATGGAACACTCTAACACACATATGTCATACCATGGGATTTGGTGGCATTCAGACGATCCAGAGCCCCTTCTCCGGAGAAACCATAGCCCCGCTAGGTAAAAAGACGGAACTGCCGTTCTGGCCCCTCTACGTGAGCCGGAAGGGGGTAGCAAAGTGGAACCAATTGCTTGGTTGTGTTAGGTTAGGCCCAATGAGCACCCAAGACAATGGTAGGGCCCACCTCTTGGCAAGATTCTCTCGCTTCGCTGGAACATTGATCTGTTGACCAGAATTCAACCTTTTGGTCTACCCCTATGACCAGCGTCGGAAGGGGGTAGAACTCAATACTATTTTGCTTGGTTGTGTTAGGTTAGACCTAAGCTACATTAATAACCAAAATCTAGCTATAGTTTTAACAATATTCTCTCTAGTTTGCCCGAATGGGGGAGCATCGACGGTTTGAGACCTATAAGTGTAGTGCATAACCTTCCTATGTGATGCCGGTGAAACCAGTCACACCTATGGGGTAGTATATTGGCCCCTCCCCACCTCGATTCCAGCATAGGTTTATAAGTATTCTTAGTGCCCACCATGGTTTACGTAGGATTCCGACACTTCAGAGCCCAACGCTTCACTAGAACATTGATCTGTTAACCAGAAGTCAACCTTTTGGTCTACCCCTATGACCGTGTCGGAAGGGGGTAGAACACAATACTATTTTGCTTAGTTGTGTTAGGTTAGGCATAACTACATTAATAACCAAAAATCTAGCTATACTTTTAACAGTATTCCCTCCGATTTCCCCGAAAGGGGGGATCTCGACGGTTTATAACTAAACTGGAGTAGTACATATATATTAGTAAGTTTAGATCATTACATTCTAATTAAAAATACGACGGGAAATCTAAATTAAGCCTAAAATATCCTAGACGCCGGTCCGGCCGTCCTCCTCGTCGTCGCTCGCTGCCATGCTGGTCTGGTCATCGTTTGGCGCCATGGACGAGACAACGCCGGATCAGAGTGGGCCACCTGTGCGAGACTGCGCCGCCTAGCCCTGACTTGCACCCCCATCCGGTGCAACTCCGCTGCCTGCGAGCGGGCGCGCCCGTGCCTATCGTTGCGTGCACGCGAGCGGGTAAACAGCTGCTGCAGCGCCTCCGCGTCCTCGACCCGGGCGCGGTGTGCCTGAAGCGCCTCTCTTCGTGCCCGTGCAGCGTTGAACTCCTCGTGCGGCGCACTCTGGGCGGCCATGAACGAGGCGGACTCGTCCTCCCTCTGCGCGATGAGGGCCTGCTGCTCGCCGGACGCTGCATTGGCGTTGAGCTGCTGGTAAGCCTGCCGCTCGGCGTCCATGAGGGCGCGGGCATGCTCCTCCCTCCGGGCGGTCTCGATGGAAGCCTGAACGGCGGCAGCCTTGGCGGCTGCCCCCGCCTCCTCGAACCCAGATAGGACCCGACGAAACGCTTCCTCGTTGGGCCATGTGGCGAACGAGTTGTACGCCACCACCTGGTCAGGCCACAACGGAAGGCGCTGCTCCGGTTCCTGCGCCACCTCCTGCTGCGGCAGCTCCGGCTCCTCCTCCCCATCCGCCTCTGGTCGTCGTCTGACGGCGGGTCTAGCCCACGGCGCGCCACCTGCTGGGTGAACGTCACCCACGAAGTATGGAGGCGGCACGGCATGGTATCGTCGATAGAGGGGAACCCGCGTGGCGATGGGTGAGATTCTAGCGAGGACGCGTCGGCAGTGGCGGAGCCAGGACTCAAACTATGTGTAGTCGATGTGAAATTGTGTAGTCAAATACACCTTTTTAAACATTTTGTTGCATGACCTATGCTCTGTACCATTGAGAAAAGCTGTGTAGTCGGTGCACGCGTCGGAGCACGCGTCCCGTCGGAGTAAATGGCGACGACCTGCAAACCGCAATGACCCTGGCGCCGCTTGGGGAGTCGGGAAGTCTGCATACCGCGTTAATGCTAGGAGTGCGGCAGAGGCGAAGCACCATCCCGCCGCCTTGTGCAGGTCGCGTCCCGTCGTCGCCACTACGCGCGGCAGGCTAACCACCACCTGCACGACGCCGTGTGCATGTCGAAGACGTGTGAATGCAGAGTCGTGTTGGCACGTAACCACATGTTCGTCACCTAGGCTGCATACACATGGTAGTTGTGTTGGCACTTACCATTTTTTGTAGTGAACTTGGCAAATATTGGTACCAAGTTTCGCAAGCAAATACGTGCCATATCATTTTGTACGCGTACACGTATAAAACAGTATCCTCTTTTCTACAAGTACGATAGAGCCTTTGATATTCGCTGACTTGGTGGGGTGAGCTTTGTGGTGAATTTGGGTCACTGATTGGTGGCCCCGCGGCGTCCTTGGCCCCACTTTCCAGTGACTAAATGTCACATCGTTCTATGTTGACTAAGTCAGCCGGCGCGTTCCCATCATGCATGCATGCGCGGCCGGGGCGGCCTCGAAACGGCACTATGTATATAATGCTCCTGCCACATCGCCTCTCTCTCCCCCATCCATTCTCCCTCCATTTCTAGCAAAAAAAACCCAGCCCTCCTTCTCTCCCAACGGCCGAGCGCACAACCGCGAGGCGGTTTCGCCGAATGGAGGTTCGCAGCAGGAGAACGACGGCGTCGTCCCTTCTGGTGTCGTCGCCGCAAGAGCCACCGTTGGCGGTTCCAGTTCTTCGCAGCCGCAGGAGCTCGTCGCCGCCGCAAGTTCGTCGGCCGGCCATGGCGCTTTGAGCGCACCGCTTGCTCCTGCCGCAGTGGAGGCGCCTGCTGCTTTCCCTCTCCTGGCAGATCTGGGTGATCCCTACGGGGATTACCCGGCGTTTGACGAAGATGTCGACGACCAGGATCCTGAGGTATCTATGTCCAGGCCGGCTTAGTTCATTGTCACAGATCCAGAGTTTGTGCATGACTACACGCAAGTTCGGGCTTCTAGTGTTTGTAGTTGCATGTATACTTTGGTTTTTTTTTTGGTAAAGTTTGGGCTTCAGGTGTTTGAGGTTGCATCTGTACTTAGGGGTTCGAGGTTTTTTGTGTTCGGGATTAAAAGTTTTGTAGTTGGATCTGTACCTAGGGGTTCGAGGGTTTTTTGTACACGCAAGTTCAAGATTCAGAGGTCTGTTTGCATCTGTACTTAGAGACCAAAGGGAAAAACATTGTAGAAAAATATACATGTACTAGACACTAAATTGACAATATCGATGTCCTGAATATAGATGTCTTGTTGTGAAACTAATAACATGTATGCATGAATCTTTTTAAATGATCTTCTATATAGAGTTATGGATGATAAAATATAGATGAGCCGCTGGAGTTGATTCAGAGGTTGTAGTTGCATCTGTACTTAGGGGTTCGCATGTTTTTTGTATTTTATGGATTCAGAGGTTGTAGTTGCATCTGTTCTTATGGCTTCTAGTTTTTTGTGTGCATGTTAGCATGCATGTGAGTTAGAGATTCTACCTTTTTTGGGAGCATTTTCAATTTGTGTAGTTATTTTGCCTCGCAGACACTCTTGACACATTATGAATTTGTTGCAAAATCACATATTGTACCCCCGTGCATGATAATTACTTGATCCAGTTTATGCATAGAATTAAAGAACGATTCTTGTATGATATTTTTGATCTGGTAAGGTATAATAAGATGTCCCGATTAGAATATTGATCTGTTGAATGTTATCTTAGATCATGAATGAATTCCTGATGTGTTATTATCTATTTTTGTGCATTAGTTCACCAAATATATATAGTGGAAAATGTAATGTTGTATAAAATTCGACACATTTTTCTTAACATTGATGTCCTCTTTAGGGCGCATCTGCTAAATAAGTTACTTGATGAAGTGTGTGCAAATAAATGAAGAACTACTATTTCTTTATGTTTTTTGTGATCTGGTTAGGTATATTATTCTTTTGCCAATAAGATTGTGTTGCTAACTTTTGTTTTATTGCAAATTTGCAGAAAGAAGATCTGGAAGTCGGCTCGGATGCGGACGATAGGGTTGCGAAGAGCAGACATGTCCTGAGGAAGCTGCAGACGGGCACCATTCGGTACCGTCGTTACGGAAACTTGTTCTGCCCTTTCTGTATCAGAAAGGTAGCCAACGATCGCAACAACATGATCCAACATGCCGTCGGTGTGGGAAATGGCTCTCTGTATCATGCGCCGCATGTTAGGGCCAAGAACGCTGCCTACGGCGTCTTCCTGAAGAAGCTGCTTGCGGAGGATATCCTCGCAGGTCTTGCGGAACCTCCTCCTCGGCCTTTCTCCAACGAGGCCAGGAGGGCCATGAAGGATCGGAAGCGGGAGAACATGTTCCTCAGCCTTACTTCAACGAGGCCAGGAGGGCCATGAAGGCTCAGAAGCGGCAGAACATGATGAGGCTGCTGTTGGTGCGCTCGTTGTTGCAGCTTGCCCGATGTGTTTGTGTTATATCTTACTTCTGGTAGTGTCGTCTGGTGTGTGCGTAGTAAGAACTTTTAAAGAATCTCTATCATGTTGGTATGTAAGAACCTAATATGTATATTATATTAGTATATGTTTCTTAACCTGATCATGTTTTAAGGATGTCAAAAGACTTATTAGGCATGATTTAGTAATAAGTGGATGTGACAACTCATTGATCCGGTCGATCAATGAATTGTCACATCCCTTTATTACTGGATCTAGTTGGTGCAACATCACAAATGTGAGTAACAAGACTCGATTTTTGGTGTGTGGAAATGAGTCAGCCCCTCCCCCCACCACTAGGCACTGTCTTATTTTGCAATTATTGCTAACTAAAATAAATAAGAATCCAAAGAAGTAGAAAAATGCGATCAGATCCTAAGACTCTTTCCCTTTTGGTTCTTTTCTTTTTCAATACGAAAACAAGAATAAATTATGACTAACAGCCGCGCGCCAAATCTCCACGGAATCAGCCTCACGCAGGGTCCCACTCGCCAGCGTCTACGCGCCAAATCTCCACCACACCGCGCTCCTCGCCCACTCGGCTACTCCTCCACTGAAAGCGACCTCCACATAAAGCCTCCACTTCGCCCTACCGCCCCAAGGGCGGCTGCCACGGCTTCGCCATCCCCCTTCCTCAGCGTCGTTCTCAAACAATGACTGGTAAGCCATGGTTCCCTCCCTTCCCCATCCTCAACCAAACGATGCGATGTAGGTTAGATGCCGGCAGATCTAGGTTTGATACCAGCGGATGTAGGTTAAATGCTGGCGGATGTAGGTCACCGTTGATGTTTTAAGTTACCACCGGCCATGGATCTAGCTCACGCTACCGTTACAGGGCCCTCGGAGATCGTTTCCCCTACCTAGATGGAGATCGACCTGAACAAGGCCTCGGAGCTTGCAAAGCCCCCTGTTATTCAGATAGCCGAGGTAACTAGCATATAAATTAGTCTTGTAGCCAAATGTTCTCTTAAGATTCATCTATCTCCTTTCGCCTTCGTCAACACTTCTTTGATTTGTATTCTTTTCATATTTGGCTATAGGACCACAGTGCAGGCTGTGACTTCTGCAGCATGTCGCGTACTGAAATTCAGAAATTGGTGCAGCAGTCAGTTGAGACAATTCAGAAATTGGTGCAGCAGTCAGTTGAGACAATTGAATCTCATTGTCTCTCTGAAGTTTGCAAGCTGGCTGATGATACCAGCGCTGAGAAGCTAATCTGTTTCGTCTGCTGCGAGGATAGGCTAGATAGGGCGATGAGAGCTTCAAAAATGCTAGCACTCGAGTTGGAACTGCGGGAGCAAAAGAGAAGCTATATGATCATGCACGCTTGGTTACTAAGCTCGTTTCTGAGCTGAAGAGTGCGAAGAAAACTTTGAAAGTAGCCGAAGAGAAGTGCGACATGCTCCAGAGGGGAAAAGACACCCTGTTGGAGAGTGCGAAGGACACCAATGTGAAGTTGAGATACATTCTAAGTTTCTTGCAAGATCATGGAATGAGGTAAAACTACTTTGTTATTTAATTAGATTATGTCAGCCTCCAATGCTTGCCAATGAGTCTAGCTGTTCTTCATTTCTCTGTTTTGTTGCATGTGTCGATGATCAAAACTGTGCAATGCTAAAATCCAAAGGATTACTCCCCAGTACCTAGTAGCGTTTACACGGACATTGTTTGTTCATGCTACCTGGTCCTTTGGAACTTGACCCTTTGGAATTTTTTTGCAATGTACGTATGAGGCTTGCTTATTTTATGTTCATTCTCTGTTCTGTGTGCCGATGATTAAACTTTGCACCTTCTCTCGGTGAGATATTGGCACTTACCTAGTGTTGTGTACAACTACATTTGTTCTGCATCTTCCTTGGTAAGTGTTCGATGATCTCATTGATTTCTGTGTGCTGCTTTACTATGAGGCCCCAATTATGATTTTATCTGTAGTGCATGAGCCATATTGGTTCTGCATATTCCTTGGCAAGTGTTCGATAATTTCTTTGATTTGGGTGTGCTTCTTAACTATGAGGCGCCTATCTAGGCTTGGTTCTCTGCCGATGATTAATATGAAGCAATATCTCCAACGGTTGGCGTACCATAGAAAAAAGAGTGACATATTTGTGTTTGATCAGAGTGCCGATGATTAAACTGTGCAATATTAAAATGCAGAGGGAGACTCCTCTAGACCTAATAGCGTTTACAAGGACCTAGTAGCTTGTTTATAGCCACCGGGTCTAGCGGTTTATCACCTCTGTACTTGTGTCATTTGTACACGTGAGGCAGTTTTGTTACTCATCTTTGTATGTTTGGAAGTATATCTGCTTCTTTTTTGTAGATGTGCTAAACATGTATGATGCTTTTCTACTAGTGTTTCTGTGGACGCGGTTTCGGAAAGTTCCAGTGGATGATGTGAACCTCTGGATGTGGCTTCGGAATGCATGCTGGCATAGGAAAATATTTTTTGGATGATGTGAAACTATGGATGTGGCTTCGGAGTGGATGTTGGCATAAATTTTTTTTGGTTAACTGTGGACCTGTTGTTGAACCTTTTGTGATGCTAATTTCAGTTACTATAAATCTCTTATGTTTCGGAGTGCATGTAACCGGGATGATGGCGTGGAACAGACATCGAAGAGGGCGAGGAGGCAGTATATTAGTATTAGTACTAGGGTATCCATTGTTGCAAATGTAAAACCACGTCAATTCATTTCCATTTTGGAGTGAATTTTATTAATTTAGATCTCCTATATATTCGGTAATTTCGTTGACAGTCGCCACGTGGGATACCCGGTCAGCTCTCCTCTCCACTCCCAAGCTGTGGATAATGCAGCGGCTCCCCATACGGGCGCATAACGCTCTCATCTCTACTCCCAAACTGTCCGAATGTGCCACACCTCTGTACTCCCCTTCGATGGGCGCAGATCCACCGGTACCGTGTCTAGCCGTCGCGAGGTGGGCCGCCAACAGCAGATCCCCAGCTACTTTCCCCGGCGCAGCGTGCAAGGCGCGGAGCGTGCGCGTGCCCGCGAGGCGTACCGACGCGAGGTGCATCAAGCCAACTCGTCCCGCGCACCACCACCTCTAGCTCCACCCATCGCACCTTCGGACGTGGAGGAGGAAGAAGAGGAGGAGTATCTCGCCGTCGAGTTCCACAACGAGGCCCTGTAGTGGCCCCACATGCAGTCGGGGATTTTAGTGGCCATAGAGAGTTTCGTGGCAGAAGAGCTCTGGCAAGCGAGGCTCGCCCGGAATTTCACTGTCAAGCTAGAGGCCGACACTGCAGAAGCGATCCGCCATTCGATGCAGAATGAAGATGCGGAGGCGCGGCGGCGCACCCTTGGCTACGACGCTAGGTCCGGTGTCTATCCTTTTCTTTTTGTGATTTGTTTCAGAAATAGCTTGTTCACTGTTAACTGTGATGATTTCGAAGATTATGTGCATGCTTAATTTCGAAGATTATGTGCATGCTTATTTACCGTGGATGACAAGTGGGGTCCAGGCATCAACTGGTAGGTCGTAGCCAGTCAAAGCAGTCAAACAGGACAGGATGTGTGGCCCCAAGAAAAATTCGCGACGTTCTACGTGACCAGGCAAGTTTCGTCGAAGGCAACTGGGCTCTTAGTGGACTACTGGGCCAGAGACGAAAATCCGCGACGTAAAACTAACAAAAAGTCGAGCAGAACCAGTTTGCGAACGGACCAAACCAATACGTCGAGAGCAAACTCCACTTTTCAGCCATTCGCGACGAAAACGCTCGACGTTATCAAAACGTTCCGCTCAAAACGTTCCGGATCGCACGGAATTTGGTAGTGACTCATGGCCCCCTCCAGGTTCCTTCTGGCTCCCGGGGTCTTCTTGTGATATAAGCTCAATGGGGTCTTTTCGGGCAATTTCCCGAAAGTTGATTTTTTTGCACAAAAACGAGACACCAAGGTAATTCTGCTGAAAACAGCGTTAGTCCGTGTTAGCGATATCCAAAACTCACAAGTTTAGAGGCAAACAATAAGAAAAGTGTTCGGAAAAGGAGATACGTTTTGAAAGTATCATGCATCCAAACCCCGTGGGAGGACTTTGTTCTTCTACACATTAGTCTAAAATATCTTCCTGAAAACAACCACCATACCTCCATAGCCATTCCGAGATATATTGCCATACAACCACCATCATCATTATGTTACTTGTTGCATGTTCATTTGTTATTTTGCATACGCTACACTGGAAGGAGCGTTTAGTTTTATACATCAGAGATATTTCAATTATAGTTATAAGTACTAAAAGTGTGATGATTCATTGTAAAATAGAGTGTTTCCCCTACCAGTGAGGATATATATAAAAAAAAGAAAAAGCCCCCAAAAAAAGCAAAAGAGAGAGGGGCAACACTACTATCATTTATTCCACACTTGTGCTTGGTTAGCACCAATATTTCAGTTTGGAGAGAGTTTTCATTTTATGACTTGCATAACTATGTGGGGAACTTACATTATAGAATTTGGCTTATACATTCCAATGATGAGCCTCCTCAAAAGTGCTCTAGGTCTTCATGAGAAGGCAAGTTGGATGCACCACCACTAGTTCCATTGGAGAGCTTTCATACACTTATAGCCTTATGTGCATCCGTTGTGTGGTAATCACTACTCCTGCCGAGAGGGGGAATAATCACCAGAGGCCTCTTCGTCACCATTCCTGCCTCCGGAGTGATGCCTGAGTAGTTCATTCCTGGACTACGGGTCCATAGCAGTAGTTAGATGGTTGATCTCTCCTTTTATGCCTCATGTTTAGATCTTGTGAGCTGCCTAACATGATCAAGATCATCTTATTGTAATGGTACATGTTGTGTTCGCTGGGATCTAATGAATATTGAATGCTATGTCCAATCACTACTAGGAAAAGGCTTACCGCCGGCGCACCAACATCCCGCGCGCCGGCGGTAACCTTCGGATTTTTTTTTTCAAAAATTGATTTTCGGAAGTTTTAATAATTTGTTTTAATTTTTTCTTTGTCGAAACAAATAAAAACATATATTCGATTTATTTGAATTTTTTCTTTATCATTCTAGGTCCCCTTTGTCAACTTTGGTCAACTTCCCATTGGGTCACCCATCCTTCCACTACCCTAGCCCCAGCACGCTTAACTTGTTAGTTCCATCCGTATGAGCTACCTATGACTCCCTCATTCTTTCTTGTAAGTATATAGTACTATCAATCCTTTTAACTATTGCACCATATCTACAAATCCGTAATTCCAGATTCGACAAATTATATGTCTAAATTGATCAGAAGAATACGAGGAATCCAAATATGACATCCTTATTATCTTTTCTGAAAAAAAAACATTTTTTTATTTTTTTTAATTTTGTTTTTTAATTAATTTGATTATGTAGGAAATTTAGTCGGTCTCAAATAACTTTTTTTCCTTTTGGAATTTTCCAATTCTGAAAAAACCTCACAGGACAAAGGCTAGTGAGGTTGGATTGGAAATTTGCTCACGATTTTTTTGATATAATAAACGTGTTTTTTCGACTTCGTATGCAAAAGTTATGGCCATTTTACGTTTTATTTTTGAATTTCGCATAAAAGGTCAAATGAAGTATTTCAAATTTTCTATATCAACTAGACAGTACACCCTACCCATACATCAAAGGATTTTATTGTTTGAACATTTTATCATTTTCGTTTTTGCTTTACAAAATAAAAAAAGGCGGTCCACGGGGGGAGGGGGTGGAAAGAAAAATCCTTTACTTACCGCCGGCGTGTATGCATGCAGGGGCACCGGGGGGTAAGTGCAGGGTTACCGCCGGCGCAGTGGCCCTACAACGCGCTGGGGGTAAATGAAGTTACCGCCGGCGCGCGGGGAAGCGGGGCGCCGGGGGTATGTTTATCAGAGGTGGCGGGGGTGGCATACATTTAGTGCCGGCACGGGGCGTTGCATGCGTACCGGGGGTAACGAGCTAGCGCCAGCGCAACAACATTTTGCGCGCCAGCGGTACAGACCGCTGGCGGAGACAAATACATGTGCGCCGGTGCTATGGGATGCGGCTATAAGCCTTTTCCTAGTAGGGAATGATTATCAATCTATCATGTTCTTTCATGTGTATGTTATTTATGATCTTGCATGCTCTCCATTACTAGTAGATGCTCTGGCCAAGTTGATGCTTGTAACTCCAAGAGGGAGTGTTTATGCTCGACAGTGGGTTCATGCCTCTCTATCACTTACGCTCAAGTAACAGAAACGTAACAAGTGGTGATGTGCTTTTGCCATTAGGGAGATTTTATTGTTTACATAAACAACAATGCTTTCTCTAAGGATGATTTTATTGTTTACATTACACACTTTGCTTAATGCAATTATCCGTTGTATTCAACTTAATACCCAAGGTTTGCTCGGATGACACTCTAAGGGTGGATTATTAGTCATAGATGCAGTTGAATAACGGTCTATGTATCTTGTTGTAATGCCCGCATGAATGACATAGTAATAATCATGTCATGCATATGCACTACGGTGCAGCCTTTATACCTGTCAATTGCCCAGCGGTAATTGGTTTACCCAACATGTTATCTATCTGTTTTGGAGAGACACCTGTAATGAACTGTGGACCCCGATCTGTTTCTTTATACTGATATACAACCACTTCAACCATTGTTTTACTACTGCAATTATTGTTCTCTTTGATCTACTGCAAACAAATATTATTTTCCACACAGTACGTCTTATCCTTTGTTTCGGCAAAACCGGTGAGATTGATAACCTCACTGCTTCGTTCGGACAAATTAATTTGACTGTGTTGTGCAGATTCCACGTTGCTGCTGAACCGGTAGTGCGCCGTGCCAACATCAGCTGCATCAACCTTCGGGAGTTATTTCTTTCTTTTACTCGTCGATTCAACCTTGGTTTCTTTCATAGGGAAAACTTGCCGCTACACTCTTCAGACCCTACACTTGGGGTCTCCCAACGAATATCAGCCATCAGCTACCTCCAAATTTTAATACTTTTTCGATTTAGGCTTGACACAAAGGTATATTATCGAAATATGCAACTAAGCTGAATTTACCTATATGATAAGGACTACACTAAGTAACATACAAACACAAAGTAAAGCTAAAGGATAGAAGAACGAAAGTGGAAGCACGCGGAGACAAGTATGTATTCTCGAGTTCCTCCTTGTTCGTGGAGTACGTCTTGTAGGAGGGGTCTGAGTTTCACCACGAAGGCCTACTCAACGCCACAAAGGCATCCCCGATGAATCTCGCCACAAAGTCCTAGTTCACATTCCATTGTTGGAATTCTTCAAGGAGAAATTTGATGCGTTTACAATGGGAACACACCTACAACTGAATTGAGTGCTCCCAAAATCACCAAGAATCTGTTACCAGAGAAAAGTGAGTAACAATAGGTCTAGGTGTTCCACAAGAAAACCCTAAACACAAATCACTCAAGTGAATCAGGGGAAAATGAAGAACGGGTTGGTGAAGATGTATATCGGGGTCTTCTCCTTGAATCCTCCAAAGATCAACGAGTTTTGGGGGAGGGATTGGGAGAAATCTAGCTTTTAGGCGAGCTCATTAATGGTGTACTTCAGTGTTGAATGAGCTTCCTTGAGGTGGAAGAAGGAGAGGGGTATTTATACTATATCTGGCCATCTCAGGCCCGGCCCTGTCGGCCCACTTAGGCATGGCCCTAAAATCTAGGGCCTAGGACCTACGGGCTTGCCTGTGGGCCGAGTTTGGGCCTGAGTTTTGAGCGCACCAGCATGGATTGGATGAGCCTGGCTTTGGAATATTGAGATTTTAAGGAAGAGGCCCGGCCCACGGCCCTAAGCCCTAAGGGATTTTGAACAGATGGGTCAGGCTTGGGCTTGAAAAGTAGGCCCGTTGGTAGGGTCTGGGCCTCGGTTTTTTGCCGTGGGCTTTTCTATGCCCGTCCCATGGCCAGGTATAAATTATACCCTCTCCAAAAATGTAACTGTTTGAGCCTGTTACTGATTTGTCACACCAGAGACTCCGGTCTAAAGTGCGGAGACTCTGGCCTTCCAAAATTTCCGGCAACATTCCATAGGGCTGGAAACTTCACCGAAAGTCCGGAGACTCTGGCGAGTTTCTGGACACATGATCGTGCGTGACAAAACTTGGCCTTGGCGATGGAAAATCTCGAGTCCGGAGACTCCGGCCCTAGTAGACCGGATACTCTTGTCTGGTCGGAGACTCCGGCAAGTATCCGGCAAGTTTCCACACATGCATCAATGCTCTTTCTTAGACAAGAACGTAGCACATGCGATATCTCAAGTCCCAATTGGAAAACATGGTTGGGATGATTATGCATGTTGGCCTTTCAATAGATTGGGCATCTATTCAGTCCGGTCAGCGTACAATTTGTCTAGGACAGAAGCTTTCTTCTCTAAAAGAAGTAAAAAAGGGCCAAGGGAGTAGGTCAAACCGTGTTGTCGAGGAAAAACATTAGAACTCACTTTGGGCAATTCAGACCCCGGGCAAGATGAAGCTGGTGCTTTGGAGGATTGCGCGCGACTGCCTCCCCACCGGTCAAACAGCTGCTGCAAAGGAACATCCCAACGGAAGGGAAATGCTTTTTCTGTGGTCATCTTGAGAGAGTGGAGCATCTCTTCTTGCAGTGTCCATTCGTTCGGGCAGTGTGGGAGCAGGTGAAGTCTCAGTTTCCACTAAATCTTCGCCGAAAAGTACTAGTGATGTCAAAGCAATCGATCTTTGATTTCATGGACAAAGAGAGTGCTCTTAGTGCCACTATCCTTTCCATTACACGTTGGCATATTTGGGAAGCAGACAACAATGTCTAGAATAACAACTCATTCCTTCTCCCAGATCGGGTGGCAGTGAAGATTTCGGTGTATGTGGACATGGTTGCCTAGTACTGCTTCAATGGGAAATCAAACTCTTCAAGCCATGGTGCCCAGGTTCGGTCTTGGTCTCCTCCTTGTAATGGTAGTCATCCCATGTGTGTGGATACGGATTTGTTCCCCACCGAGCAACACATGGGTTGGAGAGGAGTTCTCCGGGACCATAATGGCAAGGTTCTTCTGTCGTGCTCGGAAGGTTTGGATCAGTTTCCTCTATCCGAGGCTTCAGAGGGGCTGGCGATCCAAACAACACTGACTATCCTTCAGAAGAATGGGTTCACATGCATAATTGAGTCTAATTGCCTGACACTGGTTAGGCGCATTCACTCAACATCTCCAGATAGGTCTTGTAAGGGGATGGTAATCCGTGATATCACTATGGAAAAGAAGTTATACGCTGACGGCCAAACATCAGGGTCATCGGCGTAGACCCCGATAAGTCTAATGTAAAATAAAACAAATTGGGATATGCCGACGGCAACCCCGTCGGCCTATGTTTTTTTTTTGCTACGCCGACGATAACCGTCAGCGTATCCTAGTTTTTTTTTACTTACTCGCCATTTTGAACATAACTTTTGCATTTGAACTCGGATTTCGACGTTCTTTAGATCTTTTCGAAAAGGAGAAACAGATCTACATCATCATGCATATTGTTCAAGCTACATTCTTCAAAAAAAATCCATGAGCAAGAACGGAATAAACAAGAAAGGGTTAACGGTTACCGAGTGTAGACCTATAAGCTCGGTTTTCTCCTGCGGGGCTAGGGGTTGAATATTGATAAACTCTTGGTGTATCTATGATTTAATAGGTAGTTGTGTACCTAAAAATAATTTTTTCCATAAATCATGAGCAAACTATGAGGTACCTGTAGTTCAAATTTGACCTGTTTCTAGCTGAATCGACAGAAAATTGTGTTTTTTAAAAGAGGTGGATGGAAACCTTTTCATAGGAAACAAATTGTTTATTTCTGAATACAACATGGTCTAGTATTTTCAAAAACCGAATCTCCCAAGTTTCGCAACATATTTGTGGTAGGTCCTTCACAAAAAACCCATTTTTGACACTTGGAAAATGTTTTTTTTTGTTCGATGAAAAGAAAAACTTCCTGCATCAACATTGTTCATACTTCAAAAATGCATGTTTGTGTGCAATATGGGCACATTTAAACAAACTATGCCATGAATCTAGCCATAACACACATCATTTGGCCCAAAACCCTAGAATGTTCGGAGGAGATAGCTCATTTTTGTGAACACATTTTGAACACAACCATTGTATTCCAAGTTTATTATTTTTTTTTGGATACTAGGAAAATATATAATGACACCACGCGAAGGTCTTGCATCATTGTGGGTTGTTTTGAATTTTCTGGAATTTTCTAAGCCGGTTTCAGGGAAAAGTCAAGACGGCGGGTATGACCGTTCATAGCTTGGAGTTGAATATTGATAAACTCTTGGTGTATCTATGATGAAATAGGTAGTTGTGTACCTAAAAATTATTTTTGCCAAAAATCATGAGCAAACTATTAGGTACATGTAGTTCAAATATGACCCGTTTTAGCTGAATCGGCAGAAACTTGTGTTTTTCAAAAGAGGTGGATGGAAACCTTTTCATAGGAAACAAATTGGTTATTTGTGCATATAACAAGGTCTAGGTTTATCAAAAAATGCATCTCCCAAGTTTCACAACATATTTGTGGTAGGTCCTTCACAAAAAAAAACCATTTTTGACACTCAGAAAATGGAAAATGGTTTTTTTATTCAATGAAAAGAAAACTTCCCTTGTCAGTATTGTACGTGCTTCCAAGATGCATGTTTGTATGGAATATGGGCACATTTAAACAAACTATGCCATGGATTTAGCCATAACACTCGTCATTTGGCCCTAAACCCTAGAATGTTCGGAGGAGATAACTATTTTTGTGAACATATTTTCAACACAACTATCGTATTCCAAGTTTATTATTTTTGGTGGATACTAGGACATAAATGACACCACAGGAAGGTCTTGCATCATTTTGGGTTGTTTTTTAAATTTTCTGGAATTTTCTAAGCCGGTTTCAGGGAAAAGTGAATACGGCGGGCATGACCGTTCGTAGCTAGGGGTTTAATATTAATGAACTCTTGGTGTATATATGATGAAATATGTATGTGTACCTAAAATAGATTTTTATTCCAAAAATCATGAGCAAAATATGAGTTACGTGTAGTTCAAATTTGACCCGTTTCTAACTAAATCGGTAGAAACTTGTGTTTTTCAAAAGAGGTGGATGGAAACCTTTTAATAGGAATTTTTTTATTCGTGCATATAACATGGTCTAGTGTTTTCAAAAAATGCATATCCCGAGTTTCGCAACATATTTGTGGTAGGTCCTTCACAAAAAAAACCCATTTTTGACACTCGGAAAATGGAAAATGGTTTTTTATTCAATAAAAAGAAAAACTTCCTCCATCAACATTGTTTGTGCTTCCTAGATGCATGTTTTTGTGGAATATGGGCACATTTAAACAAATTATGACATGTATTTGGCCATAACACCCATCATTTGGCCAAAAACCCTAGAATGTTCGGAGGAGATAGCTCATTTTCGTGAGCACATTTTCAACACAATAGTCGTATTCCAAGTTTATTATTTTTGATAGATACTAGGACTTATATAATGACACCACGCGAAGGTCTTGCATCATTTTGGTTTTTTTTTTGAATTTTTTGGAATTTTCTAAGCCGGTTTCAAGGAAAAGTCAAGACGGCGGGCATGACCGTTCGTAGCTAGGGGTTGAATATTGATAAAATCTTGGTGTATCTATGATGAAATAGGTAGTTGTGTACCTAAAAATGATTTTTTACAAAAATCATGAGCAAACAATGAGGTACATGTAGTTCAAATTTGACCCGTTTCCAAATGAATCGGCGGAAACTTGTGTTTTTCAAAAGAGGTGGATGCAAACCTTTTCACAGGAAACAAATTGGTCATTTGTGCATATAACAGGGTCTAGTATTTTCAAAAAATGCATCTCCAAAGTTTTGCCACATATTTGTGGTAGGTCCTTCACAGAAAAAACCATTTTTGACACTCGAAAAATAGAAAATGGTTTTCTTATTTAGTGAAAAGGAAAACTTTCTTCGTCAATATTGTTCGTGCTTCCAAGATGCATGTTTGTATGGAATATTGGCACATTCCAACAAACTATTCCATGGATTTGGCCATAACACTCTTCATTTGGCCCGAAACCCTAGAATATTCGGAGGAGATAGCTCATTTCTGTGAACATCCTTTCAACCAAACTGTCGTATTCCAAGTTTATTATTGTTGGTGGATACTAGGACATATATAATGACAACACGCAAAGGTCTTGCATCATTTTGAGTTTTCTGGATTTTTCTAAACCGGTTTTAGGGAAAAGTCAAGACGACGGGCATGACCGTTTGTAGCTAGGGGATGAATATTAAGAAACTCTTGGTGTATCTGTGATCAAATAAGTAGTTGTGTACCTAAAATTGGTGTTTGACAATAATCATGAGCAAACTACGATGTACATGTAGTTCAAATTTGACCCGTTTCCAACTAAATCAGCAGAAACTTGTGTTTTTCAAAAGAGGTGGATGGAAACCTTTTCAGAGGAAACAAATTGGTTATTTGTGCATATAACATGGTCTAGTATTTTCAAAAAATGCAGGTCTCAAGTTTTACAACATATTTGTGGTAGGTCATTCACAATAAAACCCATTTTTTGACACTCGAAAAAAAAAATTATTCAGTGAAAACAAAAACTTCCTCTGGCAACACTAACTGTGCTTCCAAGATGCATGTTTTTGTGGAATATGGGTACATTTAAAAAAACTATGCCATAGATTTGGCCATAACACCCGTCATTTGGCTCAAAACCCTAGAATGTTCGGAGGAGTTAACTCATTTTTGTGAACATATTTCCAACATAACTGTCGTATTCCAAGTTTATTATTTTTGGTGGATACTAGGACATATATAATGACAGCACGCGAAGGTCTTGCATCATTTTTTTTGAATTTTTTGTAGCTTTCTAAACCGGTTTCAAGGAAAAGTCAAGACGGCGGGCATGAGCGTTCGTAGTTAGGGGTTAAATATTGAGAAAATCTTGGTGTATCTCTAATGATATAGGTAGTTGTATACCTAAAAATGATTTTTGCCAAAAAATATGAGGCACCTATAGTTCAAATTTGACCCGTTTCCAGCTGAATCGGCAGAAACTTGTATTTTTCAAAAGAGGTGGATGGAAACATTTTCATAGGAAATAAATTGTTTATTTGTGCATATAACATGGTATAGTATTTTAAAAAATTGTAGCTCTTAAGTAGTGCAACATATTTGTCGTTGGTCCTACACAAAAAACCCATTTTTTGCACTCAAAAAATGGAAAATGGATTTTTTTTACAATGAAAAGGACAAAATATGTTCTTTTGTAACTTTACAAACCTAGGTGCATGTTTGTTTGCAATACAATTGTGCTCCACTCTGCCATATCTTGGCACATGACAACATGGTTTGCTAATTTGGTGCCCAAGTTTGGCCTGTTTTCTCCATGAATCCTAATTTCGACACCTAATTTGGTTGAGTGACCATAGCCCATACACTAAACATCTCACTTAGTAAAGTTCTATACATTATAAAAAAAATATTATATGGATGTCATATTTGAATTTCTCTCATTTTTCTAATCGATATGGACATATTATTGTCAAATTTTGATTTACAGATTTATAGATATGAATTATTCGTTATTAAATAGAAAATTCAAAAATGTTAATTATTATTTAAATTCAAGATTATTTGAATTCAAGATTACTATTAGTTATTATTTAAATAATTGTTTGAATTCACAAAATAAAAGAGTGACATGATGGTCTAATGGTTAACAGGATTGATTGGATACTATTGTCAGCAAAACATCCATTGTTTCTAGGCAGCTCATAGGGAAGGAACCACGAAGTTTAACGTGCTGGGGCTGGAACAATCTGAGGATGGGTGACCGATCGGGAAGTGTTAGTAGAAACAAGTAATTTAGATTGAAATTAAAAATACTTAGAGATAAAGATAAATGTGTCTGATTAAGTGGTTAAACAAGTGAAATAAAAAATCGAAAATAATTGATTTTTTTAAAAAAAAATTGGCCTACCTATACGCCGACGGCTTCCCCGTCGGCGCAGCCCAGTTTATGCCGACGTGTTTTATACGCCGACGGGGCATACCCCGACGGCCACTGTCGGCCTACCCCTACGCCGACGGGGTCCGGTCGTCGGCGTTTAGCCTGCGTCCCGTAGTGTATCAAGACTATGGCTGCGGAGTTCGACTCGCTGGCCTCCAGACATGTCAGCCATGACATGAATATCGTAGCTCATAAGTTAGCTCGCGCCTCGGTGCACTCTATTTGTAATCTTTCTTTGTTTGTTTCACGGAACGAGTCCCCACTTGAACTTTGTAATGGTGTGTTTTAATCAATAAAATGCGATATTATCTCAAAAAAAAATCCCCTGCTTCTGTCTCTTCCTCCCACGAGCAGACATGAGAAGGCGACGAACACCGACGGGTGACTTTCTATGAGGTGTGTATACCCATCGTTTGCCAAGACCTCATCAAGAATATCAGGAGTGCTGACGATGAAGTCTCTACACTTAGCCTTGTGCTGCGAACAGTTGTGCTGCTCAGCGAAAGACAGAGTCGTGGCTGCAGTCCCAGCTTCGATGCCATCATAAATCTTTGCCTCGCAGATCATCTTGAGCCTGCCCAGTCCATACCTGCCAGCAGCAGAAAGTAAATTTTGAGCTGATTGAATTCAGCCACCGTGTCGGTGTAGATGAAGCTAAGCATGGCATTGAAAGCTGCTGCGTCTATGCCCTCGACTTGGATCTGTGGAGCGCTCTTCTCCCCAAAGTCCCGGAAGAACTCGGCGTTGAATACAGGTCATCTTGCTGCAAGTATGAGTTTGTGTGCATCAAAGGACTCCCTGGACACAAGAAATGTGATGTCTGCTCTGGTCTTGCTCTGTTGGAGTTGTGCAAGGTCCAGGTTCAGGTTAGAGGGTGGCACGGGCGCTTGTTTAGCCGGGAGGGACAATCCTATCAGAGAATCTCATGAGCACCGCGATGGTGCATTCGACGGTCACGGAATCATGCTCGAGATATCCTGATTCTGGTAGGCGCTTTCTTGGCGCAAGGAAAATAACAGAGCTACCTGCTTCAGTAGGAATAATATGGATTATATTCTTTAAGATTTTTGACAAGTTTCCCAATATGTTGGTTCAGCTGTTGGTGCTTCCAAATTTTGCAGTATCTTTGTACTAGCAAAGACAGAGTGTTGAGAGTAACTCGCAACTACAACGGAAAACACCAACTACAACGTAAAACACAAACCTTGTTTGTCTGACTGCAGCTGCGCAAATCATGTCTGCGGTGCTGGTGCACACTGTTAACACCACTGAAACAGATAAGAGTGATGCCACTGATATATGCCCAAAACAAGAGAGACAAGATGCAAATTTCTCGACACTTGGCGCAACATCGCTATCAAACTGAAGAGAAGATGCAAGCAACGAGTTGCTAATGAGATACTTGAATGGAGATACGTTTTCCTTTTTAGAGAAAGACAGTTGCTGTGTTTTATACAGTAGTATCAACTTATCAGTAGCACATTGGTTTCCGTTTGTAACGATTAATATGTCACCTTCCAGTGTAGACTCACTAGTAAACTGGGTTTATGACTCAAAGGAACTGCCCTTTAACTTTTGACATTCTAAGACTGTATTCTGACATTGACCAGTTACATATTGGTGATACCGTAACGTGGCCTTCTCAATAACTGCCTATGTAACATAAACAGAACAGAAACCTAGCTGCTAGTTACACTGACAATTTAGACTCTTGAAATATTTCCTTGGAATGTCGACCAAATGAGCTTTCAGATTTCAGGGTTCCACTTGCTATAGCTAATTACTCTACGTAGCTGAAGCTTGTCTTCTCTGATAAGGATGCTGCCAGTTGGTCAACATAAGTCTTTCCAAGTTCAGTTTCTTTTTTATAGAAGTTCTCTGCTAGATTGGCTATATACACGTGGTTCAGTGTTCCACGACTGCACATTTGTTCACCTGCGATTTCCTGATGGTACTTATTGGCAATACCCTTGGTCATTTTTGCTGTAAATATTGTAGACTTTGACAGCAACGATGCTTAAACAGGAAGTTATCATCTTAATGGTCTTGTAGATATCTCTCCTTGTCCAAGATGTTCAATGTTTTCTAAATGAAGGTGACACCCTCAAGGTCATAGTGGTGCAGAATATTTACTACACTCTACCAACCACAATTAGCATGCATTTTCTCCTAGAAATTGTTGGTGGAATCATATGCATTCTAGTGCACACCTAGTTCGTTTGTTGTAATAACCTAATATATTTTAGCATTTATGGATGTGAGAATTAATAAGAGCATGTGTTTTGCACATCAGGAATACAAACCTAATGTTGTGGCAATTATAAAACACACAAAGTTATAAAGGATTAGATGAATAAAATTAAATGAATCTACTTCAAGCATGTTGTCAATAAGGAAGATCCGCAAACAATGGGTTCCTCCATCTTGAATCAGTAAGTCATGTTAAATGATCAAGCATACTTGCATTCCCTACACAAAGAAGAATGAAGGATAGCTTTATCAATTAGGAAAATGGAGGAAGATCCTCTACTGAAGATATTGGACGAAACTATTCCTTTGGTTAGTTGTTGATTAAAAAATCGTCTGAGTAGTGTGTTATCAGTACAGTGGTTTACCACATATCTTTTAACAAATACAGAGTGTTGAAAGTAACTCTAGGACATACAGAATAAATCACAATTGACTGCAGCTGCAGCTGCGCAAATCATGTCATCAGTGCACAGTGCTAACATCACTGAAACTGACATGCAAATAACAAAAGAGACAGGATACCATTTTTGGACTTGGCGCAAAATCACTATCAAAGTGAAGAGAAAATGCAAGCAACTAGTTACTCATGAGATATCTGAATGGAGATAAGTTTTCCTTTTCAGAGGAAGACAGACACTAATAAGTACTAAGCATCCATGACGAGCATAAACAGAGAGTAAAATCCTGGAGTTCTAAAACAGAGCCATGGTTCAATTGTGACGAAAGTTGACTTGCATCCATGAAAAAAAAAAATCAGAAGAAACAGGAACTAGCTAGGCAAGCATCGATTAAATCCCCTGCTTCTGTCTCTTCCTCCCACGAGCAGACATGAGAAGGTCACGCAACACCGATGGGTGACTTGCTACAAGGTGCGTATACCCATCGGTCGCCAAGACCTCATCAAGAATATCAGGCGTGCTGACGATGAAGTCGACGCACTTGGCCTTGAGCTGCAAACAGTTGTGCTGCTCAGCGAAAGCCAGAGTCGTGGCTACAGTCCCGGTTTTGATGCTATCATAGAGCTTTGCCTCAGAGATCATCTTGAGCCTGTCCAGTCCATACCTGTCAGCAGCAGCAACTAAATGCTGAGCTAACTCTGTCACGGTCTCCGACCGCTGATCGAATTCAGGCACCGCGTCGGTGTAGATGAAGCTAAGCATGGCCTTGAAAGCTGCTGCGTCTATGCCCTCGACCTGGATTTGTTGAGCGCTCGTCTCCCCAAATTCCCCGAAGAACTCGGCGTTGAATACAGGGGATCTTGCTGCAAGTATGAGCTTGTGTGCATCAAAGGACTCGCCGGACACGAGAAATGTGACGTCTGCTCCGGTCTTGCTCTGCTGGAGCTGTGCAAGGTCCAGGTTCAGGTTAGAGGGCGGCACAGGCGCTTCCTTAGCCGGGAGGACAGTCATATCAGGGGATCTCATGAGCACCGCAATGGTGCATTCAACGGTCACGGAATCATACTTGAGATAACCTGCTTCTGCTAAATGCTTTCTCGGCATAAGGAAAGCTACAATGTTTTCCCGCGAAGGACTGGGATGGTGTGCTATGGAAGGGAAAGGAGACAGCTTGCCTCTCGGATCGACCAACCGACAGCTCAGCTTGGCGGCCATGAGGGCTTCACCTTCACTAGTGGTAGTGGGGAAGGCAAGCTCCACAGCAACCCATCTAGCGGGCATTGTGGCAGTAGGGTTGGCTATCTTCATCGAAGGATAGAAACGCACTTCCCAGTCATACCCATAGAAGCTCCATGTGGTTTTCACGAAATGGCCGTCCATGCTAACAGGGTTGGCCTCCGGCAGCAAGCTAAATCCCTCGATCCTGAGCAGCCGCGCTGAGCGAGCGACCTCCCTGAGGTTCGTGGGGGCGATTTCCATGGCTGCGGCCGGTCCGCGCTTGCGGCGAGATCCGCAGTACACGCGAGACCATGGGACAGGCACAGGCCGGGGGGGCTCCATGGTTCTGTCTTCTGTGTGAGTGATTGGGGATTAGTAGGGCAAGTAATACATACAGGGTTGCAGCAGCTCAGGATGCACCGCCGCGTTGGAAGGTAATGGAAGACTAACCACGCCGCCGGGGAGAAGAAGCCGTCTGCTCGCAGGCTTCTGAGTTGTGCCGACCGAGCTGGCGGCGATCTGTGCTCTGGTTGGGGACGAGTTTGGCCAGATTTGTTCCGGCTCGTGGACCTGCTCCTGTCTAGTGGGGTGCGGCGGCCATGGAAATGGAGGGGTCACAGCACTCCGGGAGGGCAGTGTGGCGGCAGGGGGAGGGGATGTGTGGAGGAGTCAGGACGGTGGTGGTCGACTGGGGAATTGCGGCGGTGACTCGTCCGACATATGAGACTGAAAATAAACTCGGCTCGCGCAACTCTCGTATTTGCTAGTTTGGGAAGTTTGGGGTTCGGAGGGGATTTAATGATCACTAAATCTCTTCAAATACTCTTTCCCATAATACACTAGCATGAGATAGAGTTTTCAATCTAGACAAAAGTGAGATGGTTGGTGGGGTATTTGTGAGGATTATCTCTTCCCAAACCGGAGTAGTAAACGGACTAGTGGAGATTTTTCGGGATTTGACAAAATCCCATACATTCCCCTATAATACACTAGAAGTAAACAAGACCTAAGGGTGTGTTTGGTTTAGGGGTATGGTTCAGGGATATGGGCATCCACAAACACGTGGTTATGGATAGCCATTTTTTCTGTTTGGTTTAGGATATGGGATGAGCCTATTCCCTGTTTGGTTGAGAGGATGATATGTGGTTAGGGATAACCATATATATGTTTGGTTTGAGGGAGATATATATGTTTGGTTTGAGGGAGGAGGAGTGAATAGGGTGTTGTAGTGACCTCTTTGGTTGTACGATGAGATTACCCATATAACATAATGATTTCAAAAAATATCAACTTCAACAAAATACTAACCTCATGAACAATAAATTAAACAATAAGAAGTTTACATAATTTCGAAATGAGGAATTCAAACTGATTTTCAGAGTCTAACGTCGTGCAACCGTCCTGGTCGCTCCCGCCGCTGCTACCTAGTCTGCCCGGCCGCCACGTCGATTTCCTGCCGCAACCGCCCCTGTTTTCCGAGAGGAAGATTGAGATGCTGGGAAGGAGAAGCCCTGCTGACCAAGCGAATAGAAGGGAGAGGAAGAGGCGTACTCGCTGCCGCCTTCTTGAGCAGTTCCGGCGAGGTCTCCGGGCGTACCCTCGATTTCTTGGTCGCCGTCTCCTCTAGTTCGTGAGAGAGGAAAGTAGGAGAGTAAAAGATAAGGATGAGATTTTCTTTCCTTCCGCGCGGGCGGTGAGCCAGAAAATCGGCGCGAAAAAATATTTCGGGGCGAGGGGACGCGTGAGCCAGAACTGGTTAGCGCCATCCGCCAGATTTTGCCGGACGAGCGGAGCCAGCGTTTCGAAGGTATATTCGTGAAATCTGGATATCCCTGGCCTCTCTCATCCTATCAACCAAACGGCTGGTAACCACTAAAAAATGGCTACCACTAACCACTTGGGGGATATCCCCTCAACCAAACACACCCTAAGAGCATCTCTCCACTCGTTCTCCGAGGAAAAACGCTTATAATCACCCGGGGAAACGGGGACGTCCCCGCATCGCGCGTCGTTGGATCGCACCGGATCGTGCGGTTCCCACGTTCTCCGTGTCACCCACGCGCGCGGCGCGTTATTACTTTGCCCGTAGTAGCAAATGGTACATCCCCATTTCCAGCAAGGGCCGTTAGTGTCTCGAGCGGCGACGAAGGCGACGCTGGATTCAGCACGGAGGTTCCTGTGCGGCTGGCGATATGCAGCGGCACCCCCCCTCCCGCCGCGTTCCGGTGAGGTTCCGCGCTCCCGCCCTTCCCTCTCCCACACATCGTCGACTGGTTTCCATACTTTTTTCCCTGACCTCCCGTGCGAATCTGGCAATTCATCCGCTGTGCGTTCTGGTCGATTGCGTCGACGTTCTCGTTGATTTTGCTGCTGCTAGGTCCGGTGAGTACCCCTCCACATCCTCCCGTTGCTTTAGTATCTGCTATATTGCGTGGATTTACCACCAGATTTGACCTGGAAACCCCTCACGTGTTGCAGGCAAGCTTTTGTGACGGATAATTGCTCGAGGGGTATCTTCTCTAGGCCAGACCTGCTCGTTTATTCACCTCAGTAATGGAGCGCTTCCCCGACCCTTTTACCTAGGGTTTTTGCTTGCTCATGCATGCATGTCTTAGGGTAGCAAGTATCAAATTTGTTTCTGAGTGTCTGATTCCCTCAGTGAAGTTTGTGTAGCAGTGATGTTTATGATCTAGCAAGTTTTGCAGACAACTACCAAGCAGCAGTGTTAACTGCCGCTTTTTTTGTTGTTGTTGCTGATATGAGTATACTAAGGCTCTATGTAGCATTTTTTTCCAGGGTTAATTGTTTTTTGTTGTTGTTGTTTTTTGCTGGTTTGTTTTGCAATGAATGTCACAACTGTAACATATTTTTCCAGCCATAATTGTCCACTTTTCAAACTTGTTAAACTTTTTTTTGCTACCATACTATTCATGGTGTGCTAATTCATTGCCATGGTTTTGCTTCTGTTGTATTTTTGTGCTTGCTTGTGTCTTTTTTTTCTCAACAGGGGCAGTATTAGTGTACCAAGGACCGCTTTGCTGCGAAGTGGCTGCTAAAGTGTGGAAATGATCTAACCCCACGCAAGGGAGAAATAATTGAGAAGCATAGCATCTCTCCACTCGTTCTCCAAGGCCCTTTTTAGCCAAAATTTCCACTCGTGTCGTCCCCAGCCGACTATAGATGGATTCGGTAGTTTGTTCATAATTCAATTCGGCAGGTTTCAGATTGATTCGGCATAATCCGGTACGAAAAGACACATTTCAGCCTAGAAATCAAGTCCGCATACATTCTCAAACATAGTTTATGATATAAATCAATACGAATCAAATAGTTCAATAAAGCAAATTCATAATTTAACAAGTTTTGAATACAAACTGAAACACATGAAACTATGCGCTGCCCTTGCGCCTCCATAAATGCTCCGCTAGATCATCTCGCAGTCGTTGATGCGTCGTCGAGTCGCGTATCTGCGAACGCATAGTGAGGAAGGCAGCTCATGTTGCAGGCACCTGGTGATCAACAGCTGCAAGAGTACCCTGTCTGAAATATGGATCAATATCAATCACTGGACCCTCCTTCTCGCTTACAATGATCATGTTGTGTAGGATCACGCAAGCATTCATCACTGACCACATCGGATCTTTCGACCAAGTCAAGCTGGGTACCGGACAACGCAAAACAAGATTGGAGCACACCAAATGCTCGCTCTACATCCTTCCTGCAAGCCTCTTGCCACTTGCAAACCGAGAAGTCTTTCCTCCAGGTATGGGGTTTGAGATGGTCTTCACAAATGTTGCACACGTGGGATAGATGTCATCTAATACATAGTACCACTTGTTGTACTAGTGCTCATTGACCTCGAAGTTCACAGGAGGAACATGGTCTTGCACAAGCATGCCAAAGACAGGAGAGCACTGCAGGATGTTGATATCATTGTGAGTTCCTGACATTCCAAAGAAGCAGCGCAAAATGTGGAGATACTGTGTTACGAATGCCTCGAGCACCACACTGCAAGATCCTTTGGCACCTTTGTACATTCCCTACCAAGCAAAAGGACAGTTCTTCCAGCTCCAATGCATACAGTCTATGCTCTTACTTCATTTTCTACTAGGATCCAAGCAGTGTCTTCAACATTGGGTTTCCTCATGTACCTTGGTCCAAACACTGGCACCACTGCATTGCGGAATTTGTACAAAACACTAAATGGAGGTGGAACAGCCATTCACAAGTAGTCATCCTGCAAATCACCGGGAGCTCCGTATGTAAGCATCCTCATGGCCACCATGCACTTCTGGAGTGAGTAGAATCCAACCAAACCGGTGCAATCCTTTTCGCAAATGAAGTAGTCGTCGTACTCCCGAAGGTCATGGATAATCTTGAGGAAGAGCTTCCGGTTCATCCGGAAACGACGCCGGAACACCGTGTCGCATTGGATTGGGTTGTCGGCGAAGTAGTCGACATAGAGGATGCAGTAGCCCTCCACCCTCTGCCTCGATTTGCTCTTTCGCCGGCCAGGCGCCAAACCACCTCGCTGTGGCTTTCCCTTCTCGACGATCAGCCGGCCAGCACGGCGAGCATCAGCAGATGCTCCTCATCGTCGTTGATGTTGTCTACTTCCTCCGCCAGCAGTTCGGCGATCAACTCCTCATCGTCGGAGTCCATCGCCGCAGAGGCAAATGGCCAAACATCTCACTGGCGTGGGTGGGTGGTCGCTTCCGATAGCTGCTCGTATTTCGCCTTGTTGGCTCGCCTGAGTGGGGAAGGTAGCGCGGGGCATGGTAGAGCGGCGAGGGTTGTGTTTTTTGCGGTGCGAGGGATCCCTTCTAGCGGCGGAATATCGGCTGCGGTCGGAGAGGTGGTGCAGGGGACTCGGGGGGGAAAGTCGTTTTTCCTTTGGCGCGTGGGTGGCCGACTCGAGGGAAAAGCCGTTTTTCGCCAGATAGGGTTGGCCCACCTAGCGATTCGCCCCCACCCCCGAGTGACCCCTGGGGCGCTGGGTTCGTCCTGGGAACGCCGGGTGATTTTCAAGCCGAAACCAGCGAAAAAATGGCTTGGGGGCGCCTTGGGGTGAGTAGAGATGCTCTAACGCGGCGAGGAAGGAATGAAATTTCAATATCAATATTTCATAGTTTTATCCTATAATTTCATAATTTTTAAATATTGACATAACATAGTTATTTCAATTCTTTTTTTTATGAATGGAGTTAATTTGGCAGAAATATCAACTTCCCAAGACTATGCAACAACGAAATGTCCTATAAGCTGGATTGGACGGAAAGAGAGAAGGAAACATTAGTGGTGGACGATGAGATCAATGAGGAAAAGGAGAAGACTGAGTGTTCTAATTGGCACTGGTAGAAAATAGGGCTATAGTCCCGGTTCGCCAGGGCCTGTAGTCCCGACCCAGCAACCGGGACTAGCAATGCGCGACTAAAGACCCCACTCTATAGTCGCGCCGACTGCGAACCGAGACTAAAGGCCCGTCCACGTGGGCGGGTGGCGGAGCCGGGAGGCGGAGGACATTTAGTCCCGGTTGGCCACATGAACCGGGACTAGATTTATTTCGTAATTTTTTTAATTTATTTGGTTTCTAATTATTTTTCACTCCCTTTTTTTCACTCACTTTTTTTTGCAGAATTTGTATTATTTGCTTAGTGTCTAACTACAATTATCTCTAGTCAAATTACTTACTCATGGTCAAACTTCCCGCTCGGTCACCCATCCTCCCACTACTCTAGCACTAGCACGCTTAACTTCCGAGTTCCATCCCGTCCCGCATCCAAGTGTTTCGCACGCATGTATGTGATACTAGTATCATATCAATCCTATTAACATGAGACTCGATGCCACATTTCTTTATTGTCTGAATTTCAAATAAATCTTTTAATAAACAAAAGTAATGATGTAATTAATTATTTTGAATAAATAAATAAACTTTAACTTTTAATTTGTATTATTTCTAAAAATACAAATAATATATCAAAAAATTAAGAAAAATAGAACTAATTCATTTTAAAATCTTAATAATACAAATAATATATCAAAAAATGAAGAACAATAATACTAATTCATTTTAAAATCTTAATAATACAAATAATATTTCAAAAAATTAAGAACAATAATACTAATTCATTTTAAAATCTTAATAATACAAATAATATATCAAAAAATTAAGAACAATAATACTAATTCATTTTAAAATCTTAATAATACAAATAATATATCAAAAAAATTAAGAACAATAATACTAATTCATTTTAAAATCTTAATAATACAAATAATATATCAAAAAAATGAAGAACAATAATACTAATTCATTTTAAAATCTTAATAATACAAATAATATATCAAAAAATGAAGAACAATAATACTAATTCATTTTAAAATCTTAATAATACAAATAATATATCAAAAAATGAAGAACAATAATACTAATTCATTTTAAAATCTTAATAATACAAATAATATATCAAAAAATTAAGAACAATAATACTAATTCATTTTAAAATCTTAGTAATACAAATAATATATCAAAAAATTAAGAACAATAATACTAATTCATTTTAAAATCTTAATAATACAAATAATATATCAAAAAATGAAGAACAATAATACTAATTTTTTGTTAACAGATATATAGAATCTGTAGTTTTTCTGTTTTGTTTTCTTGATGTGTTTTTGTTTTTGCTTGTTTTGAAACGTGTGTTTGACATAATATAGAAATAGTATAGCTAGGAATTAATATAGAAATAATATCCAAGTCATTTAAAACTATAGGAAACAAAAATAGTTTTATGAACAACAAAAGACAAGTGATAACTAAATCACAAATAAAATAAGTCTCACACATAGTTTTATGAACAACAAAAGACAAGTGATAACAAAAGACAAGTGATAACAAAAGATATCCATTACATAAGTCTCACAATACGGAACATTTACATAACAAAAGATATCCATTACATATATATACTAAGATAACCCATTACATGCATACGATCTATGGCTCCGTCGAGTAGATGCGGAACAACTCGTAGGAGACATATGCATCTATGGCTGCATACTTGACGTTCGTCAAGTCCAGTGGGGTCTTCTCCCAATAACGGTGATTCTTCGAGGGGAAATCAGACTTCATCCTTTCGTAGCCCTCGTGGATCAAGGCAGTTGCCATGACAGCCATCCCGGTCTTTGGCCCCTTCAACTGGATAAGATTCTGAAGATCAATGTAGTGATCTTCAGGTATCATAATACCCAAGCGCATCAACTTCGGACGGTCTTGCGTGATGTCAACGCTGCAAAAGTCAAACCCCCTGTTGACAAGAAAATCAACAAGGGCCGGACAATACTTTGAACTACTGCAACAACAAAAAATTGATACGTGTTAGATATGTTGCAACACATGTATTCTTCACATGCAACAAAAAAATCGAAGATGCAAGATTGTACGTGTGCGTTACCTTGACCATTGGAAGATCAACACGGACTCCTTGAACGCAATCTGGATGACGGCAACATCCCTCTGATTCGCCGTATACTCCAGATCAAGCCCGAAGAACTGGTGTTCATCGGGAGAGGCGTCATAGAGATCGGTCAAATAACCAAGAGCACCGGGCAGCCTCTCACAACTGTTGGTGTAGCACACGTCGAGAAGCTTGCCGCATGGTGTGGGACCATTGTATTCTTCCCAAACTTCAGCCATGGTGTGTGCTTGGTGAAGATCGATCGAAGAGATGAGGAGGAAGACAGTACAGAGAAGAGAGGAAGAGAAACAGAGACTCCGAGACGCGCGCTGTGGAATGGCGCCCTTCTGCCTCGCTCGCGAAATAAAAACCGCCGCGCGGGAGGCGAGAAGTTTAATATTTAGTCCCGGTTGGCCACGCCAACCGGGACTAAAGGACCAATAGTCCCGGGCGGCCAGGTCAACCGGAATTAATGCCCTCCATGCGCCTCAACGCGCTTCCCAACCCGCGACGTATGACCTTCTGTCCCGGGTCTCCTCCCGACCCGGAACTAAAGACTCATTAGTCACGGTGCGCGACGTTTGGGGACTGATGGGGGCGTATGGAAGGCCTTTTTTCTACTAGTGTGGGAAGGTTCTATACAGGAGGAAAGTGCATATTAGTACGATTCTAGATGTCTTAAGACCAGCATGTGGGCAATCTGAGTGGGTTGTTCTTCGGTACTATGGGAGAGAACGTGTTTGTGGCTAATTTTGAGTACAATAGGGATCGTGATTATATTCTTGAGGGGGGCCATGGGCTGTGGGGAAACATTGTGTTGTAAATTCGATACTTCCTCTCGACCTTCGGAGCTGAAATTTGCAAAGGTGATGATCTGGGAACGTGTGCTAAATTTACCTTTTAATTTGATGTGCCCGCCATGGCCTACGAAGATAGCAGCGAAGGTTGGAGAAGTAGTGGACATTGGTGCAGATGCTAAGGACTACGCGTGGGGAGAATGCCTCCAGGCGAGGATGTGAATCAACGTTAATGAACCATTATTGCGATGGGTCCCTTTGGAATCAGTAAAGACAAACAAGGTGGAGCTGTTTGAAGTGCAGTATGAGAACCTTCATAGTTCTGCATTTCATGTGGTATGTTGGGCCATGCTGAGCTTATGTGCCCTACCCCCGCTGGTAGAGATGAGAAGGGAAGGCCACCTTACCCAGAGACTCTTAGGTATATACCTTTCCATGGTAAGGGTTTGGTAGGTGCTCCCAGTGGTGCTACGGGTTCTAAGAGTAAAGGTTAGTGGGAGGGGGCTAAAGGAGATGTAGAGAAAGGTGCTGAAGTTACATCCCGACAAAGAATTAGCGAACACAAGTCGAGGAAAAAGATCAGTTCAACGCTAGGGGAAGGGGCTTTGGGGCTCGTGGAAGTCACGCAAATTCCAGTGGCCGGGGACGACAGATTGTGTATCGTCGGGTTGATATGGGGGTTGTGGTAGCTAAGTCTGGCCCAATATATAATCAGTTGTTGTTGGATCAAGACACACTCAATAAAAGAAGAGTGGATGAGGATGCGTTATCTACATGATCAAATACTAATAGTAGGGATTCTAAGAAGAAGAAAACCGGGGAGGTTACACAATCCGAAGAGGCGGACGCTACTGGACAGCCCCGCCAAGAGCTATGAGTTGCAAGATTTGGAACTATCGCGGGCTTGGGAACCAGTCAACGTTTCTTGAGCTTCGCAACATGGTGAGGCTGGAAGCGCCCGCTTTGGTTCTCATGTTTTAGACCAAGATTGATGGAAACCGTGTGAGGGAGTTGACAACGAGATTGGCTTTTGTTGGTTGTTTCACCGTGGATAGCGGTGGTTTGAGTGGAGGTTTGCCTTTGATTTGGTCAAAGGAAGTGGATGTGACATAACTAACTTTTTGAATTGATGTGTCTATGGTAAATGTTGGTGGGGATAAGAATAGGTGGCGCTTCACATGGTTTTATGCCAAGGCCAGAAGAAGTGACCGCCACCAGAGTTGAGAGTTGCTACGATGGCTTCGGTCATAAAGCAAAAGCCTGTGGCTTGTTAGAGGAGATTTCAACAAAATTCTGGATAACTCAATGGAAGGTTTTCGTGATACTGTAGATTTTTGTCAGCTGAAGGATCTAGGTAACCAAGGAGTGCCATTTACCGGGAAGACTCATACCTTGCGGTTGTTATGAAAGGGTGGAAGGTGGGTCCGGTGAACAAGGTTTATTGGGGCTTAATGAGGCCTTAATGCATATCCAAGGAAAACTTTCTAGATGGAAAGTTAAAATTTAGGGGATATTGAACAAAAAATAAACAAAATAGGAAAAGAGTTTAAAATAGAAAAATCGCTTTCTCTACATCAGGGCCGTTCGAAAGGGAGAGAGTGATGGCGAGACAGTTAGCCGAGTTGCTCTCAAAAGAGTAAATTATGGCCAAACAACAGTATAGAGTGGACTGGTTAAAGACGGGAGACCGTAAAACCGCTTTTTTCCACGCCCGTGCTTCAGCCGAAGGAGCCAAAACCGCATTGCGTGCTTACAGGCTGTGGATGGGAGGATCTGTGAGGTGGAGGATATTCATAAGGAAATACAAGGCTTCAACTCGGACTTATATACGACACAAGATAATACTGATATTGAACATGTACTACACCATGTCTGCCCATTGTGTCACGCCCGATGAATAAAGTCTATTGCGGCCATTTACCGCAGAGGAGGTGTGGTCAACTTGTTTTCTATGGGCCCATCGAAGGCGTCGGGAGCGGATTGGTTTAATGTTGGGTTTTACCGGCGGCTTTGGGAGCTCTTTGAGAAGGATGTCATGCACTACAAGAAATATGATATCTTGTGACTCTTAATATTGGTCACCAAATGGTCATGTATGTTCATTTGTGGACTTTTTGTGACCAAAATCACTTGGTCAGGTTACGGCGTCACCAAACGAACCAATGTGACCTTCTGTAGCCAAAATAGAAGGTCATGGACTCTGTGACCAATTGTTCTGGTGACTCCCAATCTGGCCAAGCCACGTAAGATCCAACGTGGCAAATCTGACGTGGAAAAAATGTGACCAACTGAAATGGTCGTGGATCAAAAATAGCCCAGTCCAGTTCAGTGTTTTATATGGGCCAAGCCCAACAGTTTCATCCCATGTACTTTTTATCCCTGAAATTTTTCGATTACTACATGGGCCAAGCCCAAAAATATTAAGCCCCCTTTATTTATTGGATCGTGGCTTTTTTATTCTCATCACTTTAATTTAATTTTTTTTGGGCCTTAGCTTTTTTTCCTGGAATTTATTTCGGATTATTTCCTTAGTCAAATTATTTGTCCAGAATACTTTCAGCCCAAGGCATCTTTGGCCCAGTTACACGTATACATACATAATTATTTATCAAATTCAAATTTAAAACTTTAGGAAAAATTCACATCATTAATATTGTATCACATAACACATTTCTAGGGTTTACATAACACAACAAACAATCTCAGGAATATAGAAGGAACATAGAGAATACACAATAAGACATTTATCACTGGTAAACAGAGTATCAGGAGCAGTACATTGCTCCAGATGGTAACAGAGTATCACCGGTAACCTTCAGGAGAAGTACATTGCTCGAGCTGCTACAATCAGCAGAGTGTCACTGGTAACCTTTCAGAGCACATCTTCTACTACCCTTTTGTGGTGACCCAGCACACCACTACATGTGTAGTGCGCAAGTCGGTGACATAATACTCACAGAAGGACTTATCTGTGAATATTACATCTCTCAGAGTGGTACAACAGAAACACAACGGGTCCAAGCAAAACTATAGGATACAAACTTCATTACAAAATCTTGAGAATCTCTTTGATGAATCAAGAAGATCTCATGCAAATGAAACATCAGAAGAAGCAATTAGAAGCTCCAAGCCGGAGAATAACTCTAGCTCAGAACTAAATCCACTACGGCTAATGTCAGCCCTAATCTATGGCTTGTAAAAGCTAAGTCCAAGAATGGTCTCCACCTACACCTTGATAGCTTCTCCTCCACCAGCGTTGTTGATGATGATGCTTTACCGACTAAGTAGTATATCACTCCACCTAGCTTCATGAGATAGCGATGGCTTCATGATGACGACTTCCAAAGACTTCAACTCTAAGCAGGGGGTCAAACGGGAACGAATGAGTAACGAGCGTTACTCAACAAGTTCATGATATATAGTGGGTAGTTTGATGCACTAACTACAGCTTTAGACTCGAGAGAGTCATAAGCTAATGCAAGGTTTTTGTAAATCTTTCTTCAAGAGGTTGCTTTTAATTCTGAAAACTATGCCCGCCAGATCTTCATAGGACTAGAACTTCATGGAGTTGCCTTTCCTGCGACATTCGCAGCTCCTTCCCGGAACAGGGGGTAACATGCCACATCCTTTTACACTCTGTAGAGGTGCGTTACTTTACCCATGGACGACCAAGACCATGTTGCACAACCAGGTGTACATTCCTGTCCACTCCCACTCAAGTGTGGGGCCCGGTTGTTGGTCCAAGCCAAACCGTGCTTCTCCGCACAACGTATGCCCACCCATTTCCGTCAGCAGGTTGAACGCCTGATTCCACCCCTCACGATGGAGATCTATGCACCCCTGGCAGACACTCATAGACCCACAGAGTCCGTTGGACGTAAGGGCTCCCACCCATGTGCATGTAGTCCCGCAAGACCTACAGCGTACGTCTCTGGCAGTCTGTTGACATGCGAACGAGAGAAGATCACATCTGACTTACTCCCCCCATAGAAGACCCATGGTTAACGCGAATTTACGGCGCAAGAATCCTGACGGCAGTTGTGATTAATCATAGGTAATACTTTCCCATGCAGATGGAACCTTCCTTTGACCTATTCATCTTACCATGGTCCCATCCGCCCACCAAACAGAACACTACCACTCGGGTAGTCATTCAATTAGTCACATTATTATAAAAATAGGATCATGCATTCTTTTTGGGAATAGGTGGTAATACGATAGGTTTTTTGCTAATAGTTTGTTATGAAATATTTCAAAGGATATGAGCAAGTGATGAACTTTCCTGAGATTGAAATAACCATAATAATCAATGTCTTTGGGTTCAAGGGTCTCATAGAAAATCCCGACATCTGAAAGATAGCAAAGTAGTCCTGGTAAGGACTACAGAAAACAATGGCAAGATGATACATGCATAGTAATGAGATGCATCGTGAAATACCCTGGAAAATACCCCAGCTTACAAGTGTAAGCCACGTTTGATACGATATCTCAATCACACATGTTTTAGGTGAATTGTTTCGTTACTTGAGGTGATGTGGTTATTACTTCTTTTAGAGTTACATGTGTTTCACTTTTACTTGGCAAACACTTGTTATCATATTTAAGTAGAAGTGTTATTGCTTGGTTGGGTAATAAGACGATGACACATGGAAATCAACTATTGAAAAGATAACCGTCACATTTTATTTTATATCCAAAAAGGTTAGAGCTTATGACAAAGGGTTTAGTTGAAAATGATGAACTAGTACAGTGAACTCTATCATCGCAATACTTGCTAATAACTTGTGATTATAGGTTTAGTAGGTGTGAAAACATGTGGTTTTTATTAATAAGGAAAATGATATTAAGGTAGTTATTGCTGGTTATAATGGAATATTATAGAGTTCCATTATACCTTTAGAAACAAGTTTATAAGTTAAACAAAATGTTTTGTGTTTGACATATTTGAGTTTAAAATGTTTTTCTCTTTAATTTGGTACCTCATTTGAAGTATTCTGAAAATATTTGAATAAGATATTAATTTATTAATTTTAAATGAATTAAATGATTAGGCAAAATATTGCACACATGAAAACATGGTCAAATGACTATGAAAACATCATAGATGAGTTTCATAAGTCATTTGGAGCATTTTGGTATATAACTTGTATTTTTCTGATTTTATGAATTATTTATTATTTTTCTCAATCTTAAATGATTTAATTTAATTAAAGAAAATTTTAATTTTAAAATTTTTCAAACATGTTTTAAAAAGTTGATAAACATATAGAGTTTATTTTTCTAAACATTTTTATATATTTTTCTGAGTTATAGAAGTAAAGCTATTGATTTATCAAGTTTAATTGAATTTCTGTTTATTTAAATTGACAGGTGGGACCCACCTGTCATACTTATTTTTAATTCAAAAATAAAAGAAAAACAATTCGGATGACGTAATGCTAACTTCATCCTTGCATCACATATGGAGGGGATTTCTACTGTGAACCTTCAATCCGTCGATTGAAGGCGAATTGGCTCGATTGTGGTGTTCAATGAGCTAGAGGAGTTTGCGTGGAACCTTTTGGTGGTGGCGGAATGACCTAATGACCCTCGGAGACCCGCCGGCGACGAGGTTCGCGGCGGCCGACGACGACACTCGATGAACCCCATGCAAATAGCACGATTTTGCCGAATGAAAGGCACCACGAGGTGCGTGATCTCACCAGGAACTCGAGGATGAGGTCGGGGAAGCAAGGGCTCGCCGGAATCGACCGAAATTGACCGCGGTTTCCGGCGGCCGGTGGTGAAGAAGACGGCCCGATTCGGCCTTCCCCGGGCTTCCCAGCAAACGAGGTTCGCTGGAGAGGTAGAGGATGTCGAGAGGAAGCTCGTGGTGGTCTCAGGTCCTCCGGGGATGGCCGGAATCGACGACGGTGACCGGCGGCCATGGGAGCTAGGGTTTCGGGATCTTGTTCCGTTTACAGAGAGAGAGAGCAGGCGAGGAAGTGAGCGAGAGAGTGCGAGATGCATACACGAGGAGGAGTTGGCACATGCAGCAGCAGCTCGAGCACGTCTCCTCTGCCTTCTGGTAGAGGAAGAAGAAAGGAAATAAAGGAAACCTTTTGATAACCCCCTAGAATTTCTTATAATTACAAACCAGTCCTTCTGTCTTAAAAACTGAAAAGAAACCTATGTTTTCAGGACCTATTTGTAAACAGAAAAATTATTAAAAAATATATTTGGAAAGCTCATCAAATTTATGACCTCACAATGTTTTGTTTTGGTGAATTTGAGCAATTTTTGTATTTTGTATTTAGGGTGCTAGTTTAAGTGAATTTATTGTTTTCACTTAATTCAATTTATTAAATGTCTTAAGATTTATTTTAGGCATGAATATTACCTTCACACAACACACATAGGGTTCCCAAGTGGTGTGTTATAAGTGGATCATATTGGACACAATTCCTTATAGAAAGTAATTTAGTAAAACTACTTAGTACTGGTTATATGCACTGTTATGAAAATCATTTAATATGGAATTTTATTCCATGTCACACCAAATGATTTTTAATGGGTGAAGGAACTTGTTTTCTTTTTATAATACTATGTTATTTTCATAGTTACAACTCTTAGCAATTTTGGTTGGCATTTTACTTAGGTGTGTATAAGAAAGGTTGTTGTTTTTAGTACTTAATTAAATGGAAAACTTGAGTGGCTTTGAAATCTTATTCGTTTGTTTTCCACCAGGTTCCAAGTATGAATATTATCCCATGCTTATTTTATAAAAAAGTGATCATTTGTATGTTTATGTGTAGATGAATTTTTGTTATCATCTATTAGTCTTATCTATGAAAAGGATTTGGAAAACAAGGTATTAAGCTTGTTCTCATCTACCTCCACATATCAAGACAGGTGGATGGAAAACCCTTGTTGTTATTTCTTACTGGATACTTGTTTCCATTTAAGATATTTACTATGTGTTCCTCATCTCTGTTGAGCTTGACAAGGCATAGATGTTATGGATTCTCTAACATTAACCATTGCTTTACTGAATAAATTCTTCCTAAGACAGTGTTGCTCCTTGTTGACTTTTGTTGCTTGATGTTCTTCTCTCTAGTTGCCACTAGTCTTCTGTTTTCACCTTGTGTCATTTGCAAGTAATATCATCTCTTGGATTCCACCTTCAACTATCTTCCCCTGGTGGTGAAAACAACCAATGTTTCCAAGCAAAGATTTTATTTAGATGATTATAAAAATATGGGAGTTTGTTTTATGACATCAATTAGCCTTAAGCATATAAGAAGAATATGTTGACAAGTTTGCAAGGCTTGTCCCCAAATTACTTTTCATATCCAGATGGCATAGATGTACTAGGTTATTCAACCGTCTGTTTATTTGTGTATGACACTCAATTGTTTGAGTATACAAAAGTGATATGTTAACAAGGTCTAGAAACTTGTTACCAAACTACTTCTATATAACACTAACATTGGAGTATCACACAATTTCAAGAGGGTTAATAAGATCAGATTAAGATATAAGAGTTTCCAAGTACTCTTATAGCAGCTTTGAGTAGCACTTCTAGCACACTAAATAATCTTCTTGAAGATCTTCTGGTGGTGGTTCCTCTTTTCTTGTGGGTGCTTCTCTTGTAGAATGACTTAGAGAAGATTGGAAACAAGATAATCTAGACAAGGTAGAAAGATCTGGATTAAGAGTTAGTTCATACTTTTATTATCCTTCCATAAACTTCTTATTTTATTTCCCATAGGATATGGGCTTGTTCATATATGTTTGGTGTTACTTAGCTATCCATTCAATTCCTCTAGTAGAGGTTATAACTTGTTGTTATTCATTAATTATATCAGAGATACTTTAGTTGTTGAATATTGATTTGAACAAAAGTGTGAAATGCTTATGGGATGATGACTTAATAATAAGTTGATCAAATGATTCATTGATGTGTTAAGATTTCAGATACTCACTTGTATAAGATGAATGAGACAGTGAGCATGTAAAGTTTATTGGGTTTTAATGACTTATGTCATAGTTGTTTATTTGTTTTCTCTGGTGTCATGATTTTACTTTATATTCTCCCCCGGTAATCTTTGTCAGTAATAATGTAGACATAGAGATTTGGAAAGGTCATGTGCAATGGTCAAGGTTTTTTTTCAGTAGTTTAAGAAGATTTATTTCTTCTTTTAGGTACTTTTTTTATGGTTGATGAGATATGTACATATTCGATATATATGTTAATACAATTATCAAGTCATTTCCCACTTGTGGGTTTTGAGTTAACACTTGTTTGTATCACTTGTGTTCTATTGAACTTTTGTATTTACTTGTAATGGTTTACTTAATGGTTATGAGATGATCTATAAAGATGTTATGTAGATTGATTGATAACTCAAGTAGTTCATGTTTTAGAGATTCGAAGATACTTGTTGATGAGATTATTCCATAAAGCACTGCTAACTTGTGGAGGTGTGATCATTAGTTATGAGATTTGGATACTCACCCTACTTTGGGTTCTAGATACATAGTGAATTATCCCAAGTCACTTACAGACTTGAGGTTATGCTTGTTTAGAGTTTGTGTTGGTCACAACCAACTATGGTTTATCTTATCAAGTGATTTGGTTTCTTAAGATGCTTGTTATAAAGATCACTCCAAATGTACTCTTGCCTAGATGAACTAGACCTATTTCATCATGTCAAGTGAAACATTGGTCACTTTGCTTTGTTTAAAATTTCGCGCCAAAATTTCCCGTACTTTTAGATGCATGCTTTGCAAATGCACATATTATATTTAGATCCTTATAACCTCCCAAACATTGGGATGTTACACCTTTCCTTGAAGTATCTATGGTACATCCCTCTGCTGGAGCAGGCAGCTGGTGGCCTGTTGGTGACATCAAATGGTGCCTGCGTCCAGAAGCGGCACCTGCTCGATAGAGCCGCTGTCCAAGACCTACAAAACACACACACACAAGCAGATTGGCTGTTAGGTTCAAGAATGAGAGTTGCTCAGACATAGATCATAGTCATGAAGTTCATACTTGGAATGAATCATGCATTGTGATGCTAACAGGAAGTGAGTAAAGAAAAACTATACTTCAGCGCATAAAAATATCTCTGATCAATCTATTTGGTGATAGAATAACTGAAGTTCATAGTTTGATAGTTAGTAATATCAAAATATTTAAAAGAATAACCTGCGAATATCAAGTGAAATAGGCCACCTACAGTCCATTACTTAATCTATCGCTTTTTTTACTCTATTAATGCTCAAAATTCTAATCTAGCAAACAATAGTTGGTGATACCAGAATTGGATATTAATAGCAGCAGGTATGCAGCAAGAACAACAGCCAATGCACATCAATTGAGAGTGCTATTCTGTTCTTACCACAGTGGTACAAGCAAGAAGATGCCAGATTCGCCCTGCTTCTCCACAAAACTCGGACCAGCAGCACACATGTAAAAAGGAACCAGCGGTGCTGCTTGGTACCTTGGCCCAATTCCTTGCTGCTGAGGACCGTCAAGACTCGGATGCGGAGCTCCCTGCACATGTCATATTGTGTCAATGCTTGGAGCAACAGAAGTATTATAAACAATTATTGGAATTGTATCCTTGTACATAAATGTGCAACTCAGTTGAATTGGCTACGGTCCTATTAGCATCTCACCATTATAAGTAAAATATCACATGAATCGATTAGAAGGAGGAAATGGAAAAAACAAGCATACAAGTAACAACAGTACGCACCCACATATAATTGCCAAACTAGCATCTTAAAATCATAATAGGGTAGAGATAATCATCATTAGGAATTAGCGAGTGTGTGCTTCATCCATGAGATCAAAAGAATAATTGAACAAAAACATCATTGACCCTTGCTCCACGTCAAGTTACTTACTACGAGGGTCACTTTGAAGCCTTACCTCAAACACACAAAGGATAGGGGTGGAAATTCTCCAGTGTAGTTGCAGCAATAAAATGGACATCGGCACCAGCCATCAACAAACAATTGTGCATTGGATGGTTCATTCTGGTAGCTGAAGCATAAGACGAAAACATGAAAATTTGTCAAGCACAAAAAAAACTAGATGTTTGCTTTCAATGTTGATTTTATAATGCAACTTGTAACATGGATAAGAGGATTGAGATGAAACACATGTATGGATGGAAGTAAGACCAACTTTTATCAAGTTATACACATTCTTCTATACCCAATTTTATTAATGTCTATATAGTTTAAAAACATATGTATCTATTGACAGACATAGATAGAAAATCAGATAGCAGTGCATAATGTCAACACAGTTCTCTAGCATATAATCTTCTCAGACACATCAGGTAGCAGTACATAATGTCAACATAGTTCTCTAGCACATAATCTACTCAAGCACATCAGGTAGCAGTGCATACAAAATCAGAAAGTAATCATCCATTGCTAACAAACATAGATAGAAAGTAATAAACATGTACCCTAAATACAAAACAGGAATTGGCAACACGAGGAAATGGGGGCATGGTAGAACCCCAACCTACTTATTCCAACACAATAGATTACAGATCCCGGTGCAATCCTACTCTACTCCAGCACAACTACCACAATAAATTAGGAAGACCGATGATTCAGAGGTATGTATCACAAATTTTCTGATGAACACATGTATAGATGTATTACTTGACCTAGTTGGATACATGTAGATTAAGTTCCTGGTACAGCCAGCTCCAATATGTACTATAAGGTACTGACCAAAACCTGATTTCATGGAGGCGTTGATGTGGAAGTGCCGAAGTGGGCGTACACGATCCTCTGCACCGTCAGGTTCGTCCACGCTCCAGTGAGGCATCAGGTCGGAGGGGTGCCTGCATAGAGAGAGAGAGGGAACAAGACTGAGCTAGAGAGAAGGGAAGGAGACCCGCAACCCCGAGGCCAGGTCCGGCGGCCTCGTGAACAGGTGTGGCTATATCACGGGAGAGAAAGGAAGGATATCCCGCGACCCCGAGGCTTGATCCGGCATGCCTCGCGGATAGGTGTTGCTAGACCGTCGGCGGAGCCGGTGGTGGGCGTGATGTCGACGAAGGCCTCTGTCGGCTTGTTCTCCAAATCCGACATGGGGGCGGATGTGGCGATTGCATCTCTGGTGAGGAGGGGGAGAGACGATGAGCGAGCGCCCCCCTCGCCCCGCACGCAGAGCGAGCTGCTCCACGCCGGTGTCGAACTCATCGAGGGTGGATCTGATCCATCTGCCGCGAGCCAGCTGCCAGCCCTGGCTTCCGGGGAAGGAGAATCCATCGTGGCTGGACTCTATGGGATATAAAGGGAGGGGATTTGGCTGTATGTATTACGCGAGGGGCACAGGAGAGGAGGAGCTTCATCGATCTGAATCGGGGTGGTGCCGTGAGGGGGAGGCGACGTAAGGAAAGGAGATTAGGGTTGGCCCCTTTGGATGGGGAGTTATCTAGGGGGGTGGATTTTGGCTCCCGCGTGTTTCCAATTTTTCCCTCCACGGTCCTCTTTCCAATTTTATCCCTCCGCGCGAAGTTCGCGCAACAGTCCCAATTTACACTATAAAATATATTCTGGTGATAATGCAAAATAGGTCAACTAGTAGAAGTAATAAGAGTAGTTTGAATATGTTAAAAATAGTTCATTTTCTCTATTTTGTCTAAAAACATCAGTAACTATAATTAATAATTGACGTTTCCATTTTGGGGAGGGGGGATTAATAGTGCCATTGCCAATTATAAATTTGGAATTGCCAATTGATTTGCAATGATGCAAATTCTAAGTAATCCCGATAAATAGGCATAAATGGATTTAAATAAATCACAAAAACACAAAAAAAATTACACTATAGAATATATTTTGGTGATAATGCTCCCATATTGTGCACATTTCTGTATCTTGAAATGGAAAATAATGTCCCCCGTTTTGACCGTATTTCGAGCAAACTTCGGATGTTATTATGGCCACATCTATGGCATAGTTTGTTGAAATTTTCCCAAATTCCACACAAACATGCATCTTGGAACAACGGACAATATTGACGAAGAAAGTTTTATTTTTCTCCGAATAAAAATACTATGTTCCATTTTTTGAGTACCCAAAACGGGTTTTTTTGTGAAGCATCTACCAAAAATATGTTACAGAAGTGTACCACAAAAAATTATAAAGTTATTAGACCATATTTTATCTACAAATAACCAAATTCCTACCTCTAAACAGCTCTACATACACCTATTTTGAAAAATACAAATTTCTGCCAAATTTCTGCCTAATTTGGTTATCTACAAATAACCAAATTCCTATCTCATAGTTTGCACGTAATTTTTTGTAAAAATCATTTTTAGGTACACAAGTATCTATTTCTTCACACATACACCAATTGTTTTGCGATATTCAACACCTACCTACGAACGGTCATGTCCCCCGTTTTAACCGTATTTTGAAATCGGCATAAAAGGTTCAAAAAATTCAAAAAAATGGAAATCCTTCGCAATATGTCATTATTTGTGACCTAGAATCCATAAAAAATAATAAACTTGAAATACGACAATTATCACGAAAAAGTGTTCACAGAAATAAGCTATCATCTACCACTGGTGGAGAACAGGGCACTAGCACCAGTTTGTAAGAGCCTTTGGACCCGGATACAAATCTGGTGCTATGTATCCGGGACTAAAGGCCCCCCCTTTAGAACCGGTCTGTCACCAACCGGTGCTAAAGGCCTCCACGTGGGCGCCGAAGAGCGCGCGCAGGCGGAGGACCTTTAGAACCGGTTGGTAACACCAACCGGTCCTAAAGCTTTTTTTTCTTTTTTTTTCCTTTTCTTTTCAGGGTTTCCGATTCCGTATTTAGGGTTTAGGGCGTGTTCCGTATTTTCAGGGTTTCCGTTTACGTGTTTCCGTTTAGTCTTTCCGATTCCGTGTGTCCGTGTTTCGTTTTTTACGAACACGGAATCGGAAACACGTAATCGGAAATACGTATCCGGAAACACCGATTCCGTGTTTGCGATTAAGTGTTTCCGATTCCGTGTTTGCGGTTAAATGTTGATGCATGAAATAAAAGTACATATATATATATACATGTAACACGAAGTACTCGACCGAGCATTACATAATCTGAAGTTCGTTTTCAATAGCTGTATACTTGCATAGAGAAGGGAGCTGGCTATTGGTTCATAGGATGGAAAAAATCTCCGCCTTCATCTATGACTTGCGTGAGGAGAAATCCTGCCAATTCCTCTGCAACTGCCTTGCAATGTTGGATTGGTTTGAGCATCGCCTGCTTTCGTTGCATCTTTAAAAGAAGTAGATGAAAACAGTTAAGTTATGAATAAAACTAAACATAATTGATGGCAACATAAATAAAGTTGTGAAGATCCGGTTACGTACCTCTAGATTTCTGGAAGTACGGGATTTCTCATTGATAATCCTGTGAATGAACTCGCAAACGTAGTATCCACAATAATCAGTTCCCTGTGGTTGTTGCGGGACTTTCTATATACGAGAACATAATTCAGTCAAATTAATAATAATCAAGAGAATGGTAATGGTATTGAAACCAGGGTACGTAGTACTACTTACTTTGTTAATCTGAAAGTGGAGCTTGTCTGCCCATGTACCGGGTTCTTCCTTGATGAACATTTGCCAAACCCTGGCCGGAAAAAAAAATGAATACAAGAGTTAATTATTACTTACTTGATATCAGGAAATGAACGAAAAAGAGGCCGATGAACGAAAGAGGCCGATATATATATACCTTTGAAGCATCTGACGCGCGCTCTTCCATGTGTCAGCGTCCCAGGTTAACGAGTCCCAGACTTCAACTTGTCCTTGATCGATTCTAATGATGAACAATATGAAGTGGGACATGCGCACGTGTACACACGCAGTCATGCATACTCATCAATTACACTTAACATCAGGTAAGCAAAATGGAATGTCTACAAGACAGTAACACTCACTTGAATCCGTAGGGCCAAAGTATTTCTTTTTTGGTACTTTGTCGCTTCAAAAACCTTAGCAAATCATCCGGTGTATCCTTGTTGAACTTTTCTATTGTGTCTTGATGATACGAATACGGGTCAATGAACCCAAAGTCTCAGATTCCTGCCAGTCTGCATTCACGAATCTTCATTCTGCATAGTAGCGTACAAAAAGAATGTCGTGAGTGATAATTATACGGGCAATGAACGCGAGCTTAACTAAATAATTAAATTACACAAATAAATCACTTACAAACAGTAGCAGCTGAGGATAGACTTGTCGAGGGCACGTTGATTGTACATTTGGAAAAAGTCATCGAACCCAAGCTCCACACCGTACTCTCCGAAGTAGTGTTGATCCTGAACTGCCGCCATGATACAGTCTCTCTTTTGCCTTGCGGCCTCCAAGTACCAATCATGTAAATTCCGTAGTTGGGTTGTTAGAGCAGTAGGATTTTCGACCAGAGGGTGCTCGGGCTTGTATTTATATACCACATCAGCAATAGCGTAACCGGAGTCGCCCATGCGTGGACCGGACACTGAAGCCTGGTCAGATAACACCTTGAGCGGGGCAATTGACCGTGCTTCTTGTTGTCCGAGCTGGGGAACTTGTTTCCCGCATTTCGTCTGCTCCGCCTGCTTCATCTGCTCCGCCTGCTTCATCTGTGCGGTGTGCATCTTTTCAATGTACCGTTCATAGTCTGAAAGGGGCGGCGGTGGCGGCGGTGCAGGATAATATAAGTTGTCGATGGTGCGCTCAATTTGCCACTTTGGTATGTTCTTCAGAGTTTCCTTCCAGACGTCTGGATGGGGCTTCAGGGGAAACCGTGCGAACCATGCTTTGTTTTTGGCTTTCACGGCCTCGTCTAGTTCCTCCGGAGTCATCAGGCCTGGTAACTGCGGGGGAGTCTCGACTTTCTTGTGTTTCCTTGGTCTCTTCTTGGGAGGAGTCCCGTTTCTTTTGAACTGCAGCTTCCGCTTTGCCGTACCCGTAGTGGGCGCATCCGTCGGCTCACGGGAGTGCACGGGCGATGGACCCTCGGCCTCGGGCTCCCAATCTTCGTTGTGGGGTGGACTTGGAGGTGCGTTGGGGGTGGACTTGGAGGTCGTGCATTCTCTGTACGAAAGGGAAAAAACTATTAAAAATAGGCTTACATGTGGTGCAACATTCAGTAATTGATGGAGGTGGTGCATTTGTACCTGGAGGAGTCGGTGGCCTTGGCGCCGCGTTAGGAAACACGATGTGTTTCTTATTCCACAAGATGATACCAAGCTCCATTTCTCCCAGTGTCTTCTCGCCTTCACCTCCAGAATATGGAGCTCAATTGAATGGCATCCCGGCGTAATTGTTGACAACCCGACACGAGCATGGGATGCTGGAATCTGACCACCATGGTAGGTTGCTCCAGGTTGATTCGGTAAAGCATAGCCTGACGCCACCCTGAAGGATATGTTCCCCATTGGCATATGTATCTCACAGTTTGTCTTCTCCGTGATATCATCCACGGGGTAGTGAGGCGCCGACGGTTCGACTGCACGACCGTCTTCTAGCTGCAGCTGCGTGGAACCCATGCTGCTTCTATGCTGAGATGGGACGGCATCTGCTACAGGATCGTCTTCTATTTGCAGCTGATCAGGTGCAGGACGATGTTCTACCTCCTCTTCAGTGTCAGGTACAGGGTGTCCCCCTTTCTCCAAGAGAAACGCCACCTTCTCTTCTAATGTCGATATCCGTTCCAGCGCCTTCTTCTTGCTTCTACCACGGCTTCTGTAAGTGCCAAGGTCCGCTGGAAACCCTTGGCTCCACGGGGTAGTGGCTCCAAAGCCTCGTGTTCGTCCCCACTTTTCGGGGTTCCCGAGTGCCTTCGTCAACTCGTCGTTCTCTCTATCGGGAACAAAAGTTCCTTTTCGAACAGCTTCTATTGCCTTCTCTAGTTCTGCTACGACATTTTTTATTTTTTCCGACCATGGTCCCTCCGCAACAATCATCCCAGTCTCAGCGTCCAACGTTGCCCCATGCGCGAACAACCAGAACTTGGACCTATCGGGCCAGTCATGTGTCTGTGGAATGATACCTCTTTTCAGAAGCGCATCTTCATAGCGTCGCCACCTAGGCAGGGCAGTCATGTAGCCACCTGACCCCAAAATATGGTGATATTTCTTCTTCTTCGCATTCTCCTTATTTGTGGCTGATCGGGATGCAAAGACACCCGATTTCTTGTACGCCTTAAAATCATCCCAAGCATCTCTTATCTTCACTAGGTGCCCAGTGAAAACTGGATCTTCGTCCTTATATTTCTTCCACAGGTCTTTCTTCCACCTCTGGAATTGTGTGGCCATCTTCTTCAAAGCCCACTCCTCGACTTTCTTCTTCTTATCTTTCGCTACGCTGAAATTTAGCCATACCGTGTCGCAAAGAATTTTTTTCAATCTGTCATCGACATAAGTAGCTCCAACGTTGGCGCCGGTCTTCGGCTTATTCCATTCTATTAAGTTGATCGGGACCAGGTCTCTTACAACAACTCCGCACTGATTTACGAATTTGCGATAAGTTTCTGGGGGCTCCAGTGGTTTTCCATCAGCAGCAACTGTATCGATCGGGAACCTTGCGGTATCTTTCAACCTTGCGGCCGGGCCTCGTTTCGACTTTGTCTCAGTACTTGCGCTAGCTGTTCCGGAGGGCGCCTAAACGGGAAAATAATGATTCTTTAGTAAGTGCAATACAAATTAATTGTTGCGTCAACAGTGACTTGAGATATACATTGGCAGAGTTTGTTCTGGAGGGCACTTCTGCATCCTCGACGTTGTCGTCGTCATCATCTACTACATCTTCTATATTCTCATCTCCGTCACCGGAGTCGTTCAAAAATTGATTGCTAAACGCCTGTCCACCGTCGTGATCATGATATATGGCCGTTGCATCTTCAAAAATCATCTGGCACATGTATCTTTCCTTCTCCGCCTCACCCATTCCCGCGAGCTGATCGGCGTGGGGATCCATAGCTCAACACCTGCTAGTAAAATTTATAAAATGAAGAACACTTAGCAAAATTATTTCATCGGACACTTAGCGAAATTATTTCATCGGACACTTAGCGAAATTATTAAATCGGACACTTAGCGAAATTATTTCATCGGACACTTAGCCAAATTATTTCATCGGACACTTAGCGAAATTATTTCATCGGACACTTAGCCAAATTATTTCATCGGACACTTAGCCAAATTATTTCATCGGACACTTAGAAAAATTCTCCAAGTCTAGCTAATTATAATTACTAAAAATTCTAATTCTAGTTAATATATTTTAAATTTATATGTCCAAATATTTTTCTAATTTTAAAAATTCTACTTCTAGCTAATTCTAATTCTAAATCTAATTCTAATTCTAATTCTAAATGTAATTCTAATAATAATTCTAACTACAAATAATAATTCTAATTCTAATTAGAACTAAACAGAAAAAAAACTTACTGTTGGGGGGGTGACGTCACGTGTACGTCACTGCTTGGATCGGCCGGAGGCGGGGCAGCGCGCGGTGGGAGGCAGAGCGAGGCGCGTGGTGGGGAGGCAGAGGCCGCGGCGACGTCGGGGCCGCGTGTGGGCGGCGACGGGGCGGAGGTGGGGCGGCGGAGGCGGACAGCAACGGCGACGGAGGCGGGGCCGCGGTGAAGAGGCGCGCGCGCGGCCTCGGGTCGGTGGTGGGAGGCGGCGCGACGTCGGGGCGCGCCCGGGGCGGCGAGGCGGACGGCGACGAGCAGATGACGGCGAGGCGGACGGCGACGCACGGCCGGAGCAGGGCTTCGCCGTAGTAGAAGCAGAGAGGACGCGCGCGAATTGAATGAAGTGAAAAAATTTCGCTAAGTCCCTGATAACTTCCCCTGTACAGACCTTTAGCACCGGTTTGTGTTAACAACCGGTGCTAAAGACCCTTTAGCACCGGTTGTTAACACAAACCGGTGCTAAAGGTCTGTATAGGGGGCGACCGGTGCGAAAGGGTCTTTAGCACCGGTTGTTAACACAAACCGGTGCTAAAGGGTCTATACAGGGGTCACTTTTTCTTTTTTTTTCTTTTTTCTGTTTCCTTTTTCTTTTTCCTGTTTCTTCTTTTATTTTTCTTTTTTGTTTCCCTTTTCTGTTTTCTTTTACATTTATTTATAAAATCAAAGTAGACTCAAAAAATTGTAAAATCAAATATTTATAAAAACATATTTATATTTTCTCATATTTTGTGTAAAAATTGTCTAAATGTCTTTTAAAACAATAAAAAAAAATAAAAAATAAGGTATTTATCAAACTAATTTGAAAATATAAAGAATTTTTTTTGTTTCCTTTTTCTTTTTCCTGTTTCTTCTTTTATTTTTCTTCTTTAATTTTTCTTTTGTTTCCCTTTTCTGTTTTCTTTTACATTGATTTATAAAATCAAAGTAGACTCAAAAAATTGTAAAATCAAATATTTGAGAAAACGAGTGGAAAACATGGAAAACAGAAGGTTACTTAAATGTCTCAAAACCTTGTGAGATAAAATATCTAATTTCATAACTTTTATTAAAAACAGAAAACAGACGCGCTAGCGCGCCGCAGTGTCGCCGGAATACAAATTCTTTTATTAAAAAGAGAAAACAGACGAACACTACTCCTCGTCGTCGTCGTCGGGGAACTCGTAGGTGACCTCCTCCGGGTCATCGTCGTCGTCGAACTCGTCGGTGACCTCCTCGTCGTCGTCGGAGGTGCATGATGGTATGTCCGAGATAGGCCCCCACCTCGGATCGTCGGAGGCCCAGACTTCGCCGGCGTGGTCGGCCCGACGAAGCTCTTGCAGCGCATTCGTCCTCGCCTCCCGAGCGGCATCTAACGCGAGGTAGCATTCGAGGCGGCGCTCCGCCCGCTCAGCCGCGCGGGTCTGCCAGAGCTCCTCGTCGGCGCTCTCCTCCCCCGGGTTGTTCCGGTAATACTCACGGACGACGCGGTCTTCCATGGCGTCGACTAGGCCCTGAAACGCGCGGTGGCGGAGGTGGAGGTGGTCGGCGGCAGTGACGATCTGCGGCTTTGGCGCCCTGGCCTCCGCTTCCCAGACGGTGTGGCAGTCGTTGAAGTTCATCAGCGACCGCGGGCGGTTGAGGCGACAGGCCGCCGCGTCCCAGGCGCGGGCGGCCTCCGCCGCCGTCGCAAAGGAGCCGAGGGGGATGCGGTCGTCCCCCCAGCGGATATCTGCGCTGAACATTCCGTTCTGCCGTGCTCGGACGCCGCGGAAGCCGGTGGTGCTGTTCCTCCTCGGAGGCATGGTGGAAGCGCGACGGTGCGTGGAGAGGAGTGGGCGCGTGGAGAGGAGAAGACGCGCTCGAGGCGCGACAGTTTATACCGCGCCCTCCTGGCCACGCGTCACAACTCCCGCGCCACGCGCCACCCTAACACAACAATCGGTATCGCCATCATACAGCCCCACCGTGGCTACTGGGTGCAATATGCATACCAAATGCACGGCAGGACGTATGATGGCGAATCCGGATGTTTTGTATTTGCTCGATGAACTGAATATATGATGTATCAAACCTTAAAGGGGGGGTGTATGAACAAAACAATCGGTATCGCCATCGTACAGCCCTACCGTGGCTACTGGGTGCATATATGCATACCAAATGCACGGCAGGACGTACGATGGCGAATCCGGATGTTTTGTATTTGCTCGATGAACTGAATATATGATGTATCAAACCTTAAAGGGGGTGTAGAACAAAACAAACGGTATCGCCATCATACAGCCCCACCGTGTCTACTGGGTGCATATATGCATACCAAATGCACGGCAGGACGTATGATGGCGAATCCGGATGTTTTGTATTTGCTCGATGAACTGACCGGTGTATGAAGGTGGGCTATATATAGGGTCCTCTGGCTCACAAAGTGTTGAGCTAGGTTTTTGATCCAACGGTTAAGAAACACCCTCATCCAACGGCTCACAATAGATCGAAAGAAACACACCATAGCGCTGATCGAACGGCTCACAAAAGCTCGAAAGAAACACACCCCGGATCCAACGACTCACAAGCGCTTGAAATAAACACACGATCCGTGTGATTCTATCTGATTGGTCCAAACGAAACCCTAACCCATTTAGTTCCGGTTGGTGTCCCCAACCGGGACTAAAGGGATGATTCGTTTCTATTTTTCTTCTTGCCTTTCTTCTGATTACGCTGTAATAACCATGGAACATCTTCATCATTTAACTGAATGCTTGGATCATCTTTAACTTTGAAGGGAGGAATTTCATCAAATTTATTGTAATCTTCTGACATGTCTGTCTTGTCCTCGACTCCCACGATGTCTCTTTTCCCTGAATAAACTATGTGGCGCCTTGGCTCATCGTCTGATGTATTCGCTTCCTTATCTTTTCTTTTTCTCTGTCTGCTAGACATGTCCTTCACTTAGAAAACCTGAGCCACATCATTGGCTAGGACGAATTGATCATTGCCGTACCCAAGATTCTTCTGATCCACTGTTGTCATTCCGTACTTCGGGTCTACCTTCACGCCTGACAGGTTGAACCATTTGCACCAGAACAAAGGGACCTTAAAGGAAGGTCCGTAGTCAAGTTCCCATATCTGCTCTATGTAACCATAGTATGTGACCCTTTGCCCGTTGTCGTCTTTTGCATCAAACCGGACGCCACTGTTTTGGTTGGTGCTCTTTTTATCTTGGTCTGCCGTGTAAAATATGTTACCATTTATCTCGTACCCTCTAAAGGTCAATACAGTCGAAGATGGTTGCTTGGCCAACAAGTATAGCTCATCTTCAACACTGTTGTCATTAATGAGACGTCTTTGCAACCAACCGCCGAAAGTCTTCGCGTGTTCTTTAGCAATGAAATCTTCAGGTTGCTCCGGATATTCCGAGCGTAAAATATCCTTGTGTTCCTGGATATATGGAGCCGCCAAGCTGGAATTAACTAGAACTGTGTAGTGTGCTTGAGTGAAAGATTGCTCGTCCATACATGTTGTTGATTTCTTTCCTAGCGTGCCTTTTCCACGCAGTCTCCCCTCATGGCGCGACTGAGGAACACCGATCGGGTTCAGGTCAGGAATAAAGTCAACACAAAACTCAATGACCTCCTCTGTTCCATAGCCCTTGACCATGCTTCCTTCTGGCCTAGCACGGTTTTTAACATAATTCTTCAAGACTCCCATGAACCTCTCAAAGGGGAACATATTGTGTAAGAATACAGGACCGAGAACGGAAATCTCTTGGACTAGGTGAACTATGAGGTGCGTCATAATATTGAAGAAGGTTGGTGGGAACACCAACTCGAAGCTGACAAGACATTGGACCACGTCCTTCTGTAAACTTGGTAGAGTTGCTGGATCGATTGCCTTCTGAGAAATTGCGTTGAGGAATGCACATAGCTTCACAATGGGTACTCGCACGTTTTCTGGCAGAAGCCCCCTCAATGCAATCGGAAGTAACTGGGTCATGATCACGTGGCAGTCATGAGACTTTAGGTTTTGGAACTTTTTCTCTTCCAGGTTTAGTATTCCTTTTATGTTCGACGAGTAGCCAGACGGGACCTTGATACTGCTCAGGACTTGGAAAAAGATCTCCTTCTCTTCCTTGGTAAGAGCGTAGCTGGCAGGACCTTTGAAATTCTCTGGATTCATCAGGTCGTCTCGTTCGTGCATACGTTGGTGGTGCAGCCGTGCTTTTGGTGTATCTCTCGACTTCTTCCATGCACGCCCAATAAGTTTAGCAGGTTCACGCAAATATTTTTCGTCACGTGCATCACGTCGATCGCAGAGCGAACCTCTAGGAATTTCCAATAGGGTAGTTCCCAGAATATAGATTTCTTCTTCCACATGGCTACGTGGTTGTCGACGTCATTCGGAACAGATTGTGCGCCAGGACCCTTACCAAAGATTACTTTTATATCTTTGACCATGTCATATATATCAGTACCTTTAGGGAGGGTTGGCTTCCTCCGTGTATCTGCCTCGCCTTTGAAATGCTTTCCTTTCTTTCTTACGGGATGCCTGTCTGGAAGAAATCGACGATGCCCCGGGTACACATTCTTGCCTATATGTATACTTTCAGTCTCGCCTAAACAGTGTGTGCATGCGCTGTATCCCTTGTTTGACTGTCCTGAGATGTTACTAAGAGCGGGCCAATCATTGATGGTTACAAACAGCAACCCTCGTAGGTCAAATTCCTCTTGTTTGTACTCGTCCCACACACGTACACCTTCGTCAGCCCACAACTCTAAAAGTTCATCAACCAGTGGCCTCAGGTACACATCAATGTTGTTGCCAGGTTGCGACGGGCCTGGGATAAGCACTGGCATCATAATGAACTTACGCTTCATGCATAACCAAGGAGGAAGGTTATAGATACATAGAGTCACGGGCCAGGTGCTATGACTGCTACTCTGCTCCCCAAACGGATTCAGGCCATCTGTACTCAGACCAAACCTTAAGTTTCTTGCGTCACGTGCAAAGTCCTCGTACTTATCGTCGATGTTTCTCCACTGCGACCCATCAGCGGGGTGTCTCAGCATATCGTCTTCCTTACGGTCTTCTTTGTGCCATCGCAGCAACTTGGCATGCTCTTTGTTTCGGAACAAACGTTTCAACCGTGGTATTATAGGAGCATGCCACATCACCTTGGCAGGAACCCTCTTCCTGGGGCGATCGTCGCCCTCAACATCACCAGGGTCATCTCGCCTGATCTTATACCGAAATGCACCGCATACCGGGCAGGCAGTTAAATTCTCGTGCTGACCGCGGTAGAGGATGCAGTCATTGATGCATGCATGTATCTTATGCACTTCCAATCCTAGAGGGCAGACAACCTTCTTTGCTTCGTATGTACTGCAGGGCAGCACGTTATCTCTTGGAAGCATCTTCTTCATTATTTTCAGCAGATTTTCAAATCCCTTGTCAGATAATCCATTCTCTGCCTTCCATTGCAGCAATTCCAGGGTGGTGCCCAGCTTTTTCTGGCCATCTTCGCAATTTGGGTACAACAATTTTTTGTGGTCTTCTAACATGCGCTCCAACTTCAACCTCTCGTTTTCACTTGCGCAGTTTATCTGTTCTTCACGAATGACCTGACGAAGATCATCATCAGACTCATCAACAATGTCCTCAAGTTCAGGCTCGTCTTCCCCCATTTCAGTATCACCGTGTTCACCGAACATAGGATAATTATCATTATCCTCTTCTTCTTCATTGTCTTCCATTACAACCCCTCTTTCTCCGTGCTTGGTCCAACAAAAATAACTGGGCATGAAGCCTTCTTGCAACAGGTGGGTGTGTATGGTTCTTGAGCTAGGGAAATTCCTCTTATTCTGGCATTTTTTACATGGACAAAAAATAAATCCATTCTGCCTGTTTTTCTCAGCCACATTGAGAAAACTATGCATGCCATTAAGGAATTCGGGACGACGTCGATCACTGTACATCCATTGCCGGTTCATCTACATTATATAAATTTATCAACAACCATTATGCTAAATCATCATGACTAAATTAATTAATTAATACAAAAGGTTCATCACACGTTAAAACCAAACTAGCGTAGTGACCATACATATATAGTTCTCATAAAAATACACACTGAAACCATCCATAAAAACTCTCTCTAATTAATGCATTTAAAAACAACAACAAATGCGATCAAAATCGCAACAAAGGTAACAATTGACCCGACGGCATAATGATACCAAGCCTCTTTACTAATTGCATATTTTCTAATCTTTCTAATCTTCAGGCGCACTGCGTCCATCTCGCTCTTGTGACCATCGACGACACCGGCAAGAACCTTTTCCAAGGTCATCTTATCTCTTTCAGTTTTTTCCAACCTTTCTTCAGTTTTTTTCAATCTTTTTTTCAAGCCAACATTTTCTTGTTCAACTAAGTATAACTTCTCATCAATAGGGTCGATTGGCATTTCCGGTTCCACTACCTCCTAGATAAAATGAAAATATGTAGTTATAAAGATAATATACCACATCCGAATCATAGACTGGACGAGGGCCAACGGGGATGGATATCAAAACCATGGCGCTATATATATATAAAAAATCTTACACAATAAGAAAATTATATACAAGTAAATATGTAAATCATACAAATCAAAATTTGTTTTGGTAAATAAAAACAATAGGCTCACCAAGGTTGTGTCGGTGACGGGGCGATCGACGGCGGTGAGGAAGGGGACAAGGCGCGCGACACTAAAAAAAACCACAAATCATAATTAAATTTGAGCTCAAATTGCATCAAATTGTATACATAACAAATGAATAACAAATTCTAGCTTAGGCATTTCATCAAACACCTAGCTAGCACAACAAAAATGAAATGAGCAAGACAACGAGCAAAACTTGCAATGTCGGAAGAGGGAATGTTGATGCTAACCGTAGAACCGATGGGTACCAACAATCTTGACAAATGGTGGAGAAGAATGGGGATGGATTAGAGCACACAAGAGGAAGGAGAGAGCAAAAATGGAGTTGAGCTCGAGCTGGAAAAAATGGAGCTGAGCTCAGGGTGGAATATAGGGTTTAGGGGACTGCTTTAGGACCGGTTTGTATTACAAACCGGTGCTAAAGGGTCTGACAGCGGGTCCCGCAGTTGCTGCAAAAAATGAGAAACCCTTTAGAACCGGTTTGTGATACAAACCGGTTCTAAAGGGTCTGTCCACTGGGGCCCCCTCCCTGCAGCAAATGGCCGCAAGGCCTTTAGGACCGGTTTGTAACACAAACCGGTCCTAAAGGCCTTGCAGCCATTTGCTGCGGGGAGGGGGGGGCCAGCGGACAGACCCTTTAGAACCGGTTTTTATCACATCCGGTTCCAATGTGCTTGGCTCAATGCCCTGTTTTCTACTAGTGTACGCAGATTCATGGCTTTTGGGGCAAAAGACGGATGTTATGGCCATATCCATGGCATAGTTTCTTAAAATGTGCCAATATTCCACACAAACATGCATATTGGAACAACGAACAATGTTGACGAAAAAAGTTTTATTTTTCGTTGAATAAAAATACCATTTTCCTTTTCGGAGTGTCAAAACGGTTTTTTTTGAAGCATCTACCAAAAATATGTTGCAAAATTGTCCCACATAAAATGATAAATTTATTAGACCCAATTTTATCTACAGAAACTCAAATTGCTTCCTCTAAAAAGCTTTGAATACACCTTTTTTGAAAAGGGACAAATTCTTGCTGGTTCAGTTGAAACCGGGCCAAATTTGAACTACACGTGCCTCGTAGTTTGCTCATGATTTTTTGCAAAAATCATTTTTAGGTACCCAAGTACCCTTTTCAACATAGATACACCAAGAGTTACTCAGTATTCAACACCTAGGTACGAACGGTTATGTTCCCTTTTCGACCGTATTTCGAAACCGACATAAAAGGTTCAAAACAAATTCAAAAAATGGATAACCTTCGCAATATGTCACTATATGTGACCTAGTATCCATAAAAAATAATAAACTTGGAATACAGAAGTTATCTCGAAAAGTGTTCACATAAATGAGCTATCATCTATGAAGATTCATGGCTTTTAGGCCAAATGACGGATGTTATGGCCACATCCATGGCATAGTTTCTTTAAATGTTCCCATATTCCACATAAACATGCATATTAGAACAACGAACAATGTTGACGAAGAATTTTTTATTTTTCGTTGAATAAAAATACCATTTTCCATTTTCGGAGTGTCAAAAACGGGTTTTTTTGTGAAGCATTTACCAAACATATGTTGCAAAATTGTACCGCATAAAATTATAAAGTTATTAGACCCAATTTTATGTACAGAAACTCAAATTTCTTACTCTAAAAATCTTTAAATAAACCTCTTTTGAAAAAGACAGATTTTTGCCGATTCAGTTGAAACCGTGCCAAATTTGAACTACAGGTGCCTCGTAGTTTGCTCATGATTTTTTACAAAAATCATTTTAGGTATAAAACTACCTATTTCTTCAGACATATGCCAAGAGTTACTCAAGATTCAACACCTAGATATGAATGGTCATGTCCCCCGTTTTGAGCGTATTTCGAAACCGACATAAAAGGTTCAAAAAAATTCAATAAAATGGATAACCTTCGCAATATGTCATTATATGTAACCTAGTATCCATCAAAAACAATAAACTTGGAATACGGAAGTTATCTCGAAAAAGTATTCACAGAAATGAGCTATCATCTACGAAGATTCATGGCTTTCGGGTAAAATGACGGATGTTATGGCCACATCCATGGCATGGTTTCTTTAAATGTGCCCATATTCCACACAAACATACATATTGGGACAACGAACAATGTTAACGTAGAAAAAAATTTTTTTCGTTGAGTAAAAATACCATTTTCCTTTTAAAACGGGTTTATTGTGAAGCATCTACCGAAAATATGTTGCAAATTGTACCACATAAAATTATGAAGTTATTAGACCCAATTTTATCTACAGAAACAAATTTCTTCCTCTAAAAAGCTTTAAATAAACCTTTTTTGAAAAAGACAAATTCCTGCTGGTTCAGTTGAAACCGGGCCAAATTTGAACTACAGGTGCCTCGTAGTTTGCTCATGATTTTTTGCAAACATCAATTTTAGGTACCTAAGTACCTATTTCAACATAGATACACCAAGAGTTACTCAATATTCAACAACTAGGTACGAACGGTTATGTCCCCCGTTTTGACCGTATTTCGAAACCGACATAAAAGGTTCAAAACAAATTCAAAAAATGGATAACCTTCGCAATATGTCATTACATGTGACCTAGTATCCATCAAAAATAATAAACTTGGAATACATAAGTTATCTCGAAAAGGTGTTCACAAAAATGGGCTATCATCTACGAAGATTCATGGCTTTCGGGTCAAATAACGGATGTTAGGCCACATCCATGGCATAGTTTCTTTAAATGTGCACATATTCCACACAAACATACATATTGGTACAACGAACAATGTTGACAAAGAAAGTTTTATTTTTCGTTGAGTAAAAATACCATTTTCCTTTTTTGGGTGTCAACAACGGGTTTTTTTTGTGAAGCATCTACCAAAAATATGTTGCAAATTATACCACATAAAATTATAAAGTTATTAGACCCAATTTTATCTACAGAAACTCAAATTTCTTCCTCTAAAAAGCTTTAAATAAACCTTTTTTGAAAAAGAAAAATTCCTGCTGGTTCAGGTGAAACCGGGCCAAATTTGAACTACAGGTGCCTCGTAGGCTTCTCATGATTTTTTGCAAAAATCATTTTTAGCTACCTAAGTACCTATTTCAACATAGATACACCAAGAGTGACTCAATATTCAACACCTAGGTACGAATGGTTATGTCCCCTATTTTGACCGTATTTCGAAACCGGCATAAAAGGTTCCAAACAAATTCAAAAAAAAGAAAACTTTCACAATATGTCATTATATGTGACCTAGTATCCATGAAAAATAATAAACTTGGAATACAGAAGTTGTCTCGAAAAGGTGTTCACAGAAATGAGCTATCATGTACGAAGATTCATGGCTTTCGGGCCAAATGACGGATGTTATGGCCACATCCATGGCATGTTTCTTTAAATGTGTCCATATTCTACAAAAACATGCATATTGGAACAATGAACAATGTTGATGAAGAAATTTTATTTTTCGTTGAATAAAAATACCATTTTCCATTTTCGGAGTGTAAAAATGGTTATTTTTTGTGAAGCATCTACCAAAAATATGTTGCAAAATTGTACCACATAAAATTATAAAACTATTAGATCATATTTATCTACAAATAACAAAATTAAATCCTGTAAAAAGTTTAAATAAATATCTTTTGAAAAGGATAAATTCCTGCCGAATCAGCTGAAACCAGGTCAAATTTGAACTACAACAACCTCGTAGTTTTCACGTTATTTTTTGTAAAAATCATTTTTAAGTACCCAAGTACATGTTTCATCACAGATACACCAATTGTTTTGCGATATTCCACACCTAGTTTTGAGCGGTCATGCCCCCCGTTTTGACCGTATTTCTAAATTGGCATAAAAGGTTCACAAAATAAAAAAAATTGGAATTTTGTATTTTATTGGATTAAAATATTTCCTTATACTACATAATTACATAAGGCATTTTAACAAAAATAAATAAATTTACTTGGTAAAATTAGAGTTTAAAATAAAAAACTATAAAAGAAAACAAAAAAGGAATAAAAAGAAGGAAAAAAAGGGACCGAATCGGCCGAGGCTTTAAGGAGGCCGACCTAAGGCAACCTCTCTATTCCCCGGGGCCAGTCCAAGGCCCATAACTGGAGGCTGCCCTCATTCTCTGTGGTAGTCCAAGGCCCATGCGGAGAATGTTAGGTAAAAGAAAGCCGTGTATGTTTGTGTACACGAGCGAGTTGGTGCCCTCATGGTTAGGCCGAAGTGGAGCGCGCCTCCTTGGAGGTATCCAGTTCAAACCTTGGCGAAGCGCTCTTTTTTACGTGAATTAAGCACGCATACTAGGAGCACTCTCCGTTAGCACTCATGTAGCCGAAATTGCTGAGTCGGCCAATTAGCATGTCAGATTTGTGGTGGGTCCAGTAATGACACATAGGTGGAGATTTGACACATTGGCACAAATGAGGCCCATGACCATTTAAATTGGTCTTAATCGGGCCATAATAGGAAAGCAAACCCCTTTTGTTTGTATTGTGACCAACTCAAGTACATGTATAGATTCTCTCAAACAATTGGCACGCGATATGTGACCAATTTTTTCACGGTCACCTGCAGAAGGTCACTAGTTGACATATTTCTTGTAGTGATGATGGTTGTCTTGGGTTTTTTTAATGGGGATATCATGTCGGGAGTGATAACAATACTATGATTGTGCTAATTCAAAAGGTGAAGACCCCGCCGAATATTACGCACTGCAGAACGATTTCTTTATGCAATGTAATTTATAATATTTTCTCTAAAGTCTTAGCTAACCGTTCAAGGAGATCTTGGATAAATTGTTGCAGAAGAACAAAGTTCTTTCATCCCTGGAAGTTCAATTATAGACAATGTTCTCACTGCCTATGAGATCATACATTCGATGAGGAAGAAAAGGTGGGATGCAAGGGTGGTGTGCGATGAACTTAGATATGATGAAAGATTATGATCATGTGGAGTGGAGTTATTTGCAAGGCATTATGCAATAGTTGGGCTTTCATGAAGCCTGTATCTCACTGGTTATGTGATGTGTTTCAACCGTGAGCTTCCAAGTTGAAGTGAATGGAGAACTACTTCCATATTGTGTTCCCTCTAGAGGTATTAGACAGGGAGACCCTATATCTCCCTTCCCTTTCCTTTTATATGGGGAGGGTCTGTGGTGCATATGTTAAAGAACTATGATGGGGGCTAGATTGGTAGAGGTTTCAGAGTTAGTAAACATTACCCGTGGATTACACATCTTCTATTTGTTGATGATTGCCTGGTTTTCATGTAGGCGTACTTTCGAAGTGCTATGAGAGTAAATGATATCTTGTATGCCTATAGCATCGGGTCAGGCCAAAGTGTAAATAAACAGAAGAGTTCGGTATTTTTTTAGCCCTAATTGTGGCACTTCAGTGAAGGGGGAATCCAAAATGCAACACAAATTCACCTGAAGCATTGTGAGAGAAGTATCTTGGGTTGCCTGCGACCAATGGACGAATGGCCAATCAACAACTACAATATATTCATGAGAGTTCAACGGCAAAGGTGTAAGGATGGTGTAAAAATTATTGTCCCGTGCTGCAAAGGAAATCATTTTAAATCTATGGTGCACGCCTTACGACCTATTCTATGAGTTGTTTCAAACTCACAAAAGGTTTATGTAAAAAGTTAACGATAGTTATGTCAAAATACTAGTGGGCAGGATCCTTGGACAAGACAGGGATGCATTGGCAGTCTTGGGACAAGATGTCAATCTCTAAAGCTAATGGTGGACTTGGTTTTTGAGACCTTCAAGTTTTCAATGATGAAATGCTAGCAAAACAGGTGTGGAGGTTATTAGAGAACCCAAACAGCCTATGTGCTAGAGTGTTGAAGGGGAGGTACTTCCCTTCAGGTGATATTCTTACCGCGGGATGTTCGGCTGGAGCTTCTCCCACATAGAGGGCGATCATCACGGGAAGAAACTTGCTACAGAAAGGGCTTCTCCACAGATTTGGTGATGGCGGAACCACCGAGGTGTGGCATGATTGGTGGATTGAGGGTACTAATACCACGAAACCAATGGAAAGATGTGTTGACACTCCAGTACCATTGCTAGCTAACTTTGGTTCAGAATACAGGCAATGGAACACCAATTGTGTGAGGAAAGTGTTCTTTGCGCCGGATGCTACCGACATTTTGAGTATGCCATGACCCTTTCGAGAAAGGGATGATTTATGGGCGTGGGGTTGGAAAAGGTCGGTATTTTGACTACTCGATCAGCATATCGTGAAATCACAGAAGCCAGATTTAAAGAGGGGCTCACTGAGGGTTCCTCGGCGAGCAGCACATATATGTGGAAAAGAATGTGAAAGCTCAATGTACTACCTGAAATTAGGGTTTTCTTGTGGAGAGTGGTGAAAAAACATGCTACCATGTTTCCAGGATCTAAAGCATAGACATATAATACAATTATCCAATTGGCTCCTTTGTGGATATGAGGATAAGAGTTTATATCACAAATTTTTAAAGTGTGATCATGCAGGTCTCTTCTAGGATGCAGCAGCGAACACTTTTGAGACAATGAATCCAAAGCTACACCCATTAACATGGGAAAGGGACAAAGATCATTCCAAGCTTGGAGGAAGGTATGATGGTAACAATTAGATGGGTATTTGGCACAGCTGTAACAAGTTTACCCATGGAGAGGAGAAGTACCAGCCCATGAACTCAATGCAGTTAATTACTGATATTGTGTTGACACTTGAGTTACTTGTAGTAAGAGGATGAGTGACTTCAGATAAGCAGGTTGTATGGAAGAAACCTGAAGAAGGATGGACAAAGATAAATATTGTTGGTGCCACTCATTCTGTTACTAATGGTGGGGGTGCTCGAATAGTGGCAAAGAATCAAGACGGGGAGTTTGTTTCCGGCAGAATCAAGAGATATGATGGGGTTATTGACCCCAAATCACTTGAACTGTTAGCTTGCACAGACGCACTTGTACTGCCAAGGAGAGGGGAGTTCAGAAGGTGCTGCTGGAAAGCGGCTGTCTAAATATTGTTCATCTTTGGGAGTCCAAGTTGGGAGAGAGGGCAGCGAATGTCCACATCGTTTGTGAGGTGTTAGAGAAGCTTTATCCTATAATATTGTTAGAGCTTTTTGTATTACTCCTAGATTTCTGATTGATATTGTGCAATCATAGAAGCTCTTGTATGTTGAATAAAGAGCCAAAAGGCAAGAGTTGTATAAAAAACAATGAAATGTCCTAAATATATTACTGATGCATGCAACCAAAAAAGGATCCTGCTACGCTACAACATGAACCACCGCAAAGAAAACACCTGAGTTCAAATCCTCCAAAAGTGAATCCTTCAAAAAGGAAACGATGCACAACCATCATCGCAATCCAATCACAAGTCATAAGTTTTCACTCTAGAGAGAGAGCCCTCTCAAAACAATGTCATCGACAAGACCATTGGTAGGTACAACCAGTTAAGGTCATGAGAAATGAGACTATGTACTCCTCCTGTGATGATGCCCCATTTGTCGATGTCGCTGCAACAGGTCATGAACCACCAAACAAAGCCCACATCACCTCGAAGAATCGGTCTGACATTAATAGACCTCAGACATCATCCACATGACATTCTCTACCACTATCTTCACCAAGGAATTCGAGACCAACGGTATCCATGATGGAAACTGACACTCCTTCATGAAGTTGCACGAAAAGAAAAAAAGGTCCCCATGACCGAATCCCATCCATCAAGCATTTGACACGTTGGATATATGCCCAAGAGACAATAAGATACATCAGTTTCATGATTAATGTGTTATGTTTTTATGCTATAACTGGTGTGGTCACTAAATACGAGATTCAGGGGAAGCCCCATACACACGTGTAGAAACATAAATACAACATTATAACCCTTTGTCACGTCTCACAGAAAAACTCGTTAATATTATATGACCATTTTTTCCTGGTCATGGATATTTGTTATGTCAATATTAATGGGAGCACATTGTTGTTTCAACATTGTGGATGTGTAGACCCAAGTTGTTGAGATACTACAAGTTTTTTTTCTAAATAGTATTGTGACAAGATGGTTATTTTTTTGGTTTTCTTAGACCATGAGAATATACAATGATGTTCACCGTAAGATCATTTTGGTATAGTCAAGTATCACACCATAAATTGGGTGATCGAAAAGGATAACACTAGGTGGTCTCGAAATTGTTGTTATCATCGTGATAGTTCAAGATTGGGAATTACTCTTCTATATAATAGAGAGATACATCCAAGATCCACTTGATGAAATAGTATAAGTAAATAACTCTATGCAGACAAACACATGACACTAGTCATGGAGATACTGTGACACAGTAACGAGTAAAGGAATCATACCGGCATGAAGAAAAATGTGATATGGTGATAAAAGAGTTTAATCATGGTCTTATCATTTATCTCGTCTCGAGGTATTGATTGGTATTGCAAAGTAATGGGAACTTAACTTAATAACAAACAAGTTTAGCAGATTTCTTCGTATAACTTGGAGGAGTCAATATGGACGCCCACGGTCCCTATGTTGATAATTGAATGGGAAATATTTTTCCAATCATGTCTACTAGTTATTGAACCTGTAGGGGTCACACCACTTAAGGCGTCAAAGTATGTTGTTTGCATTGGTTGGTCTGGTGGAGAGTAGGGTGTCATTCGGGTAATTCCGACACGATATAATTAATATGCAAGAGAGAGTACGAAGGACATGGGATGTACCAAGATATTTTAAATATATTTATAACAACAATAAGTAATGGTCAATGTCGTTACGATATCTCAGAAACAAGTGCAATGTCAATCGGAGCCGTTTCGAAGAAGTTACTCTGAGAGAGAAATAATTGCATGCTTTACAGAGCAAGTGGAGAGAGGCATGAGATGTCCAGTAGATGTTATAATATATTTATAACATCGTTAGATAGAGTCAATGATTTTATCCATAGGGATTATATGGTTTTGGAAGAGTTTCAGAGGACTTTCCATAAGGGGCGATGTCAGAGGGGGCGATATTTCCTCCTATGGGAAAACCCTAATTGTAAGGGCTCGCAGGTGGGGCACATGGTCTCACAATGCGCATCACCTTCCCCTAGGATTTTTCCCTTATTTATTTGGTGAATAAATAAGGTGGAAAACGGAAAAAGGAAGGTGGAGAGGGAATTTGACTCCAAATGGAGTCCAATCTGCGTCCACCTAGGGGAGTGATGCGGATTGCCCTTGAGGCATCCAAACCAACCTCTCCCCATACGGAAGGTCTCCCTTGAGGCTTCCTATACAATATTCACCCCTCCTCCTTTGAGCAACACACAATTTAGCCTTCGGGTCTTTCTCGGGATTAGAGATCTAATTGGAGACCCTCTAATTAACTTAGAGAATTAATAAGAACCTATCTAATTGAATTAGAGCCTCTAATTAGAACATATCTAATTGAATTTGATAATCTGATTACATCCCCTCTAGTTGGTTTACGGCTTCTTCTAATTTGGAGATGATGACTATCTCTCTCGATTAGACCTATCTCTACTCTCTCTCCCTATCTTCACATGTGTTGGGATCTCTGAATGGATAGTATGGGAACCTAGAGGGGGTGAATAGGTGTAACCTCCAAATTGTAGTACCTTTTTTATTTAGGCTTAACACAAAGGTGAATTCTCTAGATATGCAACTAAGGTGAATTTACCTATATGTCAAGGGCTACACTAAGCAAGATACAAACACAAAGTAAAGGTAAAGGATAGAGGTAACCAATAGCGTAAGAACGCAGACACAAGGATTTATTCCCGAGTTCCTTCTTTTGAGGGGAGTACGTATCGTTGGAGGGTGTGAGTTTTGCCACAAAGGCCTCACCCTATTCTTTGATGAACTTCGCCACAAAGGCCTAGTTCACCTTTCCCTATTGATTCCCTTGAGGCACCCACAGTCGAATTGGGGGCTCTCAAGAACACCAACAAATCTGCTACAAACAACAAGTGAGTAACAACGGAGTCTAGGTTTTCCACAAAGAGACCCTAGACTCAAATCCCTCAAACAAATGAGGAGGGGAATGAAGAATGGGTTGGTGAAGATGTAGATCGGGGCCTTCTCCTTCAATCCTTCAAAGATCAACGAGTTTGGGTGGAGGGATTGGGAGAAATCTTGACTTTGGTGAGCTCGAATAATGGCACAATGAATGCTGGACGAGTTGGCTAGCTGGAGAAGAAGGAGAGGGGTATTTATACCCCCTAACCAATTCTAAGCATTGTAGAGCCACTAACCCTGGAGTCTCCGGCCAAAAGGGTCCGGCTCCGGCCTGGGTCGTAGACTTGCAAGTTTTCGTGGATACCCCGGGGTGACTCCGGACTGAGCATTTGTCTCTTCATCTTCGAATCCATCCAGAAGGGCTGGAGTCTCCAAGGAGACTTCAGAGATACTTCGGACAAGTCCTCTATCTCTTCTTCACCAAAACATCACAAAGAGGCCAGAGTCTCTGGCAAAGTTTAAAATAGCGGGCTATTGCATATAGCCCTGGCGATTTCAGAAACTATGAAAGGCTATAGCCGGGCTATAGCCGGGCTATAGCCACATAGCCGTTTTGCTAGAATATTGAAAAAAGTAAAATTTAGACAACATATAATCATTTATATAGTATTATTCGCAAACGCATAACGTAAAAACATAATCGGATAAGATGAACGAACGATCATGAGTTTAAATCACAACTATTCATGACACAGTTTAGCAGTTTTGAAACCAGTTCTGAAACCATATCGCTATAGGTCGCACTCGTACCTTACAACAACAATTAAACAACCATCGGTGATTGATTTGGGCTCCGAAATTGACGGAGATGACAAATTTTGGTCCAAAATTTTTGATCCCCTAGACGAAATATAGCCGGGCTAAGAGGCTATATCCGTGCTATATCTATATAGCCGGGCTATTAGCCGCTATTCTTCATATAGCCTCTGAAGGCTCTAGCCGTAGCCCCGAGCCTCTCAGAAGGCTATAGCCTGGCTATAGCCGGGCTATAGCCGGCTATTTAAAACTTTGGTCTCTGGGCATACTCTAGGGTGACTCCGGACTGGGCCTCTATGAGTAACAACAAATTGTGCAGCAAGTTCCATATACAGAGGTTGGAGTTTCCCGTCTAGACACCCCGGAGTCTCCGGTCAGGTAGACCGGAGTCTCCGGCCTGGAAACTCCATACAGCTAAGAAATTTCTCTGCACTTTGTTATTTTGATAGCTATGATTTTTTGTTAGAACAACTGATACGTCTCCAACGTATCTATAATTTCTGATTCTCCATGATCATATTATGCCAATTGCTACATGTTTTTGCCCTTATTTATAGCATTTTTATACGTTTTCCGAGACTAACCTATTAACAAGATGCCAAGTGCCAGTTCCCTGTTTTCTGCTGTTTTTTGTTTCGGAAAAGTTGTTCTGGAAACATTCTCGGAATTGGACCCCACATAGCCCGAAGTGCCTATTTTCCCCGGAAGCATCCAGAACACCGAAGGAGAGTCGAAGACGGGCATCAGGGGGGCACACCATAGGGTAGCACGGCCTCCCCCTGGCCACGCCAGCTAGAGGTGTGGGCCCCCTTGGCCTCCGCCACCTCTGCCCTTTCGCCTATTTATTCCCCCCGGATGGAAAACCCTAGACACCTGATCAAAAATCCCCGAAAAGTTCCGCAGCCGCCGTCGTCGTCAACCACTGGTAGAAAATAGGCCTACAGTCCCGGTTCGCCAGGACCATTAATCCCGTCCGGGCAACCGGGACTAGCTATGCGCGACTAAATTCCCCCCCCCCTATAGTCCCGCCACTTACGGACCGGGACTAAAAGCCCGTCCACGTGGGCGCTAGGGGTCCGTTGCGGCGGAGGACCTTTAGTCCCGGTTCTTGTGGTTAACCGGGACTGAAAACCTGCGCAGGTTTAGGGTTTTAGGCCCCCTAAACCTGTTTCCTTTTTAATTTGTTTTGTTTTAATTTCAGTACACATATACATGCATATATATATATATATATGAAATATCAAACAAGGAGAATTCAATAGGAATATATAATATATATTCAATATCGGGTGACCATATATACAACCTTGAACAAGTTTCCATATTACACAATTAAGATGGACGAGCATACACAAATTCGCACAAGTTTCAAAGTACTTAGGGCTTATACATGCGTATAAAAGTCATCGTCGGTGGACGCATGGAACTCTCCTTTCTTCTGGATGACATGCCTAAGGAAAAATCCTGCTATTTCCTCTTGAATTGGTCGGAAGCGAGCTTCTGGAGTAAGCGCCCTCCGCAAGTTATTGAGACCCTTCCGCGTTTCCTCGTCCTTCTTCCTCTCAGATATTTCTTTTCGTATGTTCTCACAGACATAGTATCCACATAGACCGGTCCCCGGTGGCTGCTTATCCACACCCTTGACCACATTTTTAAATCGTAGCGCATCTTTGAATTCACCGACATGTTGAAGTGAGAGCCGTCTCCAAACTCTACAATGCAAATAAAATTAAATGAACAAGGGAGTTATTAGCTTAGAAAATGAACAAAAGAGACCGATCGATATAGAGCGCAAATGATTGAAAAATAATTACTTTTGCATCATTTTTCTCATGTTGACCCAAAGATCTGTATTTGAATTCATAGAGTCAATGATCAAAACTAAGGACTTGTGAAGATCAATTTTTAGCAGAATCCAGTGGTACCTGCGGACACATTAGATGCAGAGTCATGCATAATTTATCGATTGGACATACCATGCATGGAGTAAACAAAAGAGAATGGGAACATGAGAGAAACACTCACCCAAAATGGTAAGGAAATAGAATATATCTTTTGGATTCATGCTTTTTAAAAAAATTGTACAAGTCTTTCTCCACGTTTATGGGGTGACGTTCTAACATAGTTCCATTAATGATTTGTGGGTCAATGAACCCAATATCATGGATGAGTCTTACTTTGCATTCCCAAATCTTCAATCTGCATAATAGCGTACGGAACAATATAGTTAGGACAATATATATATATATATATATATATATATATATATATATATAGTGTAGGCAATGAAGAACGAGATGAGGTAGAAATAAATCACTTACAGAACGTAGCAACTCAGGATAGATTTGTCGAGCTCACGCATATTGAACAGCTGGAACAATTCACTCAACTCAACTATTACAGAGTACTTTTTGGTGTGATGCTCCTCTGTATAATCCACATACACATATTCTTTGTCGGTAAATGCTATGAAATCTTTGTACCAACGTAGCAGACTTTGCATTAGTGGTGGTAGATCCTTTTCCTTCGCAGGCTCGACGAGAGGCCCTTTCTTCACATATTTTAATGCTACATCAGCCATTGGCATATCGTCCATGTCTAAAAAGGCACGAAGAGACATACCGGCCTCGGACGCATTTTGCATGGCAGTAGCTACAGTCAATCCCATTGCTGTCACAGCATTTATGACCTCGGGGTCCTGTTCCGGAGCGGGTTTCACTATGAGGGGGGGGGGATCGATTGTTTACTCTGCATCCCGAGCTGGGCAACTTGTTTCCCGCTTTGTATCATTTTTGCTTTTTTTTTCTCCTCCTCCAATATTCCTGCTTGCTTACGAAGTTCAATATCATAGTCTTTAGGCAAATTCTTCACGGATTGGGACACTGTCGATAAAAAATCCGTAGCCCAATAGTCTACAATCGGAGGGAATACTTCCTTGGGCTCAGGCTCCTTTAGCGCCTTCAGTTTGCCCTTCCATTTCTCAACGTCAGCCTTCACGACCAATTTGGTTTCAGCATCACTAAGTTCCCAAGGCCTTGGGGGAGAGGATTCAGTGATGGCTCCGGTACCCGTGTGGTCTTAGGTACATAAGGGTCCGGGTTAATAGACCAAGAGCGGGTTCCCTTGCTGGCCGCCTGCTTCTGTTTCTTCGCTGGAGGAGGAATGGGGGGCGACGTCTGCTTATCCTCCGGAGGAGGAATGGGGGGCGACGTCCGCTTATCCTCCGGAGGAGGAATTGGGGGCGACGACGTCTGCTTTTCCTCCGGAGGAGGAATAGTGGGAGACGTCTGCTTTTCCTCCGGAGGAGGAATGGGGGGCGACGTCTGCTTAACCGCCGGAGGAGGAATCGTGGGCGACGGCTGCTTAACCGCCGGAGGAGGAAGATCGGGGGACGGCGTCGAATGGCGTGAAGGAGGCGTAGGTGAACCAGCACCAGCACCACCACCACCACCAGCACCTGCACCATCGTAGGGGGGTGGACTTGTTAGCCTTGGCGTCTCTCCTGGAAACACTATGTACTTCTTTTTCCATAGAATGAACTGGCGCTTGACATCTCCAAGTCTTCTCTCCCCTTCGGGTGTAGCTATGTCAATCTCCAGGTCCTCAAACGCTTGGACTATGTCTTCCACCGTGACACGAGCATAGCCATATGGAATGGGGTTGTTGTGATGGAGTGCTCCAGGTGTATAGGGTAAAGCACTGCCGGTAGCCACCTTCATGGAAATGTTCCCCACGGGATAATGCAGATCACATTATTTCATCTCCTTTACGTCATCCACGGGGTAGTGAGGCTCCGGTGCACGACTCTCGATCATCGGTGCATTAGCACCTGCAATCGGGGCCTCCGTGGAAGCCATGCTGCTTCTCCGCTGCTGGCTTCCGAGATCCGTTGCATGTTCTTGATGCGGCCCTGCAGCCGACGCTTTTTCTTTCTCAAGTATTCCCGCCACGACCTTCTTCAGGTCAGAAACTTCCATTGCAAGATTCGCCAGTTCATCTGCAGCCCGGTCCGTACCTCTCCTACGGCTTCTGTAACAGTACGGGTCACCCTCCTGGGAAAACCCTACTTTCCACGGCAATTTGCCTTTGCCTCGTATATGTCCTCCGTATTCAGGATTTCCGAGGGCAACTGTCAGTTGGTCTCTCTCTCTGTTGAACGTGATCTTGCCCTGTTGAGCTTTGGTCATTGCGTCAACAAGGTCTTTTGTGGGAGCAAACTTTTTCTGCCGGTGAACACACTCCCCTGTCTCCGGGTCTAGCGATCCCCCATGCCCGTACCACCACATTTTGGCTCTTTCGTCCCATCCCTCTGTACCTAGACGGATTCCTCTTGCCCTTAGGCCGTCCTCCATTGCCTGCCACTTAGGCGCCGAAACGCGGTATCCTCCTGGCCCCATAACATGATGGTACTGTTTCTTTTCCGCATTAGCCTTATTTTTTGCCGACATTTCCTAGAAATGCTCCGATTTATGTTGCGTCAAAAATTCTGTCCAATCATCTCTCAGTTTCTCATATTGTCCAGTGAAAATCGGAGTCTTGCCCTTGCTGACATATTCACGGAACAATTTTTTCTTGAAGTTCCGGAATGCTTCGGCCATCTTCTGAAGAGCGAACTCTTTGACTATCCTCCTCCTCTCACGTCCACCCGGAACGTCCTGACCGAATTCATCTTTTTTGTTGTATTCCGGAGGTAGAATGAAATGTGCAATAAGCTTTCTAAACATAATCTTTTTCGTTCTCTTGTCGACATAACTGAAACCAATACGTGCTTTCTTTGGCTCCTTCCATTCCTGGACGGTGATCGGGACGATGTCTCTAACAATGACTCCGCATTGGTTGATAAACTTTGTGGTGTGCTGTAGGGGCTTGCCGATTTCACTGACTGATTCGATGGTATATATTTCGGAATCTTTCATCGCCTTGGATTTGCCACGCTTTGTCATACTAGATCCGACCGAGGGCTAAAATAAGAAAGAGAGTCGCGCGTGTTAGTCTTTGCAATTGGACCGAGGGCTAAAATAAGACCGAGGGCTAAAATATATACCTCGCCGGAGGTGGTTGTTCTTTGCAATTGGAGATCGTCGTTTGTCGACGGTTGACCTCCGTCATCAATGTCCATTCCTTCACCTCCTTGATCATCGACAATGTCTGTTCCTTCTTCACCTCCTTGATCATCGACAATGTCTGTTCCCTCCTTCACCTTCTTGATCCTCAAGGTTCAAATAAGAAGAGATTACATCATCGACAATGTCTGTTCCTCCTCCGGCTATGATATCTAATATATAACCTTCAGCCACCTGTTCCGCCGTCAGGTCTCTATTGTCTGCCATATGTCACTCCTGCAGACATGCATGTAGTAAAAATTAATTAAGTATATAGGAGACTTAGCAAATATTGTCGTAGAAAGAGGGAAACAGATTGGTAGGGTCGCTCAAATGACTTGGAGAACCCCATAGCTAGGTTGCATTTGCTTTTCTGGTCATTTTGGTATATTACACTTAATATTCTGAATTTATTGAATTAAAACTTACTTTCATTATTTTAATGAATTTAACTCAAATTCAAATATGGTCTCATTTTAAACTTTGTCAAACATGAATGATAATGATATAAATAGATAGCTTACATTTTTGTGAACATTTTGCATATTTTTCCATAATTTTTGGAATTATAAATTAAATGTTATTTAATTTAGAAGATTTAATTATGTTCTGTAATTCCATATACAGTGGGCCCCACGTGTCATGATGACGTCATTAAAAAAAATCGTCAACACGTGGCCAGGTGACGTCATGATGACGTCACCCCTGGCGTCACACGGTGGCCGGCGGTGGCAGTTTAGGCTCTCGGGTCTCCGGCGATTCCGACGATTCCGGCCACGGGGGAGGGAACGGAGATGGGGAGGAGGCCACTGTGGTGCTCGCCACGGGGGAGGGGACGGAGATGGGGACGAGGCCACGGCCACTGTTGTCTCGCCGGCGGCGAATCTGGCCACGGTAGCGAGCGCGAGGGCGGCGCGTTCTCAGTTCGTGGTCGCCGTTCGAGGGCGGCGCGTTCGCGCGTGATTCGTGGTCTCCGTTCGATGGCGTTGGATCTAGGGCGACGGCGACGGCCCGCGGGGAACCTACCGGAGAGACGGCGACGGGACGGGGGCGGAGCAGGGTGGAGGCGGTGGAGAGAAGGGCTCGACGACGGCGACGGCGACGGCGATGGAGACGGCGCGGTCCTCTGCGCGGGCGACGGCGACGGCGACGGCGACGGGGCAGAAGACGAGCAGGCGCCGGCGCGAGGGAAGACGAGGGTTTGTGACTTAGAAAATTTTGGGGCAGGAAGGCATCGCACATATATAGGTCCAGCCTTTAGTCCCGGGTGGTGTCACGAACCGGGACTAAAGGTCCCCTGGGGTACCCTCCGCGGGCCTTTAGTCCCGGTTGGTGTCACGAACCGGGACTAAAGGTGAAAATTTTCGCGGCGTTCTCGTTCCCGCGCAGAACGAGCCTTTAGTCCCGGTTCGTGACACCAACCGCGACTAAAGGTTGTTATTCGAATAGAAATAATAGATGCGTGCAACCTTAAAAATACAAATAATATATCAGAAAATTCAGAAAAATAAAACTAATTCTTTTTCCAATCTTAAAAATACAAATAATATATCAGAAAATTCAGAAAAATAGAACTAATTCTTTTTCCAATCTTAAAAATTCCCATAGATAAAAAAGGCAGTACATAATGGCAAGAGTGGATCTAAACCTAAACGGAGAGCATAGATGCATGCATGATCTGATATCTGCTGCTAGTCATGCTCCTGCCTAGGCCTACGACATGAGAAAATTCAGAGCCCAGGACTGGGCCTGAGGGTAGCGCAGGCGGGGGTTATCGCCGGCCCTGATGTAGTCCATGACGCTCTGTAGAGTCCGGCCGGACCACCATAGCCGACGACCGGCCTCGTGAAAGTTCCCAGGAGGCAGGCCGTCCTCCTCATACCTGGCGAGCGCCCTCTCACGCCGATTGATGAAGAAGGCATCCCAAGTATGTTGGTTATCGGGATGCCAGCTGGGATCTCTCCGCTGCTCCGGCGTGAGCTCGTGGTAGTAATGGTTCGTGATGGCCGCCCGACGTGCCACACCTTGAGGAAGAGGAGGGACCGGCACTCCTCCGGCGCTCAGCATCCAACCGGCGGGAACACTGTAGCCGGGCGGGCAGGGGTAGTTCGAGGCGGAAAGTGCCTCGGCCTGGATGAATGTTAGAGTGGGTACGGTAGAAGCCATGAGAGAGTGGTGAGTTTGTATGTGTTTATGCCAATGGTGTGGCAATGCACATATATATAGCGAGAAGAAAACATCCCTTTAGTCCCGGTTGGGGACACCAACCGGGACTAAATGGGTTAGGGTTTCGTTTGGACCAATCAGATAGAATCACACGGATCGTGTGTTTCTTTAAAGCGCTTGTGAGTCGTTGGATCCGGGGTGTGTTTCTTTTGAGCTGTTGTGAGCCGTTCGATCAGGGCTACGGTGTGTTTCTTTCGAGTTGTTGTGAGCCGTTGGATGAGGTGGTTTCTTAACCGTTGGATCAAAACCCTAGCACAACACTTTGTGAGCCAGATGACCCTATATATAGCCCACCTTCATACACCGGACAGTTCATCGAGCAAATACAAAACATCCGGATTCGCCATCATACGTCCTACCGTGCATTTGGTATGCATATTGCACTGAGTAGCCACGGTAGGGCTGTATGATGGTGATACCGATTGTTTTGTTCTACACCCCCCCTTTAACACATCCATCCATGCTTGGGTCAGTGTTCACTTTGAGCTCGGGTAGTAATGTGCAACTATTTGCTTGGTTGTGTTAGGGTGGCGCGTGGCGCGGGAATTGTGACGCGTGGCGCGGGAGTTGCGACGCGTGGCCGGGTTGCTTCGGACCTTGGATGAGCACTGGCATCATAATGAACTTCCGCTTCATGCACAACCAAGGAGGAAGGTTGTAGATGCATAGAGTCACGGGCCAGGTGCTATGGCTGGAGCTCTGCTCGCCAAAAGGATTCATGCCATCAGTACTTAGACCAAATCTTATGTTCCTTGCGTCAGCTGCAAAATCTTTGAACTCTCTGTCGATCTTTCTCCATTGCGTTCCATCAGCGGGGTGTCTCAACTCCCCGTCGGACTTACGGTCCTCTTTGTGCCATCGCAACAACTTGGAATGATCTTTGTTCCTGAACAGGCGTTTCAACCGAGGTATTATAGGAGCATACCACATCACCTTGGCGGGAACCCTCTTCCTGGGTTTCTCGCCCTCAACATCGTCACCAGGGTCATCGCCTCTGATCTTATAACGCAATGCAGTGCATACAGGGCATTCATTCAAATCCTCGTATGCACCGCGGTAGAGGACGCAGTCGTTAATGCATGCATGTATCTTCAGAATCTCTAAACCTAGAGGGCACACAACCTTCTTTGCTTCGTACGTACTGGTGGGCAACTCGTTATTCTTCGGAAACATATTCTTCAACATTTTCAGCAAATTTTCAAATGATGAGTCAGCTACACCTTCCCGTGCCTTCCATTTCAGCAAATCCAGTGTGCAGCCCAGCTTTTTCAGACTATTGTCGCATCCTGGGTACAGTGACTTCGTGTGATCCTCTAACATGCGATCCAAATTCTCCCTCTCCTTGTCAGTTTCGCAGCGTCTCCGTGCATCAGCAATGGTCCGACCAAGATCATCAGCGGGCTCATCATGTGCCTCTTCTTCACCTTCACCAAACCCTTCCCCACCTTCAGCATCATCCTCCATGAAAGTATCACCGAAAAGGTCATGATAGTTGAAATCGATATCATCCTCTTCTTCATCTTCTTCCATTCTAACCCCTCTTTCTCCATGCTTGGTCCAACAATTATAGCTTGGCATGAAACCGTGCCGAAGCAGGTGCATGTGAACGACTCTTGAGGAGGAGTGACCCTTCTCATTCTTACATTCAGCACATGGACACATAATAAAACCTCGCTGCTTGTTCGCATTTGCCACTACGAGGAAATCTTTCAAACCCGTAGTGAACTCACTGGAGAGTCGGTTACCGTACATCCATTGCCGATTCATCTGCATTATTATTATATAAAGTATATAATTAACCATCATGCATCTGTTACTAGCTAGCTGGAAATAATACAAATCATGAAAGGTTCAAGTTGCTAACCGCGATCACGGAGGTAAAATAAATGAAAACGCTCAAGTGTGTTTCATGCTATGGGGCATTTCATCGAACACCTTGTGTGCATAGTAGGAACCAAAAGCATACCCACCACCCCCTTGTGAATATTGTGAGCAAATGTGGCCAAGTGCAGCGAGCTGAGTCCTATATATAGGGATGGGCCTTTAGTCCCGGTTCACCTGGACAACCGCGGCTAAAGGCCGTGGGGCCGGCCCGAGGACCTATTAGTCCCCGTTGGTCTGGCCAACCGGGACTAAAGCCCCTCCCCTCCGCCAGCTGTGGGCCGAGCGCGCTGGGCCCAGACTATTGGTCGCGGGTCTCGTTCCGAACAGTGACTAAAGACCCCTATGGTCGCGGGTCCATTATTTTGGGGACTAATGGGGGCGTACCGAAGGCCTATTTTCTACCAGTGAACCCTAGATCAGGGGGGTTCTGGAGCTGTCTCCCCGCACCCTGCCGGAGAGGAAATCATCACCGGAGGCTTCTACATCACCATTCCTGCCTCTGAAGTGATGCGTGAGTAGTTCATCCCTGGACTACGGGTCCATAGCAGTAGCAAGATGGTTGTCTTCTCCTCATATGGCTCCATGTTTAGATCTCGTGAGCTGCCTATCATGATCGAGATTGATCTTATGTAATTCTATATGTTGTGTTTGCTGGGATCCGATGAATATTGAAATTATGGCAAGTTGATTATAGTCTTTATTGCATATGTTATTTGTGATCTTGCATGTTTTCCGTCGCTAGTGGTTGCTCTGGCCAAGTAGTTGCTAATGACTCCAAGAGGGAGTATTTATACTAGATAGCGTGTTCATGCGTCCTTTTCACATGTGCTCGAGTGACAGAAACGTGACGAGGGAGGATGTGTTGTTGCCACTAGGGAGAAAACAACGGTGTGAGTGCCCACGTGCACAAGCATTGCTTATATTACACACATTCTTTAATGCAGTTATCTTTTGCTTGCAACTTAATATCTAAGGGGGTTCAGATGATAACCTGAGGGTGGATTATTAGTCATAGATGCAGATGGATTTCGGTCTATGTATTTTGTTGTAATGCCCACACTAAATATCATAGTAGTCATCATGTTATAATGTGCACTACGGTGCAACCTCTATTTGTCGATTGCCCAGCTGTAATTTGTTCACCCAGCATGTTATCTTTATGGAGAGACACCACTAGTGAAACTATGAATCTCGGTCCATTTTCCACACTGTTAAATAAACCACAACAATTTCCTGCTCTCTTTACTTACTGCAAGCATACAACATTTTCCACACTATACGTCTAATCTTTGTTTTCAGCAAGACCGGTGAGATTGACAACCTCACTGTACCGTTGGGACAAAGTATTTTGGTTGTGTTATGTGCAGGTTCCATGTTGTTGCTGACACCGGTGAGGTTCCATCACCACCGTCAGTGGCATCAACCTTCTCGAGATCCTCTTCCTCCTACTGGATTGATAACCTTGGTTCTTAACTGAGGGTAATTCTTGCCGCTTGCTCATCACACCCTCCTCTTGGGGTTTCCAACACACCATCGCAGACATCAAAGAATTTCTGGCGTCGTTGCCGGGGAACTAATTATCATCAAAGATCCTCCCCGCCAAGGCACCATCAAAGCGTAGCAAAGAATTTCTGGCGTCGTTGCCAGGGAGGAAGAAGTCTTCTCGCAAGGGGAGTCTCTCCCTCTCTACCTCTTTATTTTGTTTTTGTCTTGTTTTTATTTTTGTCTTGTTTTTCTTATCTATATGAAAACACAAAAAAAAATTAGTTTACTTTATAGCATAGAAAGCAACTCAAGTATTTTCAAGTGAAGAATTCAAAAAAAGTTAGTTATTATTCTAGTTGTTATTTTTGCTTTATCATGCTTGCTATGAATGTTTGATGTATTTTGAAACTAGATCTTTTAGGGAAGGTGGATTCACAGATGAACAAAAAAAACATTATAATGAACACCGCTTGTCACAAAAAGGGAAACACTTATGGGAGCAAATTAATAAATTGCATGACTATGCTAAAAACTTGTGCTCTACTTATAGTGTTACTTATTGCTTCGATAAGTTTTGTTGCTGTAGGAGGTATAAAAACCTCCATTTTCAATGTGAGTATAATGATAATGTTACAATATCTTCTTATGTTAAGCGAATTATGAACTATATGATGTGGAACAAATTGAAGAATTTATTGCTTGGAAGGGTGCATTCAAAATTTCTTATTTATTTGAAAGTATTGATGATGCACCTTATAAATACGAGATTTGTTCCATACTTCAATATTGCTTTGATAATTACAAGGATTGTAATTACTACATAATGGATTATCTAAATAGATTCTCTCCCCCAAAGGGAGAGACTAATGCCTTGCAGGAAACTATGGAAGAAGAAATTGCTGAAACTGGAAGCTCTTGGGATGAAAAAGAGGAGGAGAGTGATGACCAAGAGGAGGAAGAATGGAACCCATGTCTACATCCCAATGATAGTAACTCTTTAACTCATAATTGTGATGATCCTATTAAATCTTTTGAAATATCTCTTATTGATGAGGTTGATACTTGCTATACTTGTGACCATGATACTACTATGAATGAAACTTGTGAGACTGATATTGCTACTGTTATTTACGATAATCCATGCTACTTTGATAAATTCATGAGAATCCTCTGTTTATTCCAACTAATGATATGCATGATAATGAGGAAGTTTACTTAGAAAATTTATATGATAATGCTCTTGATTATGGTCCTATGTTACTTGATGTTATAAATCATAATGCTACTGATAATAGTATTGCTATAATGTGTCCTATAATTTTTATGAGTGATCAATCATCTTGTTTTTCTATTGCTAAAAGTGGAAAAGAAGAGGAGCTGATTTTAAATTTTGATCCCACTATTTTTGAGATTGATATGAATTGCGTGATTTTAAACCATGACAAACATGCTTAATGTGATAATTATGTTGTTAAGTTTGTTCATGACGGTACTGGAAATTATTTTGAGAAAGGAAAATATGGTTGTAGGAATCTTCATGTTACTAAAACACCTCTCTTTTTGTTGAAAGTTTTGAAATTGCTCTTGTTCTACCATCCCATGATTAATATTTTGAGCTTATTTAATTTATTTATTTACAAGATTCCTATACATAGGAAGTGGGTCAGACTTAGACTTGTTTTATACTTTCCTCTTGATGCTCTCTTTATCTTAACTCATATTTCTTACGTGATCATTTTCTTACTTTCTATGCCTAGCTGAAAGGCGTTAAAGAAAAGCGCTACCGGGAGACAACTTGTTTTATTTCTCTGTTTTCGATCAGTTTTCCTTTGTTTTCTTATGTGTGCTTTGCACCTGGATGTTGTCTATTTCCTTAGCAACCCATTTGTATATTTTCTTTTGTGTTTTTGTTGAGCCAAGTAAAGTCTCTAGTGGAAAGTTGAGACTATATTTCGGATTTCTGCGCAGGAAACAGATTTCTGCTATCCACTATTAATTACGTATAAAATCACAGAAAATCCAACATGACCTGAGCTTTTTGGTGCTTATTCCTGTGCTGTATATGCAAATTTTTTTAGTTGACCATTTTTTGATTTGAGAAACAGAAGATTTTCGAAAAAATCGATCTCTGCCTGTTGTTCTGTTTTGACAGATTTCTGCCAATTATTGCATTTGCATCTTAATCTCTTTATTTTGGTGTTCTTTTGAGAAAAAGAGTTTTCAAAGAAGTTTTGACAGCAGCTAATGTGTTTTTGAGTGCTAGGCTTGTGTTGAAACTGAACCATGTGAATTTATTATTTCGATTGCACTAACGTTGCTAATGAAGATTGTGAGAATTTTGGTGTGAAGGAAGTTTTCAAGGGTCAAGAGAAGAGGATGATATGATGTGATCAAGAAGAGTGAAGAGATTAACCTTGGGGATTCCCCGGTGGTACATCCCAGCAAATTCCAAGAAGACTCAAGCGTCTAAGCTTGGGGATGCCCAAGACATCCCCTTCTTCATCAACAAATTATCAGGTCACTTCTAGTGAAACTATATTTTTATTCGGTCACACCTTATGTGATTTAGTTGGAGATTATTTTATTTTTGATTTCAGTTTTTTATTTATTTTTGCAATAAGCTTGGTTGGACCCCAGCATTCTTTTATTGGAGAGTGACACGCTTCGCTTTTTCATGAGAATACATTGTATTCTTAATCTCTGTCTGGCTGCTGCATGTATTAGCTCTTGTTTTACATGCATCTCTTACCAGAGCTGTTAGTTTTAGTTGTATTATATGATTACTATCATTTTTTCTTGATGTATAATAAAGAGTATTTTTGTTAAAACATATCTTGTATGGTGCTTGTTGGAAAAAGAAAACTGTTGCTTGATGTAGAATTTATAACAGTGCTAGTAGAAGCTTGTATAGACCGTGGCTAGAACTTTTTCATGACATGCTAAATGTTATTTTAGTTTTAAAGCCTTGTGGTTATTGAGTAGCGTGAATAGCCTTAAATAGCTGAGAGCGTTTAATATGTCTTGAAAGATTCATGAGTTGTTCTTGTCATAGTAAAGATTCAAATTATGGTATTCTCTTTCGAATATTTTATTTGGTTGACTTGGCGCATGCTCACACCATATTTTTGACTACAAACCAGTCACGAATAGCCTCCATGACCACTTAGATTTTGAACTTGTGATACCGCTTATGTTTTAATTAATGATGCTTATGTCGATGTGCATGATTATGGCTCTTATGCTCTCTTGATTTGTCGCTCCCAGTCTTTTGCTAAGCCTCCACCTGTACTGAGTATGGAATTCTACTCGTGCATCCAAACTCCTTAAACCAAAGTTTTCCCATTGTGTACAACATACCTACCTACATTAGGTATTTTCCTACCACTCCAAGTAAATTGCTCATGTGTTACCTTTAAAACCTTCAAAATTATTCCTGTTTTGTGTTCCTATTTTTGCTTATGAGGACGTCAATAGAGAATCTTTATCTCACTTGTTGATTGGATTTCACACCCTGGACTAGTGGCTTCATCCGCTTATCCAAATGATAGAAGAGCTGGCAGCAGGGTGCCCAGCCCCAAATTAAGACAAACAAATTTTCTTCACTATTTTTGCCCCTGATTTATCAGTCAAAGCATAATTGTGTAAACAAAAGAGAAAGAGGGATGACCTTCTACACCAGTTGCATCCTTCACCATGGGAGCCGCTCTTGTGAATCCAGTTGGCTTGTGACATACTGTATTGTCTGTTTACCATTGGTTGACATTAGCATACTGTTAGAGTACGTGATGGGTCTAGGCCCGTTAGTCTTAGGGTTTACTTAGGGGTCAAGTAAGCCGTGCTTGGGAGTCAAGTAAACCTCTCTATATATGGAGAGGAGATGTATCAATCTAATCAAGCAAGAATTAAGAAGGAAAACCCTTCCCCTCTTGCCCGGCCGTGGGAAAAGAGCCCCACGGCCGGCTTTCTCGCGCCCTCGCAGCTCTCTCTCTCCCGCTCAAACCCTAGCAGCCATAACATTTGGTATCAGATTCCTCGGTTGCGATGTCTTCGGGACTGTCCACCGCCTCTGCCGCGATCGCCTCGTCGGGCGCGCCCACCACCATGGCGCCGCCGCCGGCGTCTGCGGCCCCGGCCGCGCCGGCTCGGGAGCCCGCCCCCATCCTCTCGAACCAGGAGCTCTCCACGCGCCTCTGCGACCTGACCGAGTCGGTCTCCGACATCAAGCACGCCCTCGCCGTGCTCCTCCAGCGGACGGAGCCACCGCCGGTTTCCGCTCCGCCGAAGCAGGGGGTTCCGATCACTGCGCTCAAGTTTTCGCCGTCGCCGTCTCCGCTGCCGTCGTGGGCCACCGCGCCCACGTTCGACCACGGCCAGCCATCCGCGCCATCTATGGCGCCGCCTCCGCTGCCGTCATGGCCCACCGCGCCGCCATCCGCAGGGCCGCTCATGTTCCAGCATGGGATCTCCTACGACGTGACTACGACGACCTCGTTCCCAGCAGGGCCACCGCCGTCCCAGGACAATTCCATCCGGCAAATCAAGTTCCAGCCGACGCCGTCACCGCTTCAGGCTTGGATCGCTACCCAGCACGTGTCGGCGGCGGTGAGGCTGCAAGCTGCTGCGCGCGGCCTCCTAGCACGCCTGCATGTGCGAGAGATGCGTGATTTGCAGCTGCAGCTCCTCCAAGTTGCGGTTTGCGGTGCAACGAACCTGGATCTCGTCCGCTGCGTGGGGGTTCTTGGGCATGCGGTTTCCCCCACGGGCGGCGGGCATGCTGTTTTTCCCACGGGCGGTGACCTCCAAGTCTGCGACATCGACAATCAGCCGGCGGGGAGAAGACATGGTGTCACCGACAGGCGTAGCACCACTGCATTCCGTCGTCGGCCGCCGCAAGGACTCCCTTGGTCCCGATGGTGTCCTTGGGATCCAGGAGGCTGCAAACGCACAAGTTCGGCGCGCGGAGGATTCTCGCCTTATCATTCGGAGTAAAAAATAAAGAGTCGGGGTCTCATTCGAGTTAGCTTATTTTAGGTCAATACAATAGGCCGAGATGTAAAAGGCTTGTTTTTTTAGGCGTTAGGTTTGTGTAGGGTCGAATCGTCGTTAGGTTGCAGCTCGAGGACGAGCTGCATGTCCAGGTGGGGTGTAGTGTTAGAGTACGTGATGGGTCTAGGCCCGTTAGTCTTAGGGTTTACTTAGGGGTCAAGTAAGCCGTGCTTGGGAGTCAAGTAAACCTCTCTATATATGGAGAGGAGATGTATCAATCTAATCAAGCAAGAATTAAGAAGGAAAACCCTTCCCCTCTTGCCCGGCCGTGGGAAAAGAGCCCCACGGCCGGCTTTCTCGCGCCCTCGCAGCTCTCTCTCTCCCGCTCAAACCCTAGCAGCCATAACACATACACCTCTCCTAAAATATAGACACTCCTCCACGATATGTGATTGTTGGCAGGCACCCGAGGATTCGGTTAGCCATGGTTTGTGAAATATGGATGGGAGGAGTGTCAAACTTTTAATACCTCTGTTTAATAAAATAAAAATCTCTAGCACATGAGTGATCCCTGCTTCCCTCTGCGAAGAGCCTTTCTTTTACTTTTATGTTGAGTCTCCATCTTCTAACTTTATGCACAGTTGAGAGAGCATTTTTTCCATTCTGAGTTCTATGTGCATTTGTCCCATAAACATCAATAATTACTTCATGATGTGATATGTTCTTAAATTATTTGTTCTAGTCTTCCTCATGAACTTTGAAAGTGTCCTGGCATTTATGTTTTGTCCCAATCTTAAGGACTAGCGAAATACCACTTCGCCATGCTTTCTCTATACCTGAAACAAGCGCTTATCTTTCTTTGCATTATTATACATGATCCTTTATTTAAGATACTCTTCATGATGCAAAGTGATTGCTATGCTTTATTATTAAAGTTCTATTTATCATGTTTGTGTTTGAAGTTTTATGATCTCAGCGTACATATGCTTTTACATTTTAATGATCAAGTTTATGATCGTAGCATGTCACCTCAGAAATTATTGTTTTATTGTTTACCTACTCGAGGACGAGTAGGAACCAAGCTTGGGGATGCTTGATACGTCTCCAACGTATCTATAATTTATGATGCTCCATGATCATATTATGCCAATTGCTACATGTTTTCTCCCTTATTTATAGCATTTTTGTACGTTTTCCGGGACTAACCTATTAACAAGATGCCAAGTGCTAGTTCCCTGTTTTCTGCTGTTTTTGGTTTCAGAAAAGTTGTTCTGGAAACATTCTCGGAATTGGACCCCACAAAGCCCGAAGTGCCTATTTTCTCCGGAAGCACCAGAACACCGAAGGAGAGTCGAATACGGGCATCAGGGGGGCACACCATAGGGTGGAGCGTCCTCCACCTGGCCGCGCCAGCTATAGGTGTGGGGCCTTCTGGCCTCCACCGCCTCTGCCCTTTCGCCTATTTATTCCCCCCGGATGGAAAACCCTAGACACCTGATAAAAAATCCCCGAAAAGTTCCGCAGCCGCCGTAGTCGTCAACCCTAAATCGGGGGGGGTTCTGGAGATGTCTCCCGGCACCCTGCCGGAGAGGAAATCATCACCGGAGGCTTCTACATCACCATTCCTGCCTCCGAAGTGATGCGTGAGTAGTTCATCCCTGGACTACGGGTCCATAGCAGTAGCTAGATGGTTGTCTTCTCCTCATATGCCTCCATGTTTAGATCTCGTGGGCTGCCTATCATGATCGAGATTGATCTTATGTAATTCTATATGCTGTGTTTGCTGGGATCCGATGAATATTGAACTTATGCCAAGTTCATTATAGTCTTTATTGCATATGTTATTTGTGATCTTGCATGCTTTCCGTTGCTAGTGGTTGCTCTGGCCAAGTAGTTGCTAGTGACTTCAAGAGGGAGTATTTATGCTAGATAGTGGGTTGATGCCTCCTTTACGCACGTGCTCAAGTGACGGAAACGTGACGGGGGAGGATGTGATGTTGCAACTAGGAAGAAAACAACGGTGTGAGTGCCTGCATGCACAAGCATTGCTTACATTACACACATTGTTTAATGCAATTATCTGTTGCTTGTAACTTAATACCTAAGGGGGTTCGGATGATAACCTTGAGGGTCGATTATTAGTCATAAATGCAGATGGATTTTGGTCTATGTATTTTGTTGTAATGCCCGCGCTAAATATCATAGTAGTCATCATGTTATAATGTAAACTACGGTGCAACCTCTATTTGTCAAATGCCCAGCTTTAATTTCTTCACCCAACATGTTATCTTTATGGAGAGACACCACTAGTGAACCTATGAACCCCGGTCCATTTTCCACACTTCATAAAAAACCACAACAATTTCCTGCTCTCTTTACTTACTGCAAGCATACATTATTTTCCACACTATATGTCTAATCTTTGTTTTCAGCAAGACCGGTGAGATTGACAACCTCACTATACCGTTGGGATAAAGTATTTTGGTTGTGTTGTGTGCAGGTTTCACGTTGTTGCTGACACCGGTGAGGCGCCATCACCACCGTCAGTGGCATCAACCTTCCTGAGATCCTCTTCCTCCTACTGGATTGATAACCTTGGTTCTTAACTGAGGGGAATTATTTCCGCTTGCTCATCACACCCTCCTCTTGGGGTTTCCAACACGCCATCGCATGCATCAAAGAATTTCGGGCGCCGTTGCCGGGGAACTAATCATCATCAAGAAGCCTCCCCGTCAAGGCACCATCAAAGCGTAGCAACAACCTAATCACCCGAAGCACTAGGCACAAGGTTAGGTAATCACTAGTGTTGTCATCTAAAACTCAAAACAAAAATAGGAAGAACATAAAATGTTTTTTCAACCTCTCCACCTCAATGTGAACCTGTGGTGCCTAGTCCAGGACGGCGAAGAGCTGTAGGACTTTGATGGACGTACGTGTGCGAGCTTTCACAGGGGTAACACTTGATACCCTCACTCTACTAGATTTAGGAAGTAGGATATTGGGAATCGGCAACCGTCACAACACTAGGCTTAGTTGTGGGACTCTTCATCAGGCATCACCGACATCGTCATCGATACTCGTTCGGTGCTTCGTGTTGGTAAAGAAACAGATCTATCCACGCCTCAATCTTGCTAGTAGATCTTGTGGGCTACGTATGTCGAAAAAGTTTAAATTCTACTACGTACACCAATAGTGGTATCAGAGCGGTCTATTTGTAGGTGCAGGTACGATCTAGAGCACCGGTGTGTGCGAGTATTGCATAATTTTGTGCAAGTATATTAGAAAGCTCTCCAATATTCAGATTGTTTATAATTGCTTCCAAACAAGTTGTGTCGTTCTGTTTTGAACAACATTGTGAGATTTTTACAAACTTCTGTCAATCCTAGGACGTTCGAGTTTCCCCGGGCATATCTTGTCAAATACAAATAAGTGCTTCGGTAGCTTTGGGTCTTGCTATAGTTGGATTTGTGGACGACATAACGGATGGGGCATCTGGATTGGATCCACACGGGGGTCATGGTTATGAATCAGTTTATATTGAGGATCAAGAAGTTTTTGTAATGTATGTGTTTCAATCACCTCGAAATGTCAATCTAGCAACATGAACAATCATGCCTGATTTTGTTCGTAGGTAGTAATGGTTAACTCCGCAGAAACTACAGACACGTAAAAGTTACAAACAAAAGCGATATATCCGTATAACTTGTTTTTGCAAAGAATGAGGTGTGATGTGGTATAGTCTGTTCTCATTGAAGAGTTGTATGAAATGCTATTCACGGCTGGAGACCATGTGATTGCTATCTTTGGCCTGCGTGCCCCATGCTTTCTTTGACTATCTTAGAGATAGGAGAAGGCAATGGATATGGCGATCAAATATCGTACACATCGATAGCGATTCATGGAGCAAATAAGGAGTTTTGAACCTAGAAGACGAAGAGGACTATACTACATCACTATTAAACTGCATGTGATGGTTAACCCTTTTTATGCATCCTTTTGATTGCGCTGTAGTTGTGATTATTTGGGTGATTCCTCACTTGAACTAATATAAGGTGATAGTGCTCTTTCAAATTTTGCACCGTCAAACTTGTCCGGGTTCTCGTTCATCACTTCTATCGAAGGGTCAACTAAAGGGAATATGCCCGAGAGGAAATACTTAAGTGGTTATTTTCTTATTCCATGTATATGATAAATGTTTCTTTCTCGTGATAGAATTGTATTAACCGGAAACTTTATTACATGTGTGTCTAATAAACAAACAAGAGTTCCAAGTAACGCATGTCTTTTAACTAGCTTGTTGATTAGGTGATGATCAAGGTTTCCTGATCATGAACATTGGATGTTGTTAATAACGGAGTCATGTCATTGGTAGAATAATGTGATGAACATAGACCCAGAGTGAATATAGTAATACGATCAAGTCATTAAGTTTACATTTCTATATCAAACATACAAAGTAACCCTAATCCTTAGACCATGAGATCTGTAAATTCACTAACGCTGGAAGAGTGCTTTGAGATAGGTAACACTGCATTACTTAAACACTAGAAAAAACACATTCCAATATTATTTCTTTCCAAGAGACAAAACATAACCCTTCTCGAATGCTTACCTGGATTCAATCACAGAAAATAGAGCTTTTGTTTGGAATTTCTTGCCAGCAAAAGGGACTGCTAGTGGAATTCTAGTACGAATGTATACCAATTTATTTGAGGTCCTTGCGTGGGAAATTAAATATTTTTTATGTCTCATGTCTACTTAGAAATAAAGTAGATGATAAAAAGTGGATGCATATTTCTGTTTTTGGCTCTCCCTATGAGGAAGGGACGGATAGCTTCATTTTTTGAGCTACATTGCCTTTACTTAGATAATTCTTATCCAGCGGTCATTAGTGGAGATTTCAACTTAGTTAGACACCAAAAAGATAAAAGTAATGGTGTTGTTAACCAGAAATAGTGTGACAAATTTAATACCTGGATATATCTTGGGGTTTATTGGAGGTGAGACTTTCAAATCGAAAATATACCTGGGAAAATAACCAAGACAACCTTATCATGTTTGTCGTAGACATGGTTTTCTGCACCACTGATCTTGATGTCATGTTCCCTGTCTCCAGTATCCAAGCTTTCTCGAGAATTCTAAGTGACCACACGCCCATCCGGTGGGACTCACGGGTGAACCAATATCATCAAAATCCACCTTATAGGTTTGATAAATGGTGTCTGCTTAGACACGATTTCATGGGCTTAGTCTCTCAATCTTGGAATGCCCCCACAAAAAAACACTATTGTCATTGGAGTCTGGAAGGAAAATGTGAGAAGATTTAGGAGGGCTTCTAACGGTTGGAGTATAAATGCCGAGGCAGATTTAAGGCACTTAAAATGATACATTCGATGAGTTAGATCTGAAAGCCGAGGTAAAAGATTATCTGATTTGGAGCACAAACGCCTTAAAGAGACAAACCTTGGGCTACAAAATATTTGTCTCAAAGCAGAGATTAAGGCAACGCTCTGGAGATAGACATATAGTCGACGGTGACGGAAACATGGCTTATTTCCATGTTTTGGCTAACCATCGATGGAGAAAAACAATGATCTTGTCCCTAGATGGCCCTGATGGGCCCACCTCTGATTTGGAAGAGATGTTAGGAATTGCCACTAGCTTCTACAATACATTTTTCTGCGCGGAGGTCAAGTCTAGTTCGTCTTTAGGGAGCGATTTCTTCTCCCATTTTGACTTAATAAACCTGGATTAGAATGACGATATGAAAAAATCCTTCTCCGATGAAGAGGTTAAAAATGCCATTTTCCGCTCTTATTCGGATGGGCCCCAGGCCCTGATGGTTTGTCATTTATGTTTTACCAAAAAAAGTTGGGCAGTTATCAAGGAAGATATCATGCATGAACATCTTCCATGATTTCTACCGTGGGAGGCTAGAACTTTATAGGCTAAATTTTGCTATTTTGACTTTAGTTCTGAAAGAGCCTGATGCTACAGCTATGAAAACAATACAGACATGTCAGCCTTTTGAATTGCGTTTTTAAAATCTTCACTAAAGTCATTAGTACTAGATTGGGGCATATTATGGATGATATTATTGCCCGAAACCAAACTGCATTTATTAAAGGCGGGTACATCCTTGAGAATGTTGTCTTGGCGCACGAAGTGGTTCCCTCTGTCTTCCCAAGGCAAGGAAGAGGGCGCCACTAGTGGAAACACGGGCACTAGTCCCGGTTGATAAGGCCCATTTGTCCCGGTTGTGCAACCGGGATGGGCCAGCCGGGACAAATGCACCTCGCCCATTGGTCCCGGTTGCATCAGGACCCGGGACTGACCACGTGGCGAACCTGGCCAGGGGAGTTAGTCCCGGTTCGTGTTAGGAACCGGGATGAATGCCTCCTCTGAAAAAGCGGCATTTTGGCCACTTTCTCTGCCGCGGCAGGATTTTTTTCTTTTTTTTCTTCCAAATTTTGATTCTGCCTCGCAATCCCCGACCGGCCTCCCCTTCCCCAACCGCGTCCACTGGCCCACGTCCTTAATTAAGCCCACTAGCCACATTTAGGTCAAAGGGCCCACTGGCCCGCATCTTTAATGAAGCCCACTGGCCACATTCGGTCAAAGGGGCCACTTGTCACGTTCGGTCAAAGGGGCCACTGGCCGGCGACCTAGTGGCTGGCTCGCCCGGTCCTTAAAGTAAGACCACAGCCGCGCGCGGTCAAAGGGCCCGCTGGCCGCCTCGGCTTCCCGCGCCTCCACTTCCCCGCGCGCGCGTGGCCACGAACGGCATGCCTCGGCTCCCCCGCACATTCATGGCTGCCTGCAACCGCCGTCACGTTCTCGCCGCCGGTTGGCATGCCAACCCCTCCCGGGTCTTTTTTAAAGGGCCCCCCGCTGCCCGTACACCCCACTCACCCAGGCCGTGTCCCAGCTCCAAGAACCCTAGCCGCCATGTCGCCCCGCCGCTGGTTCAAGCGCCCGAAGAACGAGCACGAGGCCGGGTCCTCCAGCGGCGCCGGCCAGAGAGGCGCCGGCGTCCCCCCGCCACCGCAGGAGGCGTTTGGCTTCGGTCCGGGAGGCGTCCGGATCGGGGGGGCAGCCTCGCGTCCCCGCGCCACCTCCGGCAGCGCGCCCACCGCCTCGCGCCGCGCCGGACAAGAGGTTCCGCCGCTACGTGCGGAAGGAGGAGGCCGAGTGGCACTGGGAGCACGCCACGCCGGTCTTCTGGCCGGACGTCCACCTCTCGGACGGGTGGCACCTGAACCCGCAGCGCATCCCGGTGCCGCCGGCCCCGACCAACGAAGCTGCTCGCGATGAGATCGACCGCCGGCGCGCGCTCCTGCCGGTCCACCTCCTCCGGGACCGCGCCTACGCGCGGAGCTCCCCCTACTGGGCCGTCTGGTTCCAGCAGGAGCACGACCAGCGCTGCCGCTCCTACATCTCCACGGCCCCGGAGGAGAACGCCCACGACTACCCCGCGCCACCGCCCGGCAGGGAGCCGGAGCTGTGGCTCGAGGATTACATCCTCGAGGACGAGGAGGACCCCGAGCTCCAGGCCGGCCTGGAGGCCGCCTACGAGGCTTCCCGCCGCACCCTCATCGAGGATGAGATCAAGCGGTGGGAGCAGGTCCTGGCCAGCGCGGCCGCCGAGGACGCCGCGATGCCGCCCCCTCCAGCGCCGGCGCCGTGGTGGCAGGCCATGGAGGCATCCGAGGACCAGCCGCCGCCACAGCCGCTGCCCCCTGGCCTGGAGTACGGGATGAGCTGGGCCTGGACCGGCGGCGAATGGGCGCTGCCGCCGCCGCCGCCAGAGGAGCTGCCGCCGCCGCCGCACGCGCCCCCGATGCCTCCGCAGCCACCGGCGGGCTCCCCAGCTGCCTGCCCACCTGTGGCAGGCGCCCGCCTACCACTGCATCTCCTCCGACGAGGAGGACTAGGCCGGCGCCGGCGCGCTCCTGGCCACCTATATATAGTACCCCGCGCCCCCCAAGAAACGGCCAGCCTCCTGTGGTCGCGCCTCCGCCTCCCCAAGCATGTAGAAGGACGGCCAATAGGGCCGTCGCCGTCAGGAAACACGGCCGGCCGTTTGTGGCCGCGCCGCGCCCCCGATGTAAGCACGCCCCCCCGGCCTTTTAATATATATATGTGTTCGATCCCGTCCAAAACTCGTCCCCGAGCCAATCTACGGCGCCCTAGTTCAATCCCGCCGGCGGAACCAGCACCGGCGGGATCTTCCTATCCATTCCCGCCGCCGGCAGGGCTTCGCCAAGGCTAGTCCGCTGTCCTGGGTGATGGCTCGGCCTGGAGAGAGGGCCGAGATATTTATACAACTAGGCCTCTAGTCCCGGCCCGTGCCGCCAACCGGGACTAGAGGTACCCCCTTTGGTCCCGGTTGGCACCACGGGCCGGGACCGAAAAGAAATTCGAAATTTGCTGCCACCCTGCGCGCCAAAAAATTTTATCGCCAAAATTTGAAAATTCTTTAAGTTTGCACATTAATAACTTCTATAAACTTCCGAATTTGACAAAAATTCCAACATGAAAATTGCTAGAATTTGCATAACTAATTCAAATCCAATTTTTTTGTTTAACTAAATAATTATTCTAACTATTGAAACTATTAATTATTTTACTACTTGCACATAGTTTAAATATAAATATCTTATAATTTTTGTTTTCTCTTGTGATCTTCCGAGTGAGTCCAGAGCATACAAGGTACCTTTTTGACACGGAGAATTTGGGATCTTCGTCTACAACAGAAAAACCATAGTTCTCCTTCGAAGGTTCACTCTGAGCATCCTTTCGCATTCTTTTCAAAACATAGTGTGGTGGAATTTCTTTGATATTTCTGATCTCAAGAACCTTCAGTACCTGGCAACACGGAAGACCTACATTTTCAAACTTCTTGCAGCTACAAATGTATTCTGATGAGTCGAATCTAACAAAATGACCCCGACGCCTGTTTTTGACAGTTATCTCATACTCGGATATGGGTCTAATTTCGCCACAGTTATAGACCACACAATCCAAGATCAGTTTAAATTCTAATCTAAAAATCTCAAACAGTGCATAAGTGTATGCATTAGCAGCTTGCCAAAGTAACCGCAGAGGTGCAACCCTTTGCGTCATTTGAACTCCAAGGTAGTACCGAAGATCTATTTCTGTTTTAAGGATATCTGTCAGGATGGTATCTGTACTATCACTTCGAAGTGTGCCTGCAATATCTGCCTACAGTTATCTCATACTCGGATATGGGTCATAGTTGTCAGCTTTTTACCGGTCAATACAAATTACTGGTCAAACAGAACTATATGATCATGTATTCCACGCTTATTATTACACATCACCAACAGACGAAGGAGAGAGAAATAGAAAAGTGGGTGGGTGTGCCGCTGGTTGGAATAATAATGAAACCAGGCTGGTCATAGTTGTCAGCTTTTTACCGGTCAATACAAAATACTGATCAAACCGAACTATATGATCATGTATTCCACGCTTATTATTACACATCACCAACAGACGGATGAGAGAGAAACATAAAAGTGGGTGGGTGTGCCGCTGGTTGGAATAATAATGAAATCAGGCTGGTCATAGTTGTCAGCTTTTTACTGGTCAATACAAAATACTGATCAAATAGAACTATATGATCATGTATTCCACGCTTATTATTACACATCACCAACAGACGGAGGAGAGAGAAACAGAAAAGTGGGTGGGTGTGCCGCTGGTTGGAATAATAATGAAATCAGGCTGGTCATAGTTGTCAGCTTTTTACCGGTCAATACAAAATACTGATCAAACAGAACTATATGATCATGTATTCCACGCTTATTATTACACATCACCAACAGACGGAGGAGAGAGAAACAGAAAAGTGGGTGAGTGTGCCGCTGGTTGGAATAATAATGAAATCATGCTGGTCATAGTTGTCAGCTTTTTACCAGTCAATACAAATTACTGGTCAAACAGAACTATGATCTAGTCTTCTGAATTCTCCCTTGCTTATGATCGCTTCGGCCGTAACCATGGAGCATCTTCATTATTTAACGGGATGGTGGGGTCAGTTTTCACTGTGAAGGGTGGAATTTCAACAAACTTATTATAATCTTCTGACATGTCTGTCGTGTCCTCGATTCCCACAATGTTTCTTTTCCCTGAGAGAACTATGTGACGCTTCGGCTCATCGTATGATGAATTTGTTTGCTTATTTTTTCTTTTTTTCGGTCTGGAGGACATGTCCTTCACATAGAAGACCTGAGCCACATCATTGGCTAGGACGAATGGTTCGTCATTGTAACCAATATTGTTGAGATCCACTGTTGTCATTCCATAAAGCGGGTCTACCTTTACCACTTCTCCATTCAGGTTGACCCATTTGCACTTGAACAAAGGGACCTTAAAAGAAGGTCCATAGTCAAGTTCCCATATCTCCTCTATGTAACCATAGTATGTGTCATTTTTTCCATTCTCGTTTGTTGTATCAAAGCGGACACCACTGTTTTGGTTGGTGCTCTTCTTATCTTGGGAGATCGTGTAAAATGTATTCCCATTTATCTCGTACCCTTGAAAACTCCCAATAGTCGAAGATGGTGACCCTGCCAACATGTACAGCTGATCTTCAACATTGGTGTCATTTATAAGATGTGTTTGCAACCAATTTCCGAAAGTCTCCATGTGTTTGCGTTTAATCCATGAGTCATCCTTCCCCGGGTTTGCGGAGCGTACAATATTCTTGTGTTCCTCGAGATACGTAGCCATGAACATAGAATTTTGTAGAACTGTGTAGTGTGCTTTGGTGAAAGAATGCCCGTCCCTGGGTATCATTGTTTTCTTTCCCAGCGTTCCTTTTCCCCTCAGTCTCCCGTCATGCCGCGATTCAGGAACACCAATCGTCTTAAGGTCAGGAATAAAGTCAACACAGAACCCAATGACCTCCTCTGTTCCATAGCCCTTTGAGATGCTTCCTTCTGGCCTAGCACGGTTATGAACATATTTCTTCAAGACTGCCATGAACCTCTCAAAGGGGAACATAAATGTGGGTACTGCAGATCTACTTCTCCACTGCGATCCATCGGCGGGGTGCCTCAACTTTCCGTCTTTCTTACGGTCTTCTTTGTGCCATCGCAACAACCTAGCATGCTCTTTGTTTCTGAACAGACGTTTCAACCGTGGTATTATAGGAGCATACCACATCACCTTAGCAGGAACCCTCTTACGGGGGGCTCGCCGTCAACATCACCAGGGTCATCTGCTCTGATCTTATACCGCAGTGCAGTGCATACCGGACATTCATCCAAATTCTCGTACTTCTCACCGCGGTAGAGGATGCAGTCATTAATGCATGCATGTATCTTCTGCACATCTAATCCTAGAGGGCAGAGAGCTTTCTTTGCTTCGTACATACTCTCAGGCAATTCGTTATCCTTTGGAAGTTTTGGCTTCATTAGTTGAAGTAAACTCTCAAATGCCTTGTCAGTCACACCGTTCTGTGCCTTCCATTTCAGCAACTCCAGTGTGGTACCGAGCTTTGTGCTACCATCTTCGCAATTTGGGTACAACAATTTTTTGTGATCCTGTAACATATTGTCCAGCTTCAACCTCTCCAATTTATTTTCACAGTCTTCCCTTGCATCAGCAATAACTCGGCCAAGATCATCATCGGGCTCTTCTGATGCCTGTTCTTGATCACCTCCTTCTACATTCTCTTCCATTGCAGTATCGTCGTATTCAGGGAACAAAGGATCTTCTGCTTCTTCTTCATCGTCTTCCATCACAACCCCTCTTTCTCCATGCTTTGTCCAGCAATTATAGCTGGGCATGAAACCTCTCTGAAGTAGATGGTCGTGAAGGATTCTTTCGGAAGAGTGCTCTCTGACGTTCCGACAATCAACACATGGGCAACACATGAAGCCATTATCTTTGTTCGCCTGAGCTACAGCAAGAAATGCATTCAGGCCTGCCATATACTCGGAAGTGCGTCGGTCACCGTACATCCATCGCTGCCGTGCATCCATCTACATCGTATAATTAAGTTTATCAAAATACATTACAATAACATATTAATACAGAAATGACCACAGTACATCGACAAATACTATTTTTTATGTATCAGTTACAGATGAAAAAGATAAGTTTGTTAACCTCGGTCGAAGATACCATTTTCAGTGAGCTTATGTGTGGCTCGGGAATTTCGTCGAACACCTCGTGTGCATAGTAAAATAACACACACTAACACCCACCTCTCTCACACCTCCAAGAAAAAAAAAGATGGAAGGGGGGGCTGGGGCAGTATATAGGGGAAGGGGGACATTGGTCCCGGTTCGTGGCCTGAACCGGGACAAATTCTCATTCGCGTTCCACGTGGCCTGTGGCTAGGCATTGGTCCCGGTCCCTGGCACGAACCGGGACCAATGCCCCCAGGCGATTTCTGCTGCCCCGGGCACACAAACCGGGACCAATGCATAGCATATGTCCCGGATCTGGTTGCAACCGGGACCGGTGCCCCCTGGCCCCCTGGACGAGAGGGGTTGTTTCCACTAGTGCGCACTTCTCAAACTAGATTATGAGAAAGCGTTCGATAAGATTGATTTGTAGTTTCTAGATGACCTGCTCTTAAAACATGGCTTTGGTCCAAATGTGAGGAAATGGGTGCATTTAGTTACTAGAAGAGGTTATGTTATAGTTAAATTAACAATATCTTTGGTAACTATTCCACTACTACCCGGGGGCTGCGACAAGGGGATCCAATGTCCCTCATCCTTTTCAACCTTGTAGTTGATATGTTCACCAAGATGTTATTTGAAGCATCTTCGTAGGGCCTCATCAAAGGGATATGCTCTAACCTTTATCCTAGAGATATCATTAGCCTGCAATACCCTGATGACACAATCCCTTTCCCGAAAAATAGTCCGGAAACCGCTAGAAACTTGAAAGGATTTCTTACTTGTTTCGAGCAAGTCTCAGGATGAAAATCAACTATAGTAAAAGCAAGCTAGTTCCAATTAACCTAGTGATCGAGGACCTAGACAGCCTTAAAAACACTTTTGAATGTGTAGCTGGCTCTTTGCCCATAAAATACCTAGGCATACGAAGAGAAGATCTCCAACCCATCACTGACAAAAAAACTTAAAATAATTGCTAGATGGCGTGGCAAACTCCTCTCCTAGGGTGACTCTTATTAGATCTTGCTTGGCCAGTATCCCGGTCTACCTGCTCTCCTTTTTTTAATTTCCAAAATGGGCTCTCGAGCTCATCAACTCCTAGATGTCCAGTTGTCTTTGAAATGATACAAACGAAGAAGAAAAAATGCGCCTTCACCTTTCAAACTGGAATTTAGTGTGTATGCCTAGAAGGTTTGGGGGGCTAGGAATTCCATTCCCGCGGGATGTCAATATATGCCTCTTAGTTTCTTGCGTTAATAGATATCTAAACATGAAAATAAATTTTGGAAAACTTTGATCGACGACAAAATACAGGGCCTGTAAACCAAACATATTCTGCAGCTCGGAATTGAACTCCTCAACCTTTTGGAAGGGTTTCATGTGAGCTGCGAGGGCCGTCAAGTTCAGATATAGATGGTTTTTTAGGTAATGGGGTAAAAATTAGATTTTGGGAGGATACTTGGTTCGGCTCTTCCCCGCTCTCGGTCCAATTTTGGAACCTATACTCAGTTTGTAACGAAAACTTAGTTCCAATTCAGCAGGTGTGGATGGGAGGAATCTCAAACTCGCCTTTCGCAAGAATCTTAATGCCAGCATGTTGCAGCAGTGGTATGATCTTGAGCAAATAGTCTTCAACATTAAACTGTCTCATGACTGTGATTCCAAATATCTGGGCTTAGACTGCAAATGGGGTGTACTCCACTAGCACGTTGTATAATATTGTTAGTTTCATAGACGTTACTCAGGTCTTCATTCCTTCGGTTTGGTCCCTGGTCATTCCTCCATGAGTGCAAATTTTTCTTTGGCTACTCTCTAATAATAAACGGGATAATCTCCTCAAAAGGAAGATCCACAAACTGGTTGATTGTGTCTTCTGCTGTGAATTAGAGTCAATCAACCATTTATTCTTCAACGCGCCGTCTCTTCAAGAATTGGGAGGGCGTTTCTATCTTTCTCAGTTTTAGCATAGGGTGTGATTTCATGTCTATAGCCAGGTTTTGGATCTCAAATAAAAGACATTCTGCTCTAAATGCAATTTGTGTTGTGGTGCTTTAGAGTATTTGGAAGCATTGTAATGCCTTAATATTTGATGGTATTCCTTGGCTGTTCATGAAACAGGTTTGGTGGCTTATCCTCAGGACTATCAAAAAATGGAGATTGTTGTTCCAACAGTCCATGTTGGACGTGATAGACAACTTCTCCTCGATGGTGCTGGGAATCCTCAATTCAAAGCCAACTCTTCCGTGGGGGTGATTCCGAAGATTTCAAGCTTGTCCTAGTTACTTCTGTTACCCCCCGCCCCAGCTACACCGCCAATCTTTGCAAGAACTTTGGTGACATCCCCTTGCCTCTCCTGACTGGCTTAGCTGTTGAGGGTAGCCTTTGCTTGCCTCTCCCAACTGCTACCAACCCAGGAAACGCAAAGCCAAGTTGATGGAGCTCATCGAGCATCGCAAGACAATGCAGCTGCTGTAGTTTTCTTAGCTTTGCTTTGTGGATCACCATTGCTGTTAGTCTGCACCTGTGAGAGGCTTCCTCGTCAGGTTCTGTAATAGGGAGGAAAACTAGTTTTCGGTTTTTAGTTCCCTCGGCCTGTTGCTTGGTCTTTTGTGGTGAAACCTTTTAGGTTTTTGAACTGTTGCTATTCGAAAAAGTCTGGATTCATTGATGAGATGGAACTGGGGCTCCCCTTAAAGACCCAATGCCGATTTTTTTTTTTTTGATTTTACATCCCAAAAGAACCATTCAAGATGTAACAAAGGACCTAGTAGATTGGTCCATTTCTGTCTGGGTGACTAGTTTTTTCTCTTTTTCATATTGCCACTTATATTACATATGTTCTTTGTAACTACTGTTATATGCTAACAACTTTTTGAACGATGGATGCTGTATTTTATATACTACCTCCGTTCCATAATGTAAGCCTTTTTAGCAAACTAAACTAGCTTGCTAAAAAGGCTTTACATTGTGGAACAAAGGGAGTAGTATAATATCAACATATCAGTAGCACATTGATTTCAGTTTGTAACGATTGAAATATGTCACCTTCCGGTGTGACATGTACCATTGCTATATTTGAGTTTTACATTGACATGTAGACTCGCTAGTAAACTGGGTTTATGACTCAAAGGAACTGCCCTTTAACTTTTGACATTCTAAGACTGTATTCTGACATTGATCAGTTACATGCAAGTGAGACTGTAACATGGCCTTCTCAACAATTGCCTATGTAACATAAACAAAATAGAAGCTTAGCTGCTAGTTACTCTGACAATTTAGACTCTTAACTTGAAATATTTCCTTGGAATTTCGACCAAATGAGCTTCCAGATTTCAGGGTTCACTTGCTATAGGTAATTACTCTACGTAGCTTAAGCTTGTCTTCTCTGATAAGGATGCTGCCAGTTGGTCAACATAACTCGTTTCAAGTCAAGTTCCTTTTTTATAGGAGAAGTTCTCAGCAAGATTGGCTATATACATGTGATTCAATTGTCAGTTCAGTGTTCCACGACTGCGCATTTGTTCACCTTGGTACTTACTGGCAATACCCTTGGTCATTTTTTCTGTAAATATTTCAGACTTTGACAGCAACGATGCTTAAACAGGAAGTTATCATCTTACTGGTCTTGTACACATCTCTCAGGTCTCTTGGGATCTTCTCCAAGATGTTCAATGTTTTCTAAATGAAGGTGACACCGTCAAGGTCATGGTGGCGCGGAATATTTACTACACTACCAACCATAATTAGCATGCATTTTCTCCTAGAAATTGTTGGTGAAATCATATGCATTCTAGTGCACGCCTAGTTCGTTTGTCGCAATAGCATACTATATTTGACCATTTATGGATGTGAGAATTAATAAGAGCATGTGTTTTGCACATCAGGAATATAAACCTAATGTTGTGGCAATTATACAACACACAAAGTTATTAAGGGTTAGATGAATAAAATTGGATGAATCTACTTCAGGCATGTTGTCAATAAGGAAAATCAGCAAACGCTAGGTTCCTCCATCTTGAATCAGCAAGTCATGTTAAATGATCAAGCATACTTGCATTCCCTACAAAAAGAGAAATGAAGGGTAGCTTTATCAATCAGGAAAAACGAGGAAGGTCCTCTACTGTAGATATTGGACGAAGCTATTCCTTTGGTTAGTTCTTGATTAAAAAATCGTCAGAGTGGTGTGTTGTCAGCCACATTATGGTAAAAGTGGACTAATTTAGTAATCATGTTTGTAAGAACCTGATGTATCACCTGATGCTCAGATCACGTCATCTCTTGCAGAAGTTGAAAGTCATCCAGGACCTACTCTACAAGAGGATGGGTATTTGTTTCTATCTGTGTCTCTGCTATCAAGTTTCTAGTTGGTGTATCACAATATCTTGTACTAGCAAACAGAGTGTTGAAAGTAACTCCAAGACTCCTAGTATACAGAATAAACCACAACTAACTGCAGCTGCAGCTGCGCAAATCGTGTCTCCAGTGCACACTGCTAACATCACCGAAACTGACATGCCCAAAACAGAAGAGAGAAGGTACCATTTTTGGACACTTGGCGCAAAATCACTATCAAACTGAAGCGAAAATGCAAGCAACGAGTTGCTCATGAGATATCTGAATGGAGATAAGTTTTGCTTTTCAGAGCAAGACTGACACTAATAAGTTACTAAGCATCCATGACGAGCACAAACAGAGAGTAACAACATGACGAAAGTTGACTTGCATCCATGAAAAAAAATTCAGAAGAAACAGGAACTAGCTAGGCAGCATCAATCAAATCCCCTGCTTCTGTCTCTTCCTCCCACGAGCAGACATGAGAAGGTCACGCAACACCGACGGGTGACTTGCTACAAGGTGCGTATACCCATCGGTGGCCAAGACCTCATCAAGAATATCAGGAGTGCTGACAATGAAGTCGACACACTTGGCCTTGAGCTGCAAACAGTTGTGCTGCGCAGCGAAAGCCAGAGTTGTGGCTGCGGTCTCGGCTTTGATGCTATCAGAAAGCTTTGCCTCGCAGATCATCTTGAGCCTGTCCAGTCCGTACCTGTCAGCAGCAGCGACTAAATGCTGAGCCAACTCTGTCGCGGCCTCCGACTGCTGATCTAATTCAGACACCGCGTCGGTGTAGATGAAGCTAAGCATGCCCTTGAAAGCTGCTGCGTCTATGCCCTCGACCTGGATTTGTTGAGCGCTTTTCTCCCCAAATTCCCCGAAGAACTCTGCGTTGAATACAGGGGATCTTGCTGCAAGTATGGGCTTGTGCGCGTAAAAGGACTCGCCGGACACGAGAAATGTGACGTCTGCTCCGGTCTTGCTCTGCTGGAGCTGTGCAAGGTCCAGGTTCAGGTTAGAGGGCGGCGTGGGCGCTTGTTTAGCCGGGAGGACAGTCATATCAGGGGATCTCATGAGCACCATGATGATGCATTCGATGGTCACGGAATCATGCTTGAGATATCCTGATTCAGCAAGACGATTGCTTGGGGCAATGAAAGCTACAATATTTTCTTGCGAAGGACCGCGGCACTCTCCTCTGGAAGGATTCAGCTTGCCTCTCGGATCGACCAACCGACAGCCCAGACTGGCGGACATGCGGGGTTCACCTTCACTACTGGTATTGGGGAAGGCAAGCTCAACAGCTACCCATGGCATACTGGGGTTATCAGTGTTCATTGAAGGATAGAAACGAAGTTCCCAGTCATACCCATAGACGCTCCACGTGGTTTTCACGAAATGTTCGTCCATGCTCGGATGGTTGGTGGTGGGCATCAAGCTAAATCCCTCGATCCTGAGCAGCCGCACAGAGCGAGCGACCTCCCGGAGATCCGTGGGGGCGTTTGCCATGGCGGTGGCCGGGCTGTGCTTGCGGCGAGATTCGGGATACCATGGAAGTGATTGGGGATTAGTACGGGAAGTTATACATACACAAGTATGCACCGCCGCGTTGGAAGGTAATGGATGACTAACCACGCCGCCGGGGAGAAGATGCCGTCCGCTCTCAGGATTCCGAGTCGCGCCGACCCAGCTGGCGGCCCCAAGTCGGCGATCTGTGCGCTGGTTGGGGACGGGTTTGGCCAGATTTGCTCCGGCTCCTGGACCCGCTCCTGTCTAGTGGGGTGCGGCGGCCATGGAGCGGTCACAGCACCCCGGGGAAACGGTGCGGGCGGCAGGGGGAAGGGGTGTGTGGAGGAGCGAGGACGGTGGTGGTCGACGGCGGTGACTGTCGTTTTGTTGTCGACGGATGAAATTGAAAATAAACTCGGCTCAGGCAATTCTAACGCGGCGAGGCAGAAACGGAACGAAATATCAGTATCAAATACGTTCATACTTTTATCGTACAAGTATATAGTTTAACAATATTAAAAATAGAAATAATATATTCACAATGAACTAGTACTCCCTTCGTCCGTCCTCGTGTATAGGACACATATAGCAATTCTCTACACCATAGATATTCATTCATTGGGGGTTTAAACATTAAATGTATTGATGGAGAGGGTGGAGAGAGCCGACCACCAACTAATTAGAAGAGAAGTAATGCAAAATGTGGTTAAGAGATGAGTCTGCATTTTTTTTATTGTGCCCTATACACCAGAACGGAGGGAGTATTTTTTTTTAAATGTCACAATGAACCTTTTCATCACCAACTTTGCCAAAAGGGAGATTGAAGGGACGGCGCGGGGTTTTAAAAAAAAGCTCTAGCGATGCTCTGGCGACTGCGGCGATTTTGGCGGTAAGGCCCGGTGACGGGCCGATGTCACGATCGTTTCCACCCCCAATGGCTGCGCCGGGTAACTCGGAATCTTCAGCGCAAGCGGGGGACTCGGCCTCCATTTGTGGAACGGCTAGAGGCGGAGCGGTTCTGCTTGCCACCAGTTCCTCCGACCTTGGCTTGTTTTTTTGCGGTTGCTAGGCGGTCTCCAGGTCGTAGTTCTCCAACGAGGCGCGGGACGGCAGGGGGTGGACATAGGTGTGCCGAAGGGAGGAGGGCGCCCTCGGTGCCAGCGGAGGTTGGCTCGTTCGTCTCGGGCCTGCATGTGCTGGTAGGGGGGCCGAGCTTGCTATGGAACTAGCGTCTACGTCGGCCTCGCCTCCTACGTCGGTCGGCCGTGACGCGCGGAGCTTCCCCCGTAGCGCAAATCCTAGGCCCAACACCAAGGGGCCATCCCCTCAACCCAACTTGGCAGGGAGGAGCCAAGACGTGTGGGCATGCTATGGGCTGCAGTCTGGACGAACGGTTGGGGGCCGATTACGGATGCTGCCAACAGCCCAGCTGCGAGGCCCAAGGTGGTTACGGTGCCCAGGCCCATTTTCTCATGGATCTGGATCCGCAAAGGGGCGGTTGACCTGGACCTAGGGTTCACCGTGTCGCCCTAGAAGATTAGGAGACATGGGGCTCGGGCGCGTCGGGTCTCTCCCATAACACCGCCACCGCCTGTGTCGCGTTTGTTTGTCGACGTTGTCAAGGACGCGATGAAGCGCCGCCATGAAGCCAGTCTCTTGCCGCCGAGCCGGACGGCGAGGTCCCTCCCTCCGTGACAGCCCTCCCCGACCCGCAACCCCGCTGTCACCCCTGCTGTGTACCAGCCGCCGCCGAGACGGTCTCCTGCCCGTTCTCCGGTCCACTGGCGTTCCCCGGGCAGGCGTGCTCGCGATGGCCGCAGAGCATCGCCGCCCATGTCCCCGCGTCGGGGGGGGGGGGTGGGTAGGCCTCGCAGACCCGGGTCGCCTGCTCGTTGGGGAGGATCCCCTAGTGGCCGACGCACGAAAGCCCGGCTGCGTGGTACGCTCCTGCAGCGCCCTCGACCTCGGCCGCCGGTGCGGCCCTGGGTGGCGGCGCCTTCGTGGATGGATGCTAGGTACAGGTCCCCACCGAGACGGGTTCGGGACCAAGACCGGGCGCTTATCCCGGATGCATATGTGATGTCGGCTTCTATTGGTCTGGCGCGTAGAGTGGTGGATGGCGCAACTAAAAAGATGAAGAAAAACAAGAAAAGGAAGAAGAAGGCTCCCGTTGCGACGATCGGGTCGCAGCCCCTAGGCGGCTCCTCGGCTGTGACTACCCCCGCGATACCGACCCAGGAGGGGACAATGACGTGTGTGTGTGGATGCCAGGGACCCTGCAGCTCCTCTGGGCAAGGCATTGATGCAGGGTTCTTCTACATTGATATTGGTGGCGTCGAGCTCGCCGCGCCGGAGCACATGGCCACCATTTTCGTGCTCCCTACCCAGGATGTGGAGCACCCGTTTGAGATCACGGGCGAGACCATGCGTGAGGAGCTCGTCCGTCTCGAGGCCGAGGCACCATGAGTAGTGCAGGAGATCTCTCACACCAAGTTTGATGTGGACTTCCCGTCCCTTGGTCTCCTCAACGCCGTGTCCTGGATAGCTACGACCACCCTGCCTGTGCACAACCTCAAGGTATCCATCACCAAGTCCTCCTTCGACCCTAACACGACCGCCCTCTCTCCTCTGTGTGGATCAGAATCCACGGCATCCCTGGTGAGGCTCGGACGGGTCCGTTCGTGTAGCGGCTCTCTATGGCGGTGGGAGTCTTCCAGGAGCTGGACCCCCTCTCCCTGCATGTGGAGGAGCCGGTTCGCCTTTGTGTCCTGGTCTCGGACGTCTCCAAGTTGTCGGGTACTCTCCCGCCAGTATTCTTTGGCAGGTGTTGAATATGCATCTCCACAAGTCCCTCGGATGAACCGATAGGGTTTCAAGTAAGAGAACGAATATGCGCTGGTGACAATCGTCGGCTAACTGGGGGCAAGATTTACCCAGGTTCGGGGCCCTCATAGAGGTAAAACCCTTACTCCTGCTTCTGTCGATCTGTATTAGCTCGATAAATCGATTACAATGGGGTGCTCAAGTCGAGAGTAGTTCTCAATCTCAACGCTTAGGTGGTATGGTATTGCTTGGTCCCCTCCCGGTGGTTCTCCTAGCTTTATATAGGTAGCCAGGTCTCAAACCGTTCCCGGGGGGATACAAACCCTAACCTAAAGTCGGTTACAGGTTCCCTTTCTTAACGCGCAAGGCTTTGCGGGTGGGCCTTGATTGGGCCTTCTAGAATAGTCCATGGCGTCTCCCTTGGAGCTTGGGTCTTGGGCCTTAGACCGGGTAGACTCACCCGATAGGTCTAGGATCCATCCCTTCGCCAGTAGCCCCCGAGCATTTACTCGGCTGAGAATCTGTCGGATAGACGCTCAAAATTCGTCTTGATTTCTTTTCGACTGATGGCTTCAATCGTCTGAAGAGGGTGCATACCCTGTGTGCGATGCATTTCTTGTACTCGAGTATCAAGAAAATAAAAGTGCATGCGTGTTGGCTGTCTTCGCAGAAGGATGTGGCTCAGTTGCTTGGCTCTCCCGAAAGCTTAGGGCCAATTAATTGCATCTAGGGCAAAAACAGTTCTGGCCTACGCAGACTCGAGACCTCCGACTCGAATATGGTGAGGTGATCATTGCGACTGGGCCGTGGAGATCTTACCGAGTCGAACTTAACCTATGAGGGTACCCGGCGCGTCCGCTAGGATTTTTATTCGTGTTGTTGACACGGAAATTAACCGGAGGACGCAGCTTGAGTGCAATTCCAGGCCCTCAAGAAAGATCTTTTGGGTCTTACCTTCGTATCGAGAGGATACGGCATCCGGATGTGCCTAGTCGGCTGAACGATCCAGGGTAAAGATGTGTACACATCGTATGTTAGAGTGGCAGGGACTGCTCACTCGCGAATATTTCCTCGCGACTTTGCGAGTAAAGAATTTTTCCTTGTTGTATTTACGCATAAGGATTTTTGCATTTGTGTTTTCCTGTCCATACAAGATGTCGTGGTGGTATCACGGCAGATGCCATGGGATGGCTAAAGTTGGGGCCGATGGACGCTGGAGGTGCTCGGGGAGGGATCACACGGCGAGTAGCCGCGTGGGGTAGATCACAAAAAATGCAAACACCAAGATCTTACCCAGGTTCAGGGCCCTCGTGTGGAGGTAACACCCCTACTCCTGCCTCTCTCTTTTTATGTGTATTACCGAGTAGCCACAGTACAATCAGGCCTTCAGCCGAGTAGCCACTATATGATCACGTTCTCTCTAAGTGTTGCCTCGTCTAGGATCTAAACGTATGCAGCGAACCTCTCACAGGAGGAGGCAGGGAACCTTATATACTGGTGCCCAGCCGAATAGAAAACAACTATAAGGTAAAGCGAGATGTGACAGGAGCCCTGCAGAACCGCGCACGCCTCCGGGTTGTCGCTGACACTCGCCCCGTAAGTCGTTGCGCCGTTCGGAGATGGGACCTGTCCACCCTTGTCAGTGAGATAGGGTAGGCCCCTAGCCTTGTCCTGTCCCCTCTGTCAGTGACAGGACTAGACAGGCACCTACCACACTGTAGCCACGCCGTGGTGCGGATAGTCACGTACTCCGTAAGTTGAACCGCACGCTGTACTGACACAGGATACGCGGGATCCTGTGTCAGAACGGCTCCATTGACTTCTAGTCCGAGTAGGAATCCACTCCCTCTACCCGGACAACTTCCTCTACTCGGAATAATACAACTTCCTTGACTCTTCCTCTAGGCCATTGGTAGGTACGGCCGGATAGCTGTCCACCGGGTAGCGGTTACCGGGTAGCCAGCCAACTTGGTAAAACTGCTCTTCTGATCTAGACTTTAGCACTTGCCTTACCCCTACTCGGGGGTAACCCCCCGACATTAGTCCCCGATGCTGGTAGAGTCCTGCGAACTTGTTCACTGGGCCCTTCCAGCTTAAAAACAAATCTTGTCTTCGAACTGTAAGGTACCGAGTAGCCCCTTCGAGTAGCCCTTATCCTTGGCTTGAATCTCTTCTTCTCCGAGTAGCACCATTTCTCTTCTCTGATGCCGAGTAAAAAGACTTAGCGAAATCCTCGAAACACAATCCCGCCTCAAACGGTGCGAATCCACCTCTGCGTGTCGCAACGGGGCACGTGTCGCACCCCTGTCACTCCGACGCCTCGGTGCCTGGGATTTGGCAGGCCACGCGCCCGTAACTTCGGCCAGGGCCCACCCGCCCGTTATGTCACTTCAACCGCAGTAAATCGCCCACGATCTCGACGTGGGATTAACTGCGCCCGTTACGCGCGCAATACGCGCTGTGTGCGTTTCTAACCGGTGCGCAGCCCACGCCGCACGATCTCAGTGCACGACTGATCCCACTAACTCTGCTGGTAACGGCAACTCGAGGGGAGAGATAAATACCCCCTCGGTAACTGCTCCTTCTCTTTCCTGCTCACTTCCATCTTCCGCCCTTTCGCTTCTCCGCCGCCGCAGAGCACGCCGCCACCGCAAATCTCTGTTGTGCCGCTGCTCCACGCACCGCCGGAGAAACAGAGAGCACTCCTTCCACTTAAATCTTCCGCTAATCTCCCGCCGTTTTCCTCATCTTCATGGCTCGCGGAGATGACGACGCTGCTGCCCGCGCCGGGTGGGAGGGCTCAGATGTCACGGCGGAGGACTGCCAATGGCTAGTCAACACCCGCCGTGTCCCTCCCGGTGTGCAGTGCCGGCAGCCAGACAACGAAATCGTCCCCGCGCCACAGAAGGACGAGTTCGTCGTCTTCCTCCCGCACTTCAAGCGCGGATTCGGCCTCCCCGTCTCCGACTTCTTCAAGGAGTTCCTCAACAACTTCGGGCTGCAGCCGCATCACCTCCCCCCCAACGCCATGGTGATGCTCGCCTTCCACGCTGTAACATCCGAAGTATGAAAACCTACCATTTAGAATGTTTGATTTCTTGTTATTAAAGTATTGCATCATGTCATCATGTTTATTTCATTGTTTGCATTTGTTTACTATTCTGTTTTGCATCTGTTTTATTCTGTTTTTCATAATGAAACTCAAACAATTTCAAATGTTTATTTCATACTTGCTCTGTTACAACATTTTAAATAAAAATCTCAAATAAAAACAACCCACTTGTTTTCATATTATTCCATATTGATCAACAAATAAAATGGTGTTTTGTTTATTTCAATTAATTAATTCCAATGTGGTTTCAAATTCAAAGCAAATCATCCCCAGCACCAAATTTGAAAGTTGTAAAAGTACCAAACAAATCATAATCACAATTGTTCTATTTAATCAATAGGGGTCACCCTAATAAAAACATTGTTGCAATATTAATCAATTAAATATCAACTTATTCAAATTCAAACCACAAACTTTCAAACAGTACCCATTGTTGAAAATTATGAAATTACAAAACAAATGTATTCATTTGTTTCCAATTAAAAACTCATTGGTTTTCCATAATTAAAAATCTTGTTTTAAATAACCAATTATTAACTAAATTTCTTCCAATTCAAACCATTTTGCAAAACAGCAACTAACTTTGAATTTTCAAAAAAAATCTAGTGGCCAAATGGTACAGTTTGATCTAACAAGCCCACATGATTTTTTTCCCAAATTTTTATCAAATCAAAACCCTATCTATTTCTTCCATTTCTAATTGCTACAAAAAAAAAACAGAAAAGCAAAAAAAAATAAAAGAAGCAAACGGACGCGCGCGCAGCACCTAACTAAACCGGCCCAACCCACCTGGCCCGGTACCCCTTCAGTTAGACGCCCCCGTCGTCTTCGACGCGTACGGCGTCCATCCGAGCACGCCACGGCGGCAGTGGCGCGCCTCCGACGGCCACCAGTCACCCTAGCCCCCTATTTAACCCCCCTAGGGCACAGCGAGCCACCCTAGGCTAACCCTAGGTCTCTCTCCCTTCGAGGCGCCGCCGTTTCTCCTCTCTGCCCGCGTTCCTCCCTCGCTGTCAGCTCGCCGGAGGCGCCATGACTGAAACCCTGCCGATCACCTCCACCTCGCCGTGCCTCCCACCTTCCTAGCTGCTGGAATCGAAACACCACTTACCCCTCCTCCGTTTAAACACCCTAGCTACCCCGGAGACTCCCTAAATCACCGCCGCCATCATCGACGTCGCCGCCGGCCGCTACCTCAACCCTCTGCTTCCCACTACAACGCCGGTGAGCGACCACCACCTCCTCCTCCCTTTACTCTGTCTGCTTGCGCACGCACTGCACACGCATCAGCAGCCACCGCAAGCATCGCATCCATCCCCCGCATCCGCTCATCGCCGGCGAAGTTCGCTGTCACGGTTCAGTCAAACGAGCGCACGCAAAAGTTCAGCTAACCACCTGTTGAATTATAAACTGTCCGCGCATCTGTATCTGTCGAATCTGAAGCAACCACCGCAGTGGTAGCACTACACCGTTCGCTTGCGCGCAGTCGCGAGCTCGATCCCTCGCGGCTGCGGATAAAAACCCACACTTTTTGCTCGCGCAACTGACAAGTATGCCCCACCCGTCAGCGTCCCTAGCTGCCACGCACGCGCGCGCCTGCCACGCTGGCCCCAGGCCCACGCTGCAGTGGCAGTGGCTAGGTTCCAGTGCGGTATAAAATGGTTTTAACACTTTCTGTTTTTCAAAACCAACCCTTTATTTTAACAGATTGGTCCCTGGAAGTATTTTGACAATAACTTTAGTTTTATAACTCCAATAACTGAAAATGAAATATGTGTGCTAGTCTAAATTTAATTGTCTACCTTTTGGTAGCATTTGTTTTCTGTTTTGAAATTTCAAAATGCAATTCAAATTTGAATTCAAATAATTCAATTGCAATTTGCAAAATTTCATAACTAATTCATTCTTAATCCAATGAATGCAAATAAAATATGTTTTCCATGCTATTTCAAATAACCTTTTCAAATATAAAATTTGTTTCATGGTTTGAATAATTTAAAGTGCCTAAATAATTTAATCCTTGTTTAATTCATTTAAATTTGATAAAATCATAACTTGCTCAATATAAAATATTTTTGAACATGCAAAATATGTTTTCAAACCATCAAAGCATAAACTTTTCAAATGTGAATTTGAATTTATGTTTTGAACAAATAAAAATTCAATTAAATTCAAACTTGTTTTAAACTCAATTAAAACTTGTTTAATCTTGGTTAATTCATAATTAAATTACTGTAATTCCTTTTTCAATATTTGAAACATGTAATCCAACTAAAATTTTGTGCTCTTTTCAAATATAAATTTTGTTAATTGTTTTGCACACTTTAACTTGATGAAAACAACAATTGTTTGTGTGACATGTTTAAGTAACCCAAAATTTCTAAACTTAATAAATAATTTCCAAACTTGTTAAATTCCTTTACCACTTGCATCTATTGTTGTTATTTTGTTGTTATCATCATGCATACATCATGGTAATAAATTCTCACATGATAATTAAATTATAGATCATTTGTTTCCACTTAATCCATGGACCTTTTGCCATATGCAATCCAATTGCATATGGGTCCATTTAAATTCTGTCACTTTGTCAACTAGTTTATTCTGATGCAACCATTAACTTGACATGCATCATCCCATGATTGTGCACTATGCCATGATATTGATTGTTTATATTTCTGCCTTGTTTGTTTGCTTCTTCTCGGATAGACGACGACGTTGAGACAGACGATCTTTACAGCACCCCTTCTGAGGATCTAGCTCAGTACCAGGCTGCTGAGTTTGCAGGCAAGTTATCACTCACATGAACCATTGTGTTCCTTTCAACCTTGGTTACCGATACTTTCCGTTGTCTAAGTTCTGCTAGCCTTAGTAGTAATTGTTTCTGTTACGAATCTATCACATGAATCCCTTAACCCTGATATTGCCTCACCACCCCTCCTACAACCCCATTGATTGAGCCAGTGTCTTACTAGCATGCTTAGGTTGTTTTGCTCGAGTCTGTTACCCGTTACTTTCAGTTACTATATTTTCATTATGTTCTGGGGGCTCGATGTTTAATCAATCAATCATGCTAATGTTATTGTTAAAATTAATTTGATGATAAGGCACCGGCAGGAGGCCCTGTGTGGTTTTGAGGCCTGCTAGTGTTGACCCTAATAGGAAAAGGGTCTTGTCTACTGATCCATGATGAGCGCACTACCCGCATGTGGGAAGCGAGTATGGGCGCCCCCCTCAATTTGATTCGATTCGCATCTCGTCCAAATCATCTCATTTAGTTCGTGTTTTCCATTTGCCGCATGCATGTTTTTGCGAGCCCAGCGTAGGGTGGAACTTTCGTAGTCGGCATATAGGGGGACACGTTCTTAGAGTGCTATGACGGTCCATTTTCTTCTGGGCTCGATTAGCCGTGCGCCCAAGGTGCTTTGGGCTTGATGCAAAGAAGAGTTGAGTTGTGTTGAGTGCCCCGCTTGGTGGGAGGCATCCCATCTGGCGGGTTATTCATACGTGTACGGCCAAATTGGTGCAATCCTGCAGGGATAATCTTCTCGAGAAGCCGTGTTTTCCGCGGTTATGGTTAACTTGGTGAAAGTACTGGCTAACAAGTACTCAGGACAACTTGAACCTAATGATTAACAACCTACACCCAATGATTAACAACTTGACTAGTAACAGGCTTATTGACATAATAACTTGATTCATCTTTAATCCAACTGTGTGAGTTATCCTCGGATTGCTTCTTTGGATAAGGGGGCGAGATCCAGGATGGGTTTGTTTGATGTTATCTTTCAGTTGGTTACAATACTCGATCTTATCTCCTTTCTGTTAGTCGGAAGTGGTAGAATCGCTGTAGTTGGTTAGCGCAGCCAGTTGCAGCATCTTTTATATCCCCTTCCTTCCGTTGAACCCAAGGCATCTGTACTTGGTGTTGACGGGTTACACTTTGGTGAACTGTGAGTCTTGCTTGCCAGTACGTCTATGTACTGACACCTTTGGGGCTGTGGTTTCCGCAGACTACGCTTACGAGGATCCAGGTGACGGCTACTACGTGGAGTTTGACGAGGCTGCTGACGAGTAGTTAGCGGACCCGGGCAGGATCCGAGACATCGTGGATGGGCTCCGTCTTTCTTTCAGTTTCCCGGCTTCTTAAGCCTATTTGGATTTGTCTGTACTCAGACCCCTTGAATGCTTCCGCTGAGATGTAATGATGTTATGTTGGGACATGTGTCCTCTGGATGATTGTATTTGCTATCTCTGCTCTAGTGAGAGCTATTTGCAACTTATTTCAATCTTTTGTGTCTTAGATATATGTTGTGCTATCATTCTGTTACAAGCCGTTGACGTACCATGTGTGTATGGTATGAAGTACGTCAATGGTAGTGTCCTGATTTCTATGGGATAGTTTACGTCGACGCTGAACAGATAGGGGTTGGTTGTCACACATACGTGTGTTGGCCTACTCGTAAGAGGACGCGGGTGCCGGTAAGCCCCGTAATCCAATCTACTACTGTTCAACGGAACGGCGAGTATCCTTTAGAAGTCCGGGTGCGACAAATGGTATCAGAGCCTGTCTGCCTGTAGGATCACTTTTACTGGTCGCAGTTGAGTCTAGAAACTATTTTTGTAGCTATATAGGAAAAATGAAACGTGAGAGTAGGAATTCTGCCATTTTTCTTCTTTCCCCACCCACCCACCCTTTTCTGGTAAGGAAGTGCAACGTTGTTTTCTCTTCTCACCTAAACTTTCAAGTTAGGGTTTCACGTGTTTTGGGTTCTCCGTAGTACCTCAGGAGTTTTTGGTCTCGTGTTTCCCGATGTTGCTTCAATATCCTGTTCTTTTCAACATCCTTTTCGTCCGTTGAAACCTTGTTGTTGCTTTCCACTTCAATTCTTCTACCTGCGTCTAATCAAAACCTCCCAAATCATCTGCAGATGGATCTCAGGTTCTACCCGCAGGTGGTTCGGATGACTCGTTGTGAGAGCACCGCCGGTTATCCGGAGATGCTGAGGGACATGGTCACTTATCTGGGGTTCCGTTGGGCGCCAGAGTACCAGGTCTACGAGCAGCAGCGAGAGTTTGACCAGACCTACTACCAGGCTATCGTCTACATTCTGTCAGATGATGGCATGAGCGTTGTCCACCGCTACGAGGCAGTAGGTTCCACAGTGGATATGGCCGTGCAGCAGGCAGCTTATGTGAGTCTCACCGTCCTTCGTGCTTACTACTGGGGATTTGACGATTCTATCTATCGCCACATCCCCCGTGGTTACATCACGTCAGCGGGAGCTCACTTCACCCTCTACGACAACCTGGATGTCTACGAGCATGATAACACCAGGCTGCACACCACCGCTCAGTTTGTGAGGCACAGTGACGCTGTTGCCACCACACTTTCTCAGGAGTTAGCCTCAGTCAGGGAGCAGCTCTACCTTGCTTTGACTCATCTGGCTACGTACACCACAGACTTTGTTGGAGATGAGCGCTTTGCACGTTTCCATCAGACAGTTGGACGTAGTTTACCAGATGCTGGAGGTTACGAGCCGATCAGAGGTCCACTCCTCAACCTCGGAGCTGGTTACACTGGGATTCCACGCTTTGGAGCACAGGGAGACGACGCTTTCTACTTCACCACACCGAGAGTTGCCCTCAGAGCAGTCCCGATTTACGTGGATCGTCGTTCTACCTATTTCCGTGGGATTCCTCCTCACCGTATCTCTCGTCGTACTACTCACCGCCGTCCTGCGTGATGAGCATGGGAGTACCGATGTATCCATTCCTAGCTATGTTTAGTCATCCTTTGCCTTTCGAACCATGTATTGGTGTGTTGGATATTCTGATGTATTTGAACATGTGATGATGTACCTGTTGGTTATCTATTCATGCGTCGGAATAATCTATCTTTCGGTTACCAAGTCTATCCTTTTCTATTGTTGTGCTAAAATGCATGTCTATTCAGGATGCCGCCAACAAGGAGCAACCCGCCTGAACCACCTCCGCTCACGGAGCTGTTGACTCAGATGACTCAGGTCGTGGCTCAGATGGCCCAGATCCAGGCTAACCAGCACAACAACCAGAATGCTCCGCGGGTCAGCATCAAGGAGTTCCTCAGTATGGGTCCGAGAGCTTTCGTGGCAACACGTGAGCCTCTGGATGCTGATGACTGGATCAGGGAGATGGCCAGGGCTCTGGACATTGCTCACGTTGTTGAGGAGGATAAAGTCAAGTATGCCACCTATCTACTGAAGGGTCAGGCAGCTACCTGGTGGGAGAACTACCAGACCATGAGAGCTGGCTATCCTATCACCTGGGGTTGTTTCAAGGATGCCTTCCTGAAGCACCACATCCCAGATGGTCTCATGGAAAGGATGCGTGAGGAATTTTGCTCTCTCAAGCAGGGCAAGCTGGACGTCATCGGCTATCAGAACGAGTTCAATCGTCTCGCTCGGTACGCTGGTGATGAGGTGTCCACTGAGGCCAAGAAGATGGCAAGGTTCCGCCGAGGTTTTAACCCGGAACTGAAGTACGCTCTCACCAACATCAAGTGCAAGGACTTCGAGGAGCTCGTGAACACCGCGCTCAATGAGGAAAATGGGCGCAAGGCATTCGAGGAGTCCTGCAAGCACTCGCATGAGGGTGGTTCCTCCTCCAACATGACCACCCCTCCACAGAAGCGCCGCATCTGGGTGCCAAATGCTGCTGTCACTCGGGCTCCATATGCCCAAGCTTCTCCAGGCTTTGCTCCCCGCCCACCCAACCCAGCTCAGATGCAGAGTTAGAGGGTTCCAATGGGGCAGCCAAGGCCAGGTCCTCCTCGTGTCGTCACTTGCTACAAATGCAAGGAGACTGGACACTACGCTGATAAGTGCACTCAGAGGCAGCTACCTCCACCTCCTCGCCCCAACACCAACCAGGCAATGTTTCGTGCTCCCCCGGCTAAAGCCTTCAACTCCAACAACAGGCCTGTCGGGAGGACCGCGAGGGTGAATCATATCAAGGCCGACAAAGCTGAGGAAGCTGCTGACGTCGTTCTCGGTATATTACCCGTAAACTCTATTCCAGCTAAAGTGTTGTTTGATACCGGAGCATCGCATTCTTTTGTGTCAAAGATTTTTGCAAAAGCATACAACCTAGTTCTGGTTCCGCTAAGCAATCAAATGACTGTTCACTCTCCGGGACCGCAAATGTTGACTTCCAAGATAAGTAAGGACAATCAGATCCTAATTGGAGGCCGCATATTCCTTGCTTCACTCATGTTGCTGGGAAATTCTGACATTGATGTCATTCTGGGCATGGATTGGTTGAAGACCCACGAAGCTAAAATTGACTGTGCTCAAAAGTCAATAACTCTCTCTCACCCTTCTGGCCAGATAGTCTATTCTCCATATGGATCAAGTTCTGTTCAGCTGTTCAACCTCGATGCTAAACCTCTTCCTACAATTGAAAATGTTCCGGTGGTTTGTGAGTTCCCTGACGTCTTTCCAGAAGAGTTGCCAGGGATGCCTCCGGACAGAGCAGTTGAGTTCGTGATCGAGCTTGAGCCAGGTACTGCTCCAATCTCTAAGCATCCATACAAGATAGCTCCTCCTGAACTGAAATTGTTGAAGGAGCAAATCGATATGTACATGGAGAAAGGTTACATTCAGCCTAGTTCCTCCGCTTGGGGTTGCCCAACTCTGTTTGTTGCCAAGAAGGATCAAACAAAAAGACTCGTGGTTGACTATCGTCCTCTCAACGAGAAAACCATCAAAAACAAGTATCCAATTCCTCGTATCGATGATCTTTTTGATCAACTTGCTGGAGCCTCAATATTCTCAAAGTTGGACTTGAGGATGGGTTACCATCAAATAAAGATCAGAAAGGAAGATATTCCTAAGACAGCTTTCACCACTCGGTACGGTCTATATGAATACACCGTCATGTCCTTTGGCCTCACCAATGCACCGGCGACATTCTCAAGACTCATGAATTCTGTCTTCCATGAATACCTCGACAAGTTCGTTGTGGTATATCTCGATGATATTCTAGTCTACTCAAAATCCGAGGAAGAACATGGAGAACACCTTCGTCTCACTCTCATGAAACTTCGCGAGCATCGTCTGTATGCCAAGTTCTCTAAATGTGAGTTCTGGATTCCAGAAGTTGCTTACCTTGGTCATATCATCTCTGCCAAAGGCATAGCCATTGACCCGGAAAAGGTTAAGGCAATTGTTGATTGGAAACCTCCTAAGACGGTAAAGCAAGTCAGAAGTTTTCTTGGCTTGGCTAGCTATTGCCGTCGTTTCGTCCAAAACTTTTCCAAGATTGCCAAACCTCTCACTGATCTCACAAAGAAGGACAAGAAGTTCGTTTGGACTCCACAGTGTGATGAGAGTTTCAATCTCCTCAAGACTAAACTCACTTCCACACCTGTTCTGGTTGGCCCAGATACTACCAAACCTTTCCAGATATTCTGCGATGCATCTCTCCAAGGTCTAGGTGCAGTTCTTATGCAAGAACGTCAAGTTGTGGCTTATGCTTCACGTCAGTTGAATGCACATGAGAAAAACTATCCCACTCATGACCTAGAACTTGCAGCAGTTGTGTTTGCCCTCAAGAAATGGAGACAATACTTGTTGGGTAACAAAACTGAAATCTTTTCCGATCATAAGAGTCTGAAATACATCTTCACTCAGCCAGATCTAAACCTCAGGCAAAGAAGATGGATTGAGAAGATTAAAGACTTTGATCTCACCATTTCTTACACTCCAGGCAAGGCTAATGTTATGGCCGACGCTCTCAGTCGCAAATCCTATTGCAATAATCTCATGATCATGGAAAGCCAACCTCCACTTCACGAAGAATTCCAGAAGCTGAACCTTGGTCTTGTTCCTCAAGGTTACCTTGCTAGCTTGACAGCCAGTCCAACTCTCGAGGACAAGATTCGTTCTGAACAACTTCGTGATGCTGAAATAAAGAAGATTGTAGAGCACATCAAAGAAGGCAATGATAAATTCAAGTCCTTCTCAATTGATGACAAGGGAACTGTGTTCTTTGAAGGACGCATTGCAGTTCCTCAGATTCAAAGTCTCAAAGATATCATTCTCAAGGAGGCTCATGAAACTCCTCTCTCCATCCACCCTGGAAGTACAAAGATGTACCAGGATCTCAAGACTTTGTATTGGTGGCCTGGCATGAAACGTGAAATTGCTCAATACGTTTCTGAATGCGACGTTTGTCAACGTGTTAAGGCAGTCCATGAGAAAACAGCAGGTCTACTCCAACCTCTGAAAATTCCTGAGTGGAAGTGGGACATGGTTGAAATGGACTTTGTTACTGGGTTTCCAAAGTCCAAGAAGGGAAACGATGCAATCTTCGTTGTTATTGATCGTCTCACTAAAGTAGCTCACTTCTTTGCTGTCAAGGAAACTATCTCAGCTAGCCAGTTAGCAGAGCTCTACACAACAAGGATTGTTCCTCTTCATGGTGTTCCATTGGAAATAAGCTCAGACCGTGGGAGTATCTTCACTTCTCATTTCTGGAAAAGCTTTCAAGAAGCATTGGGCACCAAACTTCTGTTCAGCACAGCTTATCACCCTCAGTCTCAGGGCCAAGTCGAAAGAGTCAATCAGATTCTCGAGGATATGCTCAGAGCATGTGGTATCTCCTTTGGCATGAAATGGGAGGATTGCCTTCCATATGCTGAATTCTCCTACAACAACAGCTACCAGGCAAGCCTAGGCATGGCACCATTTGAGGCATTGTATGGCCGCAGATGCAGGAGTCCAATCAATTGGTCTGGAGCTGGTGAACGTTCACTCTTAGGCCCTGACATTGTTAAGGAAGCCGAAGAGAAAGTTCGCATCATTCGTGACAATCTCAAGATTGCTCAGTCTCGTCAAAAGAGTTACTATGACAGCAAGCATAGGGATATGATCTATGCACCTGTGACAAGGCATATCTCCGTGTAACTCCCCTCAGGGGCACTCATCGTTTTGGTGTGAAAGGAAAGCTTGCACCAAGATACATTGGTCCTTTCAACATACTCTCAAGGCGTGCGGAAAATGCTTATCGTCTTGAACTTCCAGAAAAACTATCCAAGGTGCACGATGTGTTCCACGTGTCCCAGCTCAAGAAGTGTTTCAAAGATCCAGATCGTGCAGTTGATCATGATTCCATTGAACTGCAAGATGATCTATCTTATGAGGAGCACCCTATTCGTATTCTCGATGAGACCGAGCGTAAGACTCGCAACAAGAGCACCAAGTTCTTGAAAGTGCAGTGGTCGCATCATTCCGATAAAGAGGCAACGTGGGAGACCGAAGAGGATCTTCGCAAGAAGTATCCGGACCTTTTCACTTCTCAGTAAGGAATCTCGGGGCGCGATTCCTTCAAGGGGGGCGTTTTGTAACATCCCAAGTATGAAAACCTACCATTTAGAATGTTTGATTTCTTGTTATTAAAGTATTGCATCATGTCATCATGTTTATTTCATTGTTTGCATATGTTTACTATTCTGTTTTGCATCTGTTTTATTCTGTTTTTCATAATGAAACTCAAACAATTTCAAATGTTTATTTCATACTTGCTCTGTTACAACATTTTAAATAAAAATCTCAAATAAAAACAACCCACTTGTTTTCATATTATTCCATATTGATCAACAAATAAAATGGTGTTTTGTTTATTTCAATTAATTAATTCCAATGTGGTTTCAAATTCAAAGCAAATCATCCCCATCACCAAATTTGAAAGTTGTAAAAGTACCAAACAAATCATAATCACAATTGTTCTATTTAATCAATAGGGGTCACCCTAATAAAAACATTGTTGCAATATTAATCAATTAAATATCAACTTATTCAAATTCAAACCACAAACTTTCAAACAGTACCCATTGTTGAAAATTATGAAATTACAAAACAAATGTATTCATTTGTTTCCAATTAAAAACTCATTGGTTTTCCATAATTAAAAATCTTGTTTTAAATAACCAATTATTAACTAAATTTCTTCCAATTCAAACCATTTTGCAAAACAGCAACTAACTTTGAATTTTCAAAAAAAATCTAGTGGCCAAATGGTAGAGTTTGAACTAACAAGCCCACATGATTTTTTTCCCAAATTTTTATCAAATCAAAACCCTATCTATTTCTTCCATTTCTAATTGCTACAAAAAAAAACAGAAAAGCAAAAAAAAATAAAAGAAGCAAACGGACGCGCGCGCAGCACCTAACTAAACCGGCCCAGCCCACCTGGCCCGTTACCCCTTCAGTTAGACGCCCCCGTCGTCTTCGACGCGTACGGCGTCCATCCGAGCACGCCACGGCGGCAGTAGCGCGCCTCCGATGGCCACCAGTCAACCTAGCCCCCTATTTAACCCCCCTAGGGCACAGCGAGCCACCCTAGGCTAACCCTAGGTCTCTCTCCCTTCGAGGCGCCGCCGTTTCTCCTCTCTGCCCGCGTTCCTCCCTCGCTGTCAGCTCGCCGGAGGCGCCATGACTTAAACCCTACCGATCACCTCCACCTTGCCGTGCCTCCCACCTTCCTAGCTGCTGGAATCGAAACACCACTTACCCCTCCTCCGTTTAAACACCCTAGCTACCCCGGAGACTCCCTGAATCACCGCCGCCATCATCGACGTCGCCGCCGGCCACTACCTCAACCCTCTGCTTCCCACTACAACGCCGGTGAGCGACCACCACCTCCTCCTCCCTTTACTCTGTCTGCTTGCGCACGCACTGCATACGCATCAGCAGCCACCGCAAGCATCGCATCCATCCCCCGCATCCGCTCATCGCCGGCGAAGTTCGCTGTCACGGTTCAGTCAAACGAGCGCACGCAAAAGTTCAGTTAACCACCTGTTGAATCATAAACTGTCCGCGTATCTGTATCTGTCGAATCTAAAGCAACCACCGCAGTGGTAGCACTGCACCGTTCGCTTGCGCGCAGTCGCGAGCTCGATCCCTCGCGGCCGCGGATAAAAACCCACACTTTTTGCTCGCGCAACTGACAAGTATGCCCCACCCGTCAGCGTCCCTAGCTGCCACGCACGCGCGCGCCTGCCACGCTGGCCCCAGGCCCACGCTGCAGTGGCAGTGGCTAGGTTCCAGTGCGGTATAAAATGGTTTTAACACTTTCTGTTTTTCAAAACCAACCCTTTATTTTAACAGATTGGTCCCTGGAAGTATTTTGACAATAACTTTAGTTTTATAACTCCAATAACTGAAAATGAAATATGTGTGCTAGTCTAAATTTAATTGTCTACCTTTTGGTAGCATTTGTTTTCTGTTTTGAAATTTCAAAATGCAATTCAAATTTGAATTCAAATAATTCAATTGCAATTTGCAAAATTTCATAACTAATTCATTCTTAATCCAATGAATGCAAATAAAATATGTTTTCCATGCTATTTCAAATAACCTTTTCAAATATAAAATTTGTTTCATGGTTTGAATAATTTAAAGTGCCTAAATAATTTAATCCTTGTTTAATTCATTTAAATTTGATAAAATCATAACTTGCTCAATATAAAATATTTTTGAACATGCAAAATATGTTTTCAAACCATCAAAGCATAAACTTTTCAAATGTGAATTTGAATTTATGTTTTGAACAAATAAAAATTCAGTTAAATTCAAACTTGTTTTAAACTCAATTAAAACTTGTTTAATCTTGGTTAATTCATAATTAAATTACTGTAATTCCTTTTTCAATATTTGAAACATGTAATCCAACTAAAATTTTGTGTTCTTTTCAAATATAAATTTTGTTAATTGTTTTGCACACTTTAACTTGATGAAAACAAGAATTGTTTGTGTGACATGTTTAAGTAACCCAAAATTTCTAAACTTAATAAATAATTTCCAAACTTGTTAAATTCCTTTACCACTTGCATCTATTGTTGTTATTTTGTTGTTATCATCATGCATACATCATGGTAATAAATTCTCACATGATAATTAAATTATAGATCATTTGTTTCCACTTAATCCATGGACCTTTTGCCATATGCAATCCAATTGCATATGGGTCCATTTAAATTCTGTCACTTGGTCAACTAGTTTATTCTGATGCAACCATTAACTTGACATGCATCATCCCATGATTGTGCACTATGCCATGATATTGATTGTTTATATTTCTGCCTTGTTTGTTTGCTTCTTCTCGGATAGACGACGACGTTGAGACAGACGATCTTTACAGCACCCCTTCTGAGGATCTAGCTCAGTACCAGGCTGCTGAGTTTGCAGGCAAGTTATCACTCACATGAACCATTGTGTTCCTTTCAACCTTGGTTACCGATACTTTCCGTTGTCTAAGTTCTGCTAGCCTTAGTAGTAATTGTTTCTGTTACGAATCTATCACAAGAATCCCTTAACCCTGATATTGCCTCACCACCCCTCCTACAACCCCATTGATTGAGCCAGTGTCTTACTAGCATGCTTAGGTTGTTTTGCTCGAGTCTGTTACCCGTTACTTTCAGTTACTATATTTTCATTATGTTCTGGGGGCTCGATGTTTAATCAATCAATCATGCTAATGTTATTGTTAAAATTAATTTGATGATAAGGCACCGGCAGGAGGCCCTGTGTGGTTTTGAGGCCTGCTAGTGTCGACCCTAATAGGAAAAGGGTCTTGTCTACTGATCCATGATGAGCGCACTACCCGCATGTGGGAAGCGAGTATGGGAGCCCCCCTCAATTTGATTCGATTCGCATCTCGTCCAAATCATCTCATTTAGTTCGTGTTTTCCATTTGCCGCATGCATGTTTTTGCGAGCCCAGCGCAGGGTGGAACTTTCGTAGTCGGCATATAGGGGGACACGTTCTTAGAGTGCTATGAGGGTCCATTTTCTTCTGGGCTCGATTAGCCGTGCGCCCAAGGTGCTTTGGGCTTGATGCGAAGAAGAGTTGAGTTGTGTTGAGTGCCCCGCTTGGTGGGAGGCATCCCATCTGGCGGGTTATTCATACGTGTACGGCCAAATTGGTGCAACCCTGCAGGGATAATCTTCTCGAGAAGCTGTGTTTTCCGCGGTTATGGTTAACTTGGTGAAAGTACTGGCTAACAAGTACTCAGGACAACTTGAACCTAATGATTAACAACCTACACCCAATGATTAACAACTTGACTAGTAACAGGCTTATTGACATAATAACTTGATTCATCTTTAATCCAACTGTGTGAGTTATCCTCGGATTGCTTCTTTGGATAAGGGGGCGAGATCCAGGATGGGTTTGTTTGATGTTATCTTTCAGTTGGTTACAATACTCGATCTTATCTCCTTTCTGTTAGTCGGAAGTGGTAGAATCGTTGTAGTTGGTTAGCGCAGCCAGTTGCAGCATCTTTTATATCCCCTTCCTTCCGTTGAACCCAAGGCATCTGTACTTGGTGTTGACGGGTTACACTTTGGTGAACTGTGAGTCTTGCTTGCCAGTACGTCTATGTACTGACCCCTTTGGGGCTGTGGTTTCCGCAGACTACGCTTACGAGGATCCAGGTGACGGCTACTACGTGGAGTTTGACGAGGCTGCTGACGAGTAGTTAGCGGACCCGGGCAGGATCCGAGACATCGTGGATGGGCTCCGTCTTTCTTTCAGTTTCCCGGCTTCTTAAGCCTATTTGGATTTGTCTGTACTCAGACCCCTTGAATGCTTCCGCTGAGATGTAATGATGTTATGTTGGGACATGTGTCCTCTGGATGATTGTATTTGCTATCTCTGCTCTAGTGAGAGCTATTTGCAACTTATTTCAATATTTTGTGTCTTAGAGATATGTTGTGCTATCATTCTGTTACAAGCCGTTGACGTACCATGTGTGTATGGTATGAAGTACGTCAATGGTAGTGTCCTGATTTCTATGGGATAGTTTACGTCGACGCTGAACAGATAGGGGTTGGTTGTCACACATACGTGTGTTAGCCTACTCGTAAGAGGACGCGGGTGCCGGTAAGCCCCGTAATCCAATCTACTACTGTTCAACGGAACGACGAGTATCCTTTAGAAGTCCGGGTGCGACACACGCCGTGGTCTGCGAGGCGTTCCTCGGCGTGTACCCAACTATTCATAGTTGGGCGCGCTACTTCTTCTTCCGGAAGCAGAGCATCCCCAACCCGGGGAACACGGAGAGCGCTCACGCCATGACGATGACGGGGAGCGCCATGATGCTCCAGCGCTCCACGGGTAGCCACCCGCGCGTCAAGTGGTTGGAGACGGTGCGCAAGTGGCAGCGCTCCTTCCTCTACGTCAAGAACGTCCCTACCAAAGAAGGGGGGCCAATCCAGGACCGGATAAGGCTCCCTAGGTGGAAGAATGCGAGGCCGACCCAGCAGAATTGGGGCTACAACCCGAAGAACAAGATCGAAGACATTTTTCAACTCGAGTCGCGCCTCGCCGAGTTGAAGGAAGAGGGATTCCGCCGCGACGATCCCCTCGCGTGCTGGATCTCGCGCCGGGTGCTCCCGCTTCAGCGCCGCTCCCACAAAATGTGCTACATGGGAGGGCCTCGGGACTGCACGAGGGCCACCACATTCGAGTTGAGCACCGCAGACGTCGCCATCTGGGCGAGATCCATCGCGCAGACGACCCTCTCCGACACCTGGCAATACGGCTTCGTGCCGTATAGCCGTGCCAAGCCAATCGAACAGGTTAGACTTCTGTGCTTTATCTTTGCACTATGATACCGAGTAGAGCGTCCTAGATACTCTGGTAGGCTTCATATTCTTTGTGTTTGCATGCCCTTTTCGGGTAGAATTCCTTAGCCTTATATGCTTTGTGTTTGCATGCCTCACCGGGTAGAAATCCTTAGGCTTGTATGCTTTGTGTTTGCATGCCTCACCGGGTAGAACTCCTTAGGCTTATATGCTTTGTGTTTGCATGCCTCACCGGGTAAAAATCCTTAGGCTTATATGCTTTGTGTTTGCATGCCTCACCGGGTAAAAATCCTTAGGCTTATATGCTTTGTGTTTGCATGCCTCTCCAGGTAGAACTTCCTTAGTTCAGAACTCAACTCATTCGTGCCATTTGCTTGTCTTTCCAGCATCTCGATCGCCAGGCTGAGGAGGATGAAGAGCGCTTCGAGGCCAATTGGAGCAGCGACAGAGAAGAGGACGACGAAACCGCCTACGATACCCAGGACACCCTCTGCATCCCCCACGCCGAGCAGCCGGGTAAGCATCAAGTCGACGCGTCCATTCGGGACTGGTCCGAGGATGACGAAGGTGACCAAGTTCGCCTCTCTGAGCGCGAATAGCGCAATCCAATTCCCTTTTCCATTTCTCATTTCTTTCTTCTTTCCTACTCTGCAGACGATGCCGAGCATGAGGATGACGATGAGACCGAGGATCCCATCGACGTCCAGCCCATCTCTGTGGCCGCTCCCACTACACGGAAAAGGACGGGTAGCGGTGCCCAAGAACCCACAGCCAAGAAGCCCAAGAAGAACGAGAAGAAGAAGAAGACCACCACCGCCAGAAGGCAACCACCCACCCGCAAGGGGTAAGTAACCTTCATCCAAGTTGCATTCTGCTGCTGCTTCTCGGTGTTCTCTTCCCCTTTTCTGTTCGGGAACCTCCTTTTTCTTCCAGCGACCCTCTGGATGCCGATGCTGCTGCAGCCCCCACAAGCTCCAAGAGGAAGTCCGTCATTGACGTTGAGAAACTCGTCTATCTCTCCGAGGAGGAAGACGAGAGCTTGCAGCAGGATAAGGCGCGTGCGCCTTCTCCAGTGAAGATGGAAGAAGAGGACGCCGGCGCCGAGAACACCGGCGCTGGTGATCAAGACGAGGACATGGAGCAGCATGCCTACGTGGACCAGGGAGCGCAGGATGCTGCTCATGACGAAACACCACCTTCTCTCCCAGCTGCCTCAGCTGGGGAGAATATCGAGCAAGACGCCGAGCACCAAGACCTTGCCGCCCTTGAGCGGCAAGATGCGAACCCCGAGCAGCAGGCAGATGAAGCTGCCGCTCAAGATGACCCCGCGGCCACGCCGCGGGTAGAAGAAACAGGAAACATCAATCCGGATCCCGCTGCCGAGCAGCGGGTTGAGAAGACGGTGGTGGAGCCCGTGCTCCAGAGCCAGGCGCAGCCGGACGCTGGGCAGCGTAGCCGGCCCCCTATGCCGCCTACCCAGCAGGTTACTCTGCCAACTGCGTCGAGCCCTCCGCCAACAAGGAGTACCACCAAGACCGCGCCAAATCTTCCGCCTAAGCCAAGTGCCAAGAAGACTGCATCCCCGCAGCAGCAGCCTCCTACCTCACGCCAAGTGCCTCCGTCCGCTTCTCGGACGGACACCGCTGGCAAGAAAGTCATCAAAACTGAAGCCACAGCTGTTCGCATGAATCCACCGCGCCAGGCTGCGCAGGATTCTGCTCTGATGCCACCGCCCAAGTCGACTGGAAAACCAGCTGCGAAGAGCATGCAACTCACCATCGGCGCTTCCGGTGGATCTGCTGGCGCAAGTGCAGGGTCAAGTGCACAAGCCAGCTGGCTCCAATACGTGCTGTCTGGATCCCAGCAATACGGCATCTTCTTGTCCAAGGGCGAGCAGAAGATCTCCGCTCTGAAGGGCGGCCCAGCCCAGGCAGTAGACTCCAAGCTGAAGGCCAAGAAGCCCATCGAGATATACTCGCGCGAAGCGGGTGAGGATGACATCATATCTGAAGGGCTGATGCAGGTTGTGGACCGAGTTGGCTTCATCGACAAGGTCTGGGAGAGTGCTGCCCATGGCATCAAGCAGTGGGACGGCAGCGTGCTGGGCGAGGAACTTGACCACTACCGCCTTGATTGGAACAAAGCCGATATCGGCGCCAACCCAATGACCATTGACTCCGACACCAGCACGCTGGCCGCCAAGCTGTACGTTCTCCGCAAAGCTGCCGAGGACGTGGAGCAGACATACGCTGTAAGTTTCTTTTGCTTGTTCCAAGTTGCGTTTTCTTTCCTCCTCTATTCTTCTTATCTCCTTAACCACCACTCAGTCCCCGAGATTCGGGCCGAGTAGACGGACACTCAACCGAGTTGCTGTCTTCTCGGGCCAAATCTTCCAAGTTTTTCCTAACTCTTTTTCTTCTTGTTCTCAGAATAGCCTCTTGAAGAGGACGAACTTGTTCCGGCGGCTGCTCTGGAATCACAGCATCGCGAGGAGACGTATCGCGGCCCTTGAGGCCGAACGCAAGGACGATGCTGGGACGGAGAAGGCGGCGCTGGACCGTGCCCTCCAAATTTCTGACATTGAGAGTAAGCTTCTAGCTATTCGGTTAATGCGTTTTGTGTTTACGCCCGTATTTGCTTTTTTCTCTAACTCCGTTTACTCTGCAGACAAATTCAAAGAGTTGCAAGAGCAGCACGAGCACTGCCACGTCTTCACCGCCTCCGCCGAGAGCAAGATCAAGGAGCTGGAAGGTGAGTTGCTGATCCTTCTGTGCTTGTTTTTCTCCTTTTTCTTGGTTATTCTGCTCACCGTGATGTTTCTTTCCACAGAAGAGTACAAGAAGTTCCGTGAGGAGCATCTCGATTGCTTGAAGCCTGCAGAGGTGAAGCAGCAACTGGAGAGCCAAGAAGCAGAGCTCAAGAACAAACGTGACACCGAGTTCGAACAGTTGCAAGTCCAATTGAGGACTGCTCTCCAGGACGCATAGACCAAGCCGCCGAGAAGGACAAAGTCAAGGCAGTAGCCAAGGCCAAGGAGAGGGCCCTTGAGGCGGAAATCAAGTGCTAAAGAAGTGCAATGAGGATCTCATGCACCAGCTTGGCACCGCACGCCAAGTCTAGGATAGGCATATTGCCGATGAGGAGGCCTGGAAGAACAAGCTGCACGCGCTACTCGTTGACCTTAACAGTAAGTCTGCGCTTCTCTGTACCTAGCTGTTCCCTTCTTCTTCTTCTGTTTGGCTTGGTTTGCTTCTCCTCTTTTCTGCTTGGTTTCATCTCTTCTCTGCTTCCATATCTAACTCTTTCTGATAGCACTCTCAGATGTCTTCCCTGATCTCTGCGCGGCTAGCACGCCTTCTTTGGCTAAGGCGCAAGGAATCCGAGCTGAAAAAGGATTGCCCATGAATACCAAATCTTCAATCGATGACGACATCACGAGTATCCAGTCGCAGCTCCGCCAGCTTAAGGGCTTCAACTCCAACCTGGTGTCCACAGCCTTCAAGCTTCACGATCTATTCTGGCCTCGTGAATCTGCGCCCAAAACTCTTCGCGCGCTCTCCGAGAAGCTGAATGGCGCAAAGGCCGAGCTGAAGAAATGGCGTGCGTCCGCAGCTCGGCAGGGGCCGATCTGCTGCTCCGCTTCATATGCAGCTGGTACGAGAACCTCCACCTCAACACCATTCTCGATTTGCGCCAAGGCTCGAACTGGTCAGATGACTCCGATTGCGTTACTCGCCGCAAGGCAGTTGCGTACGAGATCGCCTCCTACGCGGACACCGCCCTCTTCATCGACGGCCCCACAGAGCCTGACATCGAGGCGGAAAGCGAGGGTGAAGATGAAGATGAAGACGAGGACACCGAGTCGGAGGGCTTGAGTGGCTTCGAGGTTGATGACGAGGAGGAATCCGGGAAGGGGAAGGGCAAGGTTGCTGCAGATAGAGACGAGGAGACGGAAGACGAGGGCCAGGACGCCAACGTCACCACCGAGATGGTGACCCAGTCCGCTGCTTCCACTTCGGCCACCGATCCCATCTCGGTGGCTACTGCTACCTCTGAGCAAGCCACCGCTATGGACGTTGATGCTGAAGCTGATGCCGAGAAGGCCAACTCCGAGAAGACCGCTGCGGACGACACCGCCACTACCCATGATGCTGCTGCCTGAAACTTTATCTTAAAACTTTCATGAGATCCCCGGGATGCCGGGTGCAAATGTATCAAACATTTAAGTCTTTGTTACTACTCCTTTTTTATTTCAGTTTGAAGTTTGCTATTTGATATTTGAGCGATTCTGGCTCAATGCCGGGTTGCGTTAGTATGCAAGTCCCCGAGTTGCATTTTTTATCCGCTCTTTCCTTTTTATCTCAGCTCTTACCTGCAACTTGTTGCTTTGTTGGTAGTCGAGTCACAAGAGTTCAAAGTAGGAGTTTCAAATACTTAGCCACTTAGAAAAATTCATAGTAACACTGCCCACCACTTAGCCGGAAAGAAAAAACAGCAAAAAACACTCTACTCGGTTGCCACACGCTTCCTTTCCTTTGCAATTTTTCGTGTGTTCATTGACTCTTTGGCTTGTTCTCTGGCTTGCCATGAAGCCGGGTTGCGGACAACAGCAGAGTCGCAGAGTGTCCGGTGAGTTTAAACACACTACTTTGTATGCTTTTGAAATTCTAAGTGGTTCAACCAAATAGACAAAGTAAAGCAGAGTAAACACAAGGAACAGTTTGGACGAGGGCAGTCCCCGAGTTCAATTTCAGATTGCCGAATAGAAGTTTAACTCGGATAAGAGAGTACATACATAATTTGCTCACGAATGAAAACGGTGGAGTAGAGCTACATTCCAAGGGCGCTTGGATTCTTCTCCTGCTCTATCCGGTCTGCTCTTCTGGGATGGCTGTGCTTCAACAAGGTAATAGGAATCCTTGTGTAGAGCCTTGCTCACAATGAACGGCCCTTCGCACGGAGGAGATAGCTTGTGCATCCCGGCTGTGCGCTGCACGAGCCTAAGCACCATGTCTCCTTCTCGGAAAACCCTTGGGTTCACTTTTCGGCTGTGATAACGCCTCAAGTTTTGCTGGTAAACAGCTGAACGTGACAGAGTTAGCTCTCTTGCTTCTTCCAGCAGGTCAACGTCATTTTCTCGAGCTTCTCTAGCCTCTTCCTCCGTGTAGAGCGTTACACGGGGCGAGTCATGCTCTAGGTCAGTGGGCAACACGGCCTCAGCTCCATAAACCAGAAAGAATGGCGTGTAGCCGGTTGACCGGTTAGGGGTAGTCCTTAGACTCCACAACACCGCTGGCAACTCGTCTAGCCAACACCCAGGTGTTTTCAGCAGCGGCTCAATCAGCCTTGGCTTTATGCCTGATAGCACCATGCCATTTGCTCTTTCCACTTGCCCATTGGAGGCGGGATGCGCAACAGATGCAACATCTAGCCGAATGCGCTTATCTCTGCAGAACCTCGCAACCTGCCTTCAGCAAAGTTTGTGCCATTATCCGTGATAATGCTGTGCGGGTAGCCGTACCTCAGGATCACATCCTTTAGGAAACTCACAGCAGCGGCTCCATCACACTTCCGAATAGGCTTTACCTCGATCCACTTCGTTAACTTGTCCACCATGACCAGAATGTGAGTCATGTTGCCTCTAGCCGGATTGAAAGGACCCACCATATCCAAGCACCAAACAGCAAATGGCCAAGTAATGGGAATGGTCTTCAACTCGGAAGCTGGCATAGGAATCTTACTTGCGAATCTTTGGCAGCCATTGCACTTTCTTACAATATCTTCAGCTTGCTTCAGGGCAGTGAGCCAAAAGAAGCCATGCCGAAAAGCCTTGTTGACCAGAGCCCGAGAAGAGGCGTGATGCCCGCATTCTCCTTGGTGTATCTCCACCAGTATTTCTTCTCCCTCTTCTGGCTCTACACAGCGCTGCAGTACACCAGTAGGACTCCTTCTATGCAACACATCTCTGAAGATTGTGTAGCCCTTGGACCTTCTATGAATTTGCCTCGAGGTAACCTCATCACTCGGCAAGGTGCCGTCTTTTAGAAAGGATAATATGGGCAGAGCCCAACTCGGTTTCTCCCGGATGGGAAACACTGGTTCGTCCACTTCCATGGGATCAGCCACCACTTGTTCTTCTTCTGGGGCGGGAACGAGTCCCCGAGATCTCGTGCACGCAGCGAGAACTCCCTGAATGAATGCGATAGTCCCCGAGTTAGGAGGGGCAGTCCCCGAGTCAGAAGGGACAGTCCCCGGGTTGCAGGCGACAGTCCCCGGGATGGAGACGGCAGTCCCCGGGTTCTCCTTTGCAGCCTCCCAGTCAATCTCCATTGGGACAGCTTCTTCACCAAGCAGAGAAGGAACATATATGGATTCCGAGTTGGGGGATGGCTTGATAGATGGCTTCCTCAGATGCTCCAAGGCAACCCCAGCTGGGATGTATTGCCGAGAAGACCCCAACTTGGACAGCTCATCAGCTGCCTCATTCTCTGCTCGGTGTATGTGCTGGAACTCGCATCCTTCAAAGAATCCAGTCATGGTTTGCACCAGGAACCGATATGAGGCCATGTTGGCATCTAGAGCATCCCAAGTGCCTGAAACTTGCTGCAAAACAAGGTCCGAGTCGCCATAGCATATGATGTGCTGCACGCCAACCTCCTTGGCCACCTTCAAGCCGTGTACCACGGCCTCATACTCTGCTACGTTGTTGGATGCCTTGAAGTGGATTTGCAGCACGTACTTGAGTTGATCTCGCTTAGGAGACGTGAGCACCACGCCAACACCCAAACCTTCCTTCACCTTGGAGCCATCGAAATGCATCTTCCAGTAGTTGGATACCGGAGTAGGAGGCTTGTCGTGGGATAATCACGGCAGATGTTACCGGGGGTAACTGATCTTGGGGCAAGACGACACAGGTATTTGGGAGAGGGTTTAGCTCAGAGGAAAACATGGTGCAATTCGATCTGGTAGCCGGCCATCAAAGTCGCCGAGTCTCCGATCTTGATATAATAACTCCACTCTGGGATTGCACTTGATGCTTGATATCGCACGATGTTGCTAGGGTTCCTAGATCTCTGCCTAAACTAGACCTGGGGTCGGTTTATAAAGCACCCGTACCCCCTGGCTTATTCTCCAAGGCGCACCCTGGATCCTACCCGGACACGGCGCACAAACCCTAACTTTCCTTTACCATAACCCACAACCCGGGTTACTGGGCCTACAAGCTGGGGCCTTCACTAATTTCCTTATCCTTAGCCGGATCCTGTACAGCGTCCTTTGGGCCGGGTTACTCCTTGGAATTTGGCATACCGGGTTATCGTCCCCCCATCAGTAGTCCCCAGAATAGCCTGGGCTTCATGGATCCTCCTTGAAGCGCTTGCTATTCCCTGCAAAGATATTAAACGTACGGGCATATAGAGACCGGGTTAAGATGTTTTGATATTCAGCTAGGCCTTACTCCATGGTGGCCATATAGTAATCCGGCTCTTTCCCAATTACCCAACTTACTTTACCAGATTAAACCCCAAAATGTCAAAATTTCGCACCCGATAATCGACCCTGAAATCGCGGGGTTAATTTCCTTCTTCCTTTTACCCAGAGGCCTTGCACAATATTTGGCGCATATCTCGTCAAAACTCAAATTAACAGCCGTTTATTTCCGTAACTCCCGGCTCCCGTTCAGTGAACCGGGCTTATCCACTCACCCTATAAATAAGCTCCCTGGGGGGTAACCTAAACCCTAACGGCTCATTTCCCCCCACTCTGCTTCCTCTCTCCCTCAGAGCTCACTCCCGCTGAGCGCCACCACGGAAATCCCGCGCGCATCACCGGAGCCCATCGGACGGAGGCTGCGCTCCGCCACCGCTCGCCCTGCGCCGCCGCCGAGACCCGCCGGCGAATCTCCATCCGGCCCATCAAGAACCGCGAAGGGACACCAGGGCTGCGCCATTTGCCTCCGCAAGGTTTCACTCAGATCTCCTCCGGTAAGCCTTTTGCGCCCATTAATTTTCCCTTGCAATTTTTGGATTTCATCTTAGATTAGATCCAAATCGACCCGCCCATGATTCCTTGGCTACGCCGAATTAGGTTGCTAGCATTCTCTCCAACTCGTCTAATAGGTGAACTATGGATTTCAATCCACTCTCCTACCGCCCGCAAGCATTAATTTTGCCAGGAATCTGAAGATAAGACTCCCAATCGGGGCTCGATCCACTCAAAATTTCCGCCCTGGCCTCAATCACCCGGCCAGACTTCCCCTTTTTTAGTTCCTTTCGTTCGCGTTAAATGCCTGCATAGTCACCCATCGCCCTCAAAAGCTTCTTCAACATTTAGATCCCATAACTTTCGCCATAATACTTGACACCCGGATAATTTCGAACTTTATTCTGCGAGCTAACACCCGGACTACTCACAGTCTTTCATGTCTCAATATTACCCGGCCTATACTTGGCCGGCTCGCAATTTCCGTGTCTTAATTCTCTTATCCTTTTATCTTGTACTTTGCAGATCGACCACATGGCTCCCAAGAAGCAGGGGAAGACTCCAACCAAGGCTAAAACCACCAACTCCATATCCGCCAACTGGGCGCGGTCTACGGTCACAAAGGCCAAGCTAGAGGAGCTGGTGGAGCTGGGAGTTCTTCCTCCTCAAGAAGATATCCAGTGGAGGGTGCCGGGTAAAGAGACCCGGCCTACCCCAACAAAAGATGAGGTAATATGTTTCGTGGAACATGTGACCCGGGGTTTTCGACCGCCGGGTCACCCTTTTTTCCGTGATGTCCTTAGTCACTACGGCCTTCGCATCTTTGACATCGGACCCAATTCCGTTCTAAACATTTCCCACTTTATTGTTCTTTCCGAATCCTACTTGTGCACTCCACCAAGTCTAGCTCTTTTTATTGAGCTCTTTCAATGCAAACCGTGCCGCGAAAGCGGTGACGGGGCGCTTCTCGCTTGCGGCGGGGTTTCTATCCAGCGCCGCAAGAACTCTCTGATGCCACCCCTCACCCTCAATTCCCATGTCAAGCACTGGCAGCTCTCATACTTCTACTGCCAAGACTCTTCCCCACCCGGCCAAAAGAAACTGCCGGGTTACTCGGAGGGTCTTCTCGACATTTCTGATAAGTTCAGTGCCTTCGCCCCTGACTCGGACAGGGAGGCCATTCAACCCCTACTAGCCAAAATCGCCACTCTCACAGCCCAAGGCCTCATCGGGTTCAACCTGGTGAAGACTTGGGTCGACTTCAGGATTCAGCCCAATTCTATCCGCACAAAGTTGATGTGCGAGTATTCAGGGGAACCTTCAGACCCGCTCCGATACTCCGACAACATCTTCGCAGCTGGCGACACTCATAAAACCATCAAGGGCTTTTTGACAGAAAAGCTCGAGGTAATCCGGAACATATCCGGGTTAGAGCCCTTTACACTTGAGAACCCAGCCCCCAAGGTAAAAACCCGACTTTGAAGCCTTTACCCTCGTTCTTTCCGCTTGATACAGTTGATAACCCTTGCACCAACACTTTTCAGGCTGATGATGCTTTTTGGAAAACCAACACCTCCCCCAGCTCCCAAAGTCCAGAGGAGCAGGAAACTATTAACTCGGACGAAGGTACTTTCCGGATTTTACTTGACTCCTTCGAGCTCACCGTAACCCCCTCATTTCCAACCATAACTTTGATGATATCCAGAACAAGAAGATGACGAGGAAGAAAACTCCGATGGCAAAGTAGAATCTGCCAGCGACGAGGAGGAACTGGAGCCGACAGTCAAGGTCGGATCCAAAAGAAAGACTCAAGAGGCCACCTCCAAGGTTTCATATCTCCTCCTCGCCTTCAACTCACATTATTTTGATGATACACTTGAGCTATCCTGACGTTACCCCACTGGCCGTTCTTGAAGGAGTCGCCTGTTCCCAAGCGTAGGTCAACTCGGAATCACCCGGGTGATAATGCCCTTAACCCGGGTATTTCATCGACCCCCCCGCGGCGGGCTGGTAATTACCCTATCTTTTCTGGGTCAAGGCATTCTCTTTAAACCATTCCCATATGACATCTAACTTGATAATTTCCAGCTTCTCCCGAGTCCAGCGATGGATTCCCTTGTGACTTTGCGGTGAATACCGGGTAAGATCCCTTTCCTGATGTTCCGCCATATTTCATCACCCTTTCTTGACTGTGTACTTAACTATTGACTGACAACACCTTATAGGGCCACGGTCGTTGTCAGCGATCAAGAGGAAGCGGAGACCGAGGGCCCGGGTAAGGGGAGCCCGGCTGATAAGACTACAGCCGCGTCCAGTGCTGAAAAGCAAGCGTCGCCGCCAAACCCGGACACGCAAGGAGCCGAGTATCCAATCGCTTCCCATGCAAGCAAGAAGAATAAAACCACCGTCTTGGGTGAAGAAGAAAGAGCGTCGGATTCCGACACACGGATGACCCGGGTTCCGCCTCCTACTAAGAAGAAAGCTCCTTCCCGGAATTTCCAAGGCCCCGGGTCTTCTGATACGAGTAAAGATACTTTTGATCAGTTGATGAACAGTCTCCTTACTATGAAGGCTTCAGAGAGCCAGATCTTGGAGCGCATGGCTGCAGAGCATCAGGTAAGGACACTTTGTATCTCATATTGCATACCTAGTCCCCAAGTCCCAAGTATGACTTGCAAAAGTGATGCTTGGTACTTTACACCACATTCGGCTTTCCATACAATTCAACTAATACTTGCATTCCTTGCTACTTACAGGCACAGATAACCCGGTCTGATGAAACTTTACTGAGGACCGAGCAACTTCTTCTTGCCGAGATGAAACGAAGGGAAATCCTTGAGGATGATATGAAAACCTTGAAGAAAGATGTGTCCAAATACAAGAAGAAGTGCAATGCCGCTCAGACCGAACTGAAGAAACTATCGGACCAGGTTTCCGATACTTATCAGATCTTGCTCAGTAAGTTTTCTGCTGCTGATCGGCTTCATGTCTTTAATTTATTATAACAGACTCGGGATTACTGATACGCTCTTTCTTTTGTTACGACTGCAGGTGCCAACCTTGCGGCCCCAGAGGAAAATGCCATTACCAAGGCTAAAACCCTCAAGACTGTACTCCGGACTTTCTTTGCCGGCACAAAATTTATATTGGATGCTGTGAAGTGGCCTACGGAAGTATATCCGGGTGAAGAGAATCTCGTTCAAGCCTGTTCAACTGTGCCTGGGTGGATTGAAATCTGGAAACGCTCATCATGCCGAATTGGAATGACCCGGGCTTTTACTCTAGCCAAGGCTTTCTTTCCAAAGCTTGACCCGGCAAAGGTAACATCCGGGTTTCCCGAATTCAAGGCTGACGGTTCCAAATTTACACCCAAGGATTTCAAAGCCATACAAGCCGCAGTGCGCCCCTCAGCTACCGCCTTGGCCGATAGCTTGGATCTAAATACGATTATGAGTGCATATGACGCTGATGGCAAAGTTATTACGGAGGATGCGCCCCCGCCTTTTGATATCTTGGAGAAATGGGTTTCTAGCTCGGCCAGGAAGAGGGAAGCGACCGCGAAGAGGGAGGCCGAGTTAAGATCGGCCCCGTCTGCCTCTACACCAGCCGTCCCTCCACCAGTCCGCCCTGATGCAATGAGTCCGGGTAAGGGTGCCAGGAAGGCTAAGCAGCAAACCCAGGACTCAGACCCGGAAGGCCGTACTCAGGAGGCCGAATAGGGCCGTATTATCATGATACCTTGTAATGCTTTGTAATCACACTGTTATGCTTTTGATGGTGCGCCTGTGCACCCCTGATACTGATGTCATACCTTGTAACGCACTTTTTAGTCCGTGATATACTTTGCGGCTTTTCTGGTCTTTTGATAACCGTATTGCTTGCCTATTCTTTGAACTTTTTCTTGATACCCAATTCTCTATTTTGGCTCCCTTCGGAAGACTCGGTTTTCCGAGTACCAGGAGTTTTAATACGTGGGCTTTTTCTTTAAGTCCCCAAGACTCGGATGGTGAGGTTTTTCGAACTGCGATAGCCAAGTAGTTTGTTTCTGTTTCGAAGTCCCCCAGTCCCCATGACCCAAAGTCCGAGTCATGGGGGTGTGGCCTTTCTCAGAGAACAAATTATTTTTTATCGAGTCGCAAGCCTAAAGCCATTCCGTGTAAGTACTGAAGTTATGCTTGATAATTGTTGAGTTTCCGGCTTTTAGCCTTGTACTCTGCATAAACTTGTGGTTTAGATGACCCTTTTGACTATCTTGTACTGTAAGCCGGCTTTCGCGTGGATACCATGTTGTTACATCCATACGAGAACAGTGTCAGGCAAGTCCCATTGGGCTTCATGGCTGATTGTAATCGTAAGCGAACGAATCATGCCACTTTAGTGCGAGTCACATCGAGCTTAAGTAAGAAAAGTCAAGAAAATTTGGCTCCTTTGTCCAGTTATAAGATTGCAGCCGTACTCGTTTGCGAATAATCGGCCCTTATAACTTATAGGCATCAAGGCCGGGTCTTTCGGGTTAGTGGTTGGTCACTTGAGCAACCAACCCCCAAGACCTACATGCACTTGATGCCTTTAATGATACTGAATTACTGATGTCGCATGGATACTACTTACTTGTAATCAGGATGTAATGATATAGGACTTGATAACCATCTCTTTATTGATACTAGAAATTTTGGATCAGCAGGCCGCCTCATTAAAAACCTTCCAGTCCCCTTAGGTACCCTGGGTAGGAAAAGAGCGCGTCTGAAACCTGCTGCCCGTTACATTGTTTAGTTCTTCATAAGCACTGGTCCCGGTCTGGCTTGACCAATGCACATTCTCCATATGTTGGACCTTTCCTGATGAGTACCGGGTTTGCTAGCCAACCCGGGTGGGGTGTTCCCATGACTCGGCTGGTTGTAAGCGGCCATGTAGCTTCTTCCTTTACAGCGGGTCGCTTGGGGGAATCATCCTCGATTAAGGCCACCATTTTAGCATCTTGCGTTACCTTGGATTTTGTTCTTTCACCTTCAGTACTCGGCCTTTTTGATGTGGCCCTATCCTCCGGGTCTGCTTGAGACCGGTAATGCTTGAGTTCTTCTTTTCTACAGGCCTGCTCGGCCATTGCTGCATCTCCTTCGTCGCATTCAGTTGCTATGTCTCGATTTCCATGTATGGTAATGGTCTTCTTGGGACCTGGGATTTTTAGCTGTAGATATACGTAACACGGCCTAGCCATGAATTTGGCATAAGCCGGCCTTCCAAATAGCGCGTGATAGGGGCTGCGCAATTTCACTACCTCAAAGGTGAGCCACTCAATTCGATAGTTATCCTTTGACTCTCCAAAAGCTACCTCCAATGCGATTTTTCCCTCGGGGCATGCTGAATGACCCGGCACTATCCCATGAAAAACTGTTGAGCTTTTTTGCAGTTGAGATTCCTTGAGACCCATGCGTAGGAAGGTTTCCCAATACAGTATATTGATGCTGCTTCCACCATCCATTAAAACCTTTTTCAGTTCGTACCCGTTGACTTGCGGTGCAACTACTAGTGCCAAGACTCCTGGGTGTTCCACTCTTTCCGGGTGATCCCTTCTGCTCCATGTTACCTCCTGTTCTGACCATCTCAAGTATCTCGGGACGGCTAACGAAACTGAGTTGACCGCTTGCTTCAGTATCTTTTTGTCCTTGTTAGAGCCTCCGGTGGTATGCACATGATATTGACCCAATTGTTTGGGGTTAGCCTGGAAACCTCCTGCCCCCCCTTGGTTATTACTTTGATTTCCAGCCGCCGGGTTGCCGGCCGGGGGTGGGCCGTTGCCCGGGTTTGCCCCTGGACCCGGTCCTCCTCCCCGTCCTGCACCTCGCATAGCTCTGTGCACTTCCTCATTTTTCCATCTTTGTAAATCGGCGCACTGTTCTAGGGAGTGGTTAGCTGGCCTGCCATTCCTGCTGTGCTTCGGACATGCCATCCTGAATATGTCCCAATTGTTACCCGGCCTTGGTGGACCTTGATAATTTCCTCCATTGTGGTTACCTCCGTTGAAATTTCCTTCTGCTCTTGGCCTCGAAGACCCGGCTTCTGTGTTGGCGACAAACTCGGAGCCTCCTTCGAAAGGGCGCTTGTTCTGGCTATTTCCATTGTTACCTGATGCTGATCCGTTGCCGGTTCTTCCATTACCGCTTGTGTTTGCTTTTGCCTTCTTGTCATCAGCTTCTTCTTCTGTAGTATCTGTCGCAGCGTGTTTGTTGCACGCATCCATCAATTCTCCCATTGTGACTTCCGACGCATTTCGACTGGACTTCATGCGAGTTAACTTTTGCACTAAAGGTATATACTTGCATGTTTTTGCCATGGCCTGTAGTGCATCCTTGGGCTGGATATCCGTGGATGAGTGAAGTATCTCCATAACCCGGCGCACCCAACTGCGCGCCGATTCTCCCTTCTTCTGGACGCATCGTTCTAGATCATCAATAGTGAATAATTTCCTGCAGGTCCCGTGAAAGTGTTTGACAAACGCGGTCTTCAATTCCTCCCAAGACTTGATCGATCCCTCTGGTAGATTGGTGAACCACAATTTTGCTGCTCCTTCTGACATCATCAGATACATGAACTTGGCTTGGAGGTTCTCGGACGCGTTGCGAATTGACATTGCCATCTCGTAACTGCTTAGCCATGTTTCGGGATCCATGGTTGGCTCATAATTCACTACTTTCCCTGGCTCTTTGAATTTTTCCGGGTAAGGTTCAGCTCTAATATTGTCCGAGAGACACTTGGGTCCCGCAAGAACGGTTGAAGCTGGCCTTGCTCTAGAAACGTGCGATACCGCGGGGGGCGCGGCTGGGCGCGGTGCTGCGGGAGGTCCATGCGCTGCAGACCCGGCCGCGGCCCTCCGAGCCCTAGAACTGTCCACGACGGCCTGTGCTGCTGATGCTGCCTGAGCGCGGGGAGGAGGCGGCATTTGCTGCTGCTCTTCCCTCCGCCGCGCTGAACTTGTTTGGATATTCCCTTGCTGCTGACTGACGTATGGCGTCCCGTGCATACCGCTTCTGTGATCCGGGTAATTGGCTTGTTGTGCCACCGCAGTGTGTAACAGCTCGATGGCTTGCCGAGTCTTCTCTGCATGGGGCGACTCTCCCACAGGGATTTGATTCAATGCGAGTGTCGCTGCATATACGTTGTCCATAGGATTGTTGTAGTGGCCGGCTGGTGTGCGGAATCGTGATGGTGGCGGTGGCAGTAGATCGTTGCCGGTTGTGACTCTAGTTTGTGGTGGGGGTAACCCGGTCCGTTCATTCGCCGGATGTGTCGCTGCTGTCATCTGTTGGGGTGCGGTTCCTTGGTTCACCACTGGTATCGGCTGATCCTGAGGTGTAACGAATAAATTAGCCGGGTTAATGACCCCGCCCGTTGCTGGCAACCTGGTGTGGTGCCTTTGATGTATCCTGGACGTTTCCTCTCGAAGCCGGGTTTCCAACGCATCTAGCTCGCGCCGTCGCGTGGCCATCCCTTGCCTTTCTGCCTCTACCTGCCTTCTTTGCTGTTCCAGCGCACGGCGAGCCACATCCAGATCCCTGACGCGTTCCGCTGCGTTTTCCGGAGTGATAACCGTTGCGAGAACCGTGGGGTCTAGAATCAGATTGTTATCGAATAGGGCCGGGTGGCGCGGGTTCGAAGGACCCGCCCCTGGTGTCCGGTTTTCTAAGAATCCGAACGTGTTTGCATGCAACTCCTCATCCGCTGCTCTGCTGGTTACTGACGCCGACTCTCCATCAACCCGGGTCAAGACCGGGTCTCCGTTAACCGCGCCCTGTTGCTGGGCCACTGCCTGAGCCGCCCCGACTGATGCCGCGGTTGTGTTTCCTTGGTTGGCCGCGGGGGCCGCATAGACTGCAACTCGGCGTACGATATCCGGTGTAAATTCAGGCTGTTCTTCCTCACCGTTCTCCTCATACCGGTTTTCCAGTAGATCCAGGATAGACCCGGTATCATCTTCTCCTTGGGCCCGGTCGCGTGGGGTCCATGCCGGCTCCTCCGGCTGTTCCCACTCCGCGATGGGTTCTTCTGCCGGATATGTCGTTCCAGTCGATTCTTCATCATCTGATCGGATAGACGTGGCTTTTCCTGGCATAGAATCAGATCCAACGTTGTCAGGGATCGAATTGGAAGCACATACCATACCGATGAAGACGCTGATCCGGCCGATTGTCACGACGGATCCGGTTTCGAGGTGATCCGACTCCGGCCCCCAGCCGGAATCGTCCACCACCTTTTCTCCTTCGTGGTCGATGTAGATTTCGCCGATGACAAGATTCTCCATGCCCTTCCGAGCTTCTCCCGTGATGTAAACACCTTTGGACGCAGGCCCCACGGTGGGCGCCAACTGTCGTGGGATAATCACGGCAGATGTTACCGGGGGTAACTGATCTTGGGGCAAGACGACACAGGTATTTGGGAGAGGGTTTAGCTCAGAGGAAAACATGTTGCAATTCGATCTGGTAGCCGGCCATCAAAGTCGCCGAGTCTCCGATCTTGATATAATAACTCCACTCTGGGATTGCACTTGATGCTTGATATCGCACGATGTTGCTAGGGTTCCTAGATCTCTGCCTAAACTAGACCTGGGGGTCGGTTTATAAAGCACCCGTACCCCCTGGCTTATTCTCCAAGGCGCACCCTGGATCCTACCCGGACACGGCGCACAAACCCTAACTTTCCTTTACCATAACCCACAACCCGGGTTACTGGGCCTACAAGCTGGGGCCTTCACTAATTTCCTTATCCTTAGCCGGATCCTGTACAGCGTTCTTTGGGCCGGGTTACTCCTTGGAATTTGGCATACCGGGTTATCGTCCCCCCATCAAGGCTCATACTGCACCTCAGCCCAATCCACCAGAAAATCCGCAAGGATCTGAGACTTGATGGCTTCTCTTCTCGCATACGCAGGAGCGTACGCGGCCAGCTCAATCGCCCACTTGGCTACTCTGCCACTTGCTTCCTTGTTGCCCATGATGTCCGAGATGGGAGCAGAACTCACCACAGTGATGGGATGCTCTTGGAAATAGTGCTTCAGCTTCTTGGCGCCCAGGTACACGCCGTAAGTCATCTTCTGGTAATGCGGGTAGTTCTGCTTGGAGCTGGACAGCACCTCACTCAGATAGTATACAGGCTGCTGCACAGTCTTGCCTTCTTCTTCTCTTTCCACCACAATCACCACACTGACTACTCGGTTAGTCGCAGCAATGTACATCAGCATTGGCTCTTTGGGTAGCGGGCTAGCCAAGATTGGAGCGCTACCCAGCATGTCCTTCAGCTCCTTGAATGCCACATCAGCTTGCGGTGTCCAGACAAACTTGTCATTTTTCTTCATCAACTGATACAGAGGCAAGGCCTTCTCGCCCATTCTGCCCAAGAAGCGGCTCAGAGAAGCCAAGAAACCAGTGAACTTTTGCACATCCTTCAGGGATCTCGGCAAAGACATGCTCTCAATAGCTTTTATCTTTGAAGGATTGGCCTCAATGCCCCGACTGGATACCAAGAAGCCGAGTAGCTTGCCAGCCGGGACGCCAAAGGTGCATTAAGTCGGATTCAGCTTCATCTTGTACTTGCGCAAGTTGGCAAATGTTTCCTCAATGTCACTAAGCAGAGTATGTGTTTTATTCGTTTTGATGACAATGTCATCTACGTACACCTGCACATTTTTGCCAATTTGATCATGCAAGCATTTCTGCATGCATCTCTGATAGGTAGCCCCCGCATTCCGCAACCCAAAGCACATGACACGATAGCAATAAGCCCAGTACGGGGTAATGAAAGCAGTCTTTATTTGATCAGCAGGGTTGAGAGCTATCTGATGAAAACCAGAGTAGGCATCTATGAAAGACAAAAGCTCACAACCGGCAGTAGAATCGATCACCTGATCTATGCGGGGTAGCGGAAAGGGATTTTGGGGCAGGCCTTGTTCAGGTCGGTGTAGTCCACGCACATGCGCCATGCGGTATCCGCCTTGGGGTCCTCCTTCTTCTTCTCAACCATCACCGGGTTGGCTAGCCAGTCAGGATGCAAAACCTCCATGATGAAGTTGCTTATCAGCAACTTGGTGATCTGGTCACCAATGGCCTTCCTTCTCTCATCGCCAAAGCGGCGCATTGCCTGCTTCACTGGCTTGGCATCATGCCGCACATGTAGCGAGTGCTCAACCAACTCCCTCGGGACACCTGGTAAATCCTCATTGGACCAGGCGAACACGTCCCGATTCTCACGGAGGAAGTGGATGAGCTCACTTTCCTATTTCTCTCCCAACCCGGTGCCAATGATGGCAACACGGTCTGGGAACTCAGGGTCAACCTGGACTTTCTTCGTCTCCTGGGACGCCTGGAATGCAGTCCCGTACTGGGAACTCGGCATGCCGGGCGCACCACCTTGCGCTGCCTGCGCCATCGCCACCACCTCGTACATCTTTTTCTTTTCGACAGCAATGACCATGGACTCCGCTAGCTGGGAACCAGCAGAGGCACACTCCAAAGACCTCTTGTAGTCACCCGAGATGGTGATCACTCCATTGGGACGAGGGATGTTCATCTTGAGATAGGCAGCATGGGTAGAAGCCATGAACTTGGTGAGTGCAAGCCTACCGAGAAGGGCGTGGTAGGGGCTCTGAAGATCAACCACCTCGAACCGGACGTACTCGGTGCGGCAGTTTTCCCTGGTGCCGAATAGGACATCCAACCAGATGCGGCCGATTGGAGCACAAGATACCCCCGGCACAATTCCATGGAATGTGGTCTTGCTGGGCAGCAGCATGTTCTCGCCAAGGCCGAGCTTCTTCAATGTATCCAGATACAAGATGTTGATGCTGCTGCCGTTGTCAATCAGCACCTTGCTGAAGCGGGCGTTCTTCTCGGGTCCCAGAAAAGTGGGATCCAGCACCAAAGCATAGCTACCCGGGTTGGGCATCACCTTGGGGTGATCAGCCTTGGACCAAGTCACCTCCTGGTCGCACCAGCGCAGATAGTTAGGTACTGCCGGGATGACGGCGTTTACCTCCATCGCACGCCTGTGCTGCGACTGCTTGTCGACTGGCTCGGTGACGAAGATCATGTAGCTCTCGTGGTGCTCTTGGTACTGGTTGCGGTCTCCACCACCATTGTTGCCGTTGTTGTTGTTACCTTGGTTGTTGTTGTTGTTGTTGTTGTTGTTGCCTCTGTTGTTGTTGCGGGTGTAGTAGTAGTTGTTGTTGTTGCGGTAGCGGTCGTTGTTGAAATGGCGGTTGGCTCCTAAAGCCACCTGGTTGACATTCTCTCTTCTCGAGAAAGCTGTAGGCCGAGGAGCGGGTGCCCGATCTGGCTGCACATTGGCATTCGCAGCTGGTAGAGGAGGAGGAGGAGGCAGGCCCGCGTTCTTGATCTGTTCCCACCAACTGCATTGCCGAGTAGTATGGTTAGCAGGCCTGGACGGATGCCGAGTGTGGAAGCTGCACGGACCATCCTTCATCTCCGTGAAGATGAAGTTTGGGGCAGGACCCGAGTTGCTGCCACCCTGCTGGGAAGCACTGTATGGTTTCTTGATGCCTTGGCCCTGATTCTGGTTTTGCCCGTATTGGGCTCCAGCAGTTTTTTGCCTCTGGCTACTCCCAGCAGCCGCGGTCACAGCATTCACCTCCTCGGGATCATACCGAGTATCAATCCGGTCGCCCCTGCGCTTGTTGCGGAAATCACCGCGCTTGTTGCTGTTGTTGTTGTTGTAGTTCCTTCTCAGCTCGGGGAAGTCCATCAGAGGCTGAGTTGGGTCGCCGAGTGCATACATGTCAGCAATCTGGATGGTCTCTGCGAGTGTACTCGGCATCTCGCGTTGCAGCTTCTGCCACAACATGCTGCCATGCCTGCAGCCCTGCGCAAACCAAGTGATGGCCTGGGCCTCATTCACACCTTCACAGGTGTTCCTCAAGGTGCTCCACCGAGTAAGGTACTCGCGGTCGGTCTCGTCTTCCCGCTGCTTGCAAGCGGACAACTGCTGCGGCCTATTCGGCCTCTTGTACGTGCTGGTGAAGTTGCTGATGAAGGCCTCCGAGAAGCCCAGCCAGCAATTAATACTGTCCTTGGGTAGGTTGTTGAGCCACGTCCGAGCTGGACCCTCAAGCATTTGCGGAACATACCGCACAGCCCATCTCCGGTTCCCGCCTGCAATGTGCACGGCTGTGACATAGTCACTCAACCAGTCTTCTGGCTTGGTGCTGCCATTGTAGCACTTGGTCCCCCTGGCCAGCTGGAAGTGGTTCACAGATGGCTCGTTCATGATACGAGCGCCAAAGCATTCTGGGCCAGGCGGCCCCTTGTTCTCGAGTTGCGCGGACAGATTGATCCTGTCCAGCTTGAACATGGCATCACTGGGCTCCAACATGCGCTCGCCAAGGCGATCAGCAACATTCCTGGGGTCAGCATAACCGGCTAGCCCCATCGCCGAGTAGACATCATCATATATGTTCTCCTGCACGACTGCGGGATGCACCACAGGGTTGGCTGCTGGCGCAGCCGCACGCGGCTGAGCTGCAGCAGGCTGCTGCGTCCTCTGCCGAGTAGGCTGAGCAGCAGGACGCCGAGAAGGCCCCACGTTGTATCCGCTATGTCCCCTACTCTGAGGTTTATGGGCTTGATAGCCTGCTCCTGCAGCATTGTGTTTCTGACAGGATTCTCGCGGCACAGCGCGCTGTTTCGCGGCGAGAACTGGGTCGTACACCTGCATTTCTCTACCCTTCCCAGAGTGCACACTCTGGTCCCTCTCGCGACTGGGATGCGGGGATGACGCTTGGTCATGGGACCTCACAGCACGCGAGTGCACAATCTGAGAAGCGTCAGGACCCGGATTGGCTTTCCGGAACTCCTCATTCTGCCTAGCAGCCTCTAACACCAGCTCGTTGAGCCTCTCCTGCTGCCTAGCGCGCGCGTCGCCAGCTAGGTTCGGCAACTCTACGGCTACAGCGTCTGCAGCTCTAAGGGTTTTGGCGGGGGTGCTGTATCTGGGCCTGGTAGCAGTGTTTTGGCTAGCGGTTTGACTAGGAGCCACATCTACTACTGCCAAATCGGCGCCTAGGTTGCCACGAGTAGCGCCTACCTTGCTATGCTTCCTAACAACAGGAGTAAAACCATGGGCCTTGTTGTACTCGTTCTGATCTAGGCTAAGCTCGAGCCTAACCTTTTCCAGCTCCAGCTGCTCGGAGAGCAACTCCTGACGCCGCCGGTCGAGCTGCGCCCTCATGGTCAAGAGCTCAAGCTCGGTGGGAGGCGGCATGCCCATCCGCACGGCGGATGCCGGTATCGTCGGAGTAGTGGAGAGGGGGATGTTGCAGTCCTTCTCGTAGGGCTTGTGGGTCTTCCCGCCAGCACTCGAGCCAACGAGATCCTCGATGACGCCCGCGGCAGCAGCCGCGCCCTTCCCGGCATCGGCAGCCAGGCCGGCCACCATTACCTCCACGCTGTCCGCAGAACGGCCAATCGGCCTTCCGCGGGCAGCGATCACAGCAGGAGGATCGTCCTTGACCAGCACCTCCTCTGGGAACTCGCGGACGATGGTGGTGGCGATGTAGACGAGGTGCGAGCCGAAAGAAAGCACCGAGCCGCCTTCCGGCAAGGGCCTCCCGCCGAAATCTCCGGCGTTGTCGGTGACGAAGTCGACGGAGCCGAATCTGTGGACAAGGCCACAGACCACGCGCTCCCCAGTAGCAGAAACGGGTCCCGTCCGAACATGGACTCCAGCCAGCGCCGCTGCCTGCCCCACGGTGGGCGCCAACTGTCGTGGTGATATCACGGCAGATGCCATGGGATGGCTAAAGTTGGGGCCGATGGACGCTGGAGGTGCTCGGGGAGGGATCACACGGCGAGTAGCCACGTGGGGTAGATCACAAACAATGCAAACACCAAGATCTTACCCAGGTTCAGGGCCCTCGTGTGGAGGTAACACCCCTACTCCTGCCTCTCTCTTTTTATGTGTATTACCGAGTAGCCACAGTACAATCAGGCCTTCAGCCGAGTAACCACTATATGCTCACGTTCTCTCTAAGTGTTGCCTCGTCTAGGATCCAAACGTATGCAGCGAACCTCTCACAGGAGGAGGCAGGGCATCTTATATACTAGTGCCCAGCCGAATAGAAAACAACTATAAGGTACAGCGAGATGTGGCAGGAGCCCTGCAGAACCGCGCACGCCTCCGGGTTGTCGCTGACACTCGCCCCGTAAGTCGTTGCGCCGTTCAGAGATGGGACCTGTCCACCCTTGTCAGTGAGATAGGGTAGGCCCCTAGCCTTGTCCTGTCCCCTCTGTCAGTGACAGGACTAGACAGGCGCCTACCACACTGTAGCCACGCCGTGGTGCGGATAGTCACGTACTCCGTAAGTTGAACCGCACGCTGTACTGACACAGGATACGCGGGATCCTGTGTCAGAATGGCTCCATTGACTTCTAGTCCGAGTAGGAATCCACTCCCTCTACCCGGACAACTTCCTCTACTCGGAAGAATACAACTTCCTTGATTCTTCCTCCTGGCCATTGGTAGGTACGGCCGGATAGCTGTCCACCGGGTAGCGGGTACCGGGTAGCCAGCCAACTTGGTAAAACTGCTCTTCTGATCTAGCCTTTAGCACTTGCCTTACCCCTACTCGGGGGTAACCCCCCGACACAAGAGAATCTTCGTGTCCGGAAGCCTTGTTGTGCCTATACGAAAGAAATTTCGTGTCAAGGTTTTTATGCGAAAGAGTTTTCGCGTTTTGATATGTCCATACGAAAGAAATTTCGTGCTATGGAGTTTATGCGAAAAAGTTTTCGCATCTTGATGTGTCCATCCGAAAGAAATTTTGTGTTGTGGAGTTTATGCGAACGAGTTTTCGCGTCTTGATGTGTCCATACGAAAGAAATTTCGTGTTATGGATCCTACCCGAGGGAATTCTCGGGTTTGATAATGTACGCAATGACGTCATTATGCACTTTGTTCGTTCTGACTACTCCCGATGGGACGTGACGAAGAGAGAACAGGGCACGCTGGCCCACCTTGTCAGCTTTTTGACCGGAAACGAGACGTCGTTTCCTGTTTTTCCACGAGCCATGTGCAGTAAATGCGCACGATCCGCTGTTAAGATCGTGGCATAAAACAACTTTCTACCGCCGCTTCGTTTCCACTTCACGCGTGGCAAGCGCGATGGATGCCACGTTGCTTGATCTGCGGTCCAGGTTGGCTTGGCTTGTGTATAAATATCCACCCTTAGGCGGAAAGTAAAAACTTCCCGGTCATTTGCTTCCCCTTCTTCTTCTTCGCGCGCATCTCCTCCTCTACAAGTACTCACGAGCTCTCATGGTGGGAGGCAAGAAGCGTGGCGGTGCTGTTTCGTCGTCGAGGGCGACCGAGGATGTCCCTGTGCTGCCCGCCGCGAGGAAGGGCGACTGGCGCTCCGCCAACACCACCAACAAAAGCATCAAGGAGATGCAGAGGGAGGGGCTGCTGCCCCCTGATGGCGATAAGCGTGTTCGCCTAGGCAAGAAGGAGGAGGTACCAAATCCTCACGCGAACGAGCGCGTGATCTTCGCGGATCACATCTCGCGCGGTCTTTCCCTTCCTCTTCATCCCTTCCTCCAGTGGCGGAGACAAGTGGGGGCTAGCAGGGGTCAGACCCCCCTAATGGTTCGTCCCCCCAACGTATTGCAGCGGGTACTAATCGTATATAGTACTGGTATATATAGGATAATACCTGCCGAGCACTATGTATATACTTAGTATTTAAGCCCAAAGCTAGAAGCAATCCGTATGTACGCACCAAGCCCAGCAGTCAACAGGCAACAACCCATCTAGCTGACTTCTTAGGCCAGAAATCGTTTGCCCATCTCCTTTCGCCTCTCATCCTCTCGCATATCACCATCGATCTGACTGCCCTAATGCGTGCTGCTCCCGCTCGAAAACCAGCGAATCTGGATGGCAGCGGAGTAGCGGAGGATATGGCGACGCCGCTGATCTTCCTTGGCCAGACGCCCTATATTTGCGACATGGGCCCGTCCCATGAAATCACCACCGAATTATCAATCAGTACACAATACAAGCATGTATGTGCTGCTAATTTGATCAATTCCCTCTTATTTAATATTTCCAATACTTTTTTAGTCACAAATGAAGAGATTCGATATACTAGTTCTTAAAAAGATGAATATAATAGATTATTTCCAAGCTAATATTTTTAAAGCTCTAATCTGGCATGCCGCTAAAATTTCAGATCCACTTGTTGACAATAGTAGTAGATCTATATCTGAAATGTTAAGCGGTAGTTTTGTCCCCATTTGCTTAAATATGTGTGCCATATGATTGGAGATTGAGATACCATATATTCATGCCATGCTTTTGGCAAATATATGAAAATAATATTTTACTTTTGGGCTTGCTATCTTGATAAATGATAGAAATATTTCACTTGCCAGAGACAATGTTTCGCCCTCCTATATCTAAATCCTGGCTCCACCCCTGCCTTCCTACTAGGACTGCTGTATGTCTATGGCATACAGCTCCACGATCTGCCTTCAAATGTGATTCAACACATTTCGTGCTTTATCGTACTTTGCGAGTGCTTCTTAGGCATTCGCCCACACTGGGGCCTTTGGAAGGCCCTATTCAAAGTGCGGGTCTTTCGCGAGAAGTCGCGGGTGGAGAACCAGCTTGGAGAGACGCTGCGCACCGGCGGCTTCGGAATCCAGGCGAAGACGGATAGCTCCTATTTGGAGATGAACTTCATCGACTCCGCGCAAGGATGGCGGAGGAAGTGGTTTTATGTCGTCGATACAGCGCGGGTGGAGCTCATGAATTCCACCCGTTTGCTATTTTGAAGCGACGGAAGTCCTGGACGCATAAGCTCTCAGCCGAAGAAAACCGGATTGTCGCTCTGCTACTCGCGAAGGTGGCAGTTCTTCGCGACCAGACAACGGGGGTCGCGCTGAATGGTTTGCACCTGGCGAGCGTCTTCCTCCGGTGTAGGATCCAGCCTCTTCAAGAGAGGCCATCGACAATGTGGGAGTACTAGGGCGTCCAGGACCCTAGCCGTGTATGCCAGGATATCCTCTCGAATGCCGAATTCGAGAAGAAAATCGCGGCTATCACCAAGCTGAAGGTAGGCGAGCACTGTGCGGCTTGCCCTCTTGAATCCTCCTCCAACCGATGTAAGTTTTCTTCTATTCTCTGCTTTAACCTTTTTGTCATTCGAGAGTCTGTCGACTGAGTTTTCTCTTTTCTTTCTTCTTCTTCTCTTGTAGAGTTTGGAAGTAGCAACGTGCTACCCGCCAGTCTCGGCTGAGGATGCCTCGGACCTCCTGGCGAGCAATGTTGAGGCTGCTCTCGACGCCAGTGCTGCTGAGGCCGACTCGAGCTCCGAGCACGGCTCTTCAGACGACGTGGAAGAGTCAGGTAGCGACCTCCATCACCACAAGCGCCGCCGGCAGGTGGATGATGAAGCCACTTCCAAAGATAGTTCTTTGGGTGGCGGATCTGGCAAGGCGACAGAGCCTCTCGTGGTGACGCTTCTAAACGTGCTTCCTCCTCCAGCCCCCAAGTCGAAGGTCACCACCGCCTGGAACGCGGATATGCTGGATGATGATAACGATGATGAGTGAGTTCTTTCTTTCGCCTTATCCTCCAGTCGAAAGTTTTCTCCTATTTCCTTTATTCCTTTGTTTGATTCTTGCTTTCATGACAGGCTTCAAACCATCAGCCCTGGTCAGTTTGCTTCTTCTATTACTTCCGTGAAGAGAAAAGAAGAAACTGCGGGTGAAACTCCAATCGTCAAGGCCACCTAGAAGTCTCCGAGCCCAGCACCGGCAGCTGCGACTCCAGATTATAGGTTGCCTGGCTTTGCGGGTGGAGCTTCGGCGAGCAGAGAAGTTTCGGGTAGCTCGGTGGACCCTGTGTGCACCGCCCAGGGCCAGGTAAATCTTGTCACCTCTTCTGTATTTTCTGCTTCGTTCGTTTATGTTTCTTATCGGGTGCACGTCAGTGCTCCCGATGGGAGTAGCCCTCGAGGCCGTGGTTAATCGCTTGCGATTGTCCACAGACTCAAGTTTAAGCTTTTTTTCTTTCCTTGATTTTATCGGGTGCACGGCAGTGCTCCCGATGGGAGTAGCCCCCGAGGCTATACTCGACTGTGTACAATCGTGAATAGGCTCAAGAGTTTTTTCCTCTAACTTGAACTTCGTTTTGTGCTTTTGCAGTCTCTTCTTGACTCTCTTGCCGCCATTGGTCGCCGCGTGCTTTCGACTGAGGCAGATTGCGCTGCCCTTCGGGTGGATCGTGATCGACTCGTCGAGGACGGCCAAGCTCTCTAAGGTAGGTTAATCCGCTCCATTTTTCTTTTACTGTTTCTTTTGATCATACATGTTTTCTTAGGCTGAATTCACTGCTCTGCGGCTCAAGTCGATCTCCTGAAGGCCGAGAAAATTAAAGCTGTCACTCGGGTGAAAACCCTTGAGGCCGAGTTGGAGTCCACCCGAAAGGAGCTGGAATCCACTCGCAAGCATTCAGCTGATTTTGAGGGGAAGATCGCCGAGGCCCAGGAGGCGCTGAAGCAGTTGGAAGATGCTGGTGCTAAACATGATAACGATCTTGTTGGCATCATCCGCCCCCTGGCTCAGCAATTTGCGGGTAAGTTGCACTTGACTTCTGCTGCGACGCAATTTTAATTGGCTATCTCGGGATTTTACGGTGTCCTTTTGCAGATGTCCTTGGCGTTGCATTGGAGCTACCTGGGAGCCGGCGATTGGATTCCTTGACGTATTCCTGCACCCACCTCCAGAAACACGCGAGTGGGATCTGCTCCCTCGTTGGCGAAGCCATTCGAGTGTTGACGCAATTCCACGAGCGCCTTCTAGTGGATGCCGTGGTTTCGCCTACGCTGGGCGGCCTTCTGAAAGTTTTCCTGGAGGATGATCTCCTTCAGGCTCATTCAGTTGCCCAGTCTGAATGCGGAGCCAAGACTGCTATCCAGTTTGCGTTGGCGCACGGAGTTGCGGGCCCGGAGAAGGCGTAATCGATCCTTCCTTACGACGCCGCCACAGGCAGAAAGGTAGTGTTTCGTCCTTTTGGCGATCCGGCTGAAGCCCTTGCCAAGAAGCTATCTGAATTGCTTGCCCGCGCTAATCACAAGGGGCATCCTACTGCGAGTGGCAGTACCTCTGCAGTTCCATAGGATAGTCTGTTTTTACTTTGCCCTCTCGATGTAATGAACCTTGGCATGTATTCCCGTATTTTGCTTTTAATCGAAGTGTTCTTTGATGTCTAAAATGTGATTCTTTGCGATTGACTGTTATGAGCTCCCGATGGGAGTAGCCCCCGAGCACCTGTTAACTAGGTGGTATGTTTCTCGAGTGGGGTCTTGTAGGGTATCTGAACTTTCTTCATTTCCTTCCAGGTAGTGGGTCCTAGCGCAGATTCTTCGAGTGGATCTGCTGCGCGCGTGGATCCCCTTGTTGCTGCTGCTAGTACCTTTGCCTCGCTCCGTGATCGTGTCGCGGATGGAGAGCACAAGCTGAAAGCTTTGCGTGGAGTGGCTGATGTGGAAAAGACAAAACAAAAGCTTGCGGCTGAGCGTGAACAGTTCGTGATGGAGGAGGTGGCAGTTGTTGCCAAAGACATGCTTTGTAAGCATGCGAGCTCCCTAGCACTTTGTTGTTTACCCTCTTTTCACCTTTTAACCCTTTGTACTATTCTTTGTAGTTGTTGAGTCTGACGGTCCGTGTGAAACGCCTTGGATGGATAATCACATTGCTCATGAAGCCGGTAGCTCAAAGCCGCATGCGAACAACTTATGGTCTGACCGCAGTCGAGGCTTCATCTTGGCTACTTGGAAGTATCGAGTAGGACAGGCGAAGATCATTGTTGATTCTTGTCGTGAAGCTCTGACATCTGTGCACAAGACTTTTTATCCGCTGGGTGAAGTTCCAGAAGGTTTGAGCAATCTGCTAACAATCTTTGGTCGAGTAGGGAAGTGCGCGAGTGTGTCCGCCAGCAGCTTATCTACGGATCTCAAGTAGCTCTTGCTTTTGTTCGGGTGTGCCATACTGAGGTCAATTTTAACTCTGTGGCCAGGCTTCCCAATGCTCTAGTCGATTTTACTCCTCATTATGCAGTCGTTCAACCTGCCGCGGAAAAGATCATTCGACTGACTTCTGAAGAGGTTGACCAGATGCTAGCCGAAAAGACTGCTCATCGTCAGGTGTAATCGTAGGATGTAGATATCCTGTTACCTTGTATAGTTCACTCGAGATTTTATAAGGTGTTTTATAAGGCGTGAACCTTGTTTGTACCTTGTATTTGTAAATTTTCCTCTAATGCTTAGTTAGGCGTAGCCCCCGTGCGCTTGGGGTGTATACCTGTTGTTTTAGCATGTAAAATGAAGAAACATGAATATCTATGGTTGAGAAACCATGTATTTTCTCGAGCTACAAGATGGCTAGTATAGCCTTATTTTTGCGAATAGGATAATCCTAAGGATAGAACTTGCGGAGATGCGCAACGTTCCATGGATTGGAGTAAATGCCACCGGTCTCCGGGTTCTTCAATCGATACGCGCTGACTGGGATAACTCCGTGTATGATGAAGGGTCCTTCCCATGGTGGCTCGAGTTTGTGTCCTTCCTTTTGCTTGAGCCGCAACACCAGGTCGCCTACCACGAAAGATCTGTGGCGTATGCGACGACTGTGGTAATTGCACAGTGATTGCTGGTATACCGCCGATCTTGCGAGAGCAATGTCGCGAATTTCATCAAGTGCGTCCACGTCTTCTGCGAGTGCTCTGTTCAAGGTTTCTTCGCTGTACGCGACGACTCGGGGGGCGTTGAATTTGACGTCTTCAGGTAGGACGGCCTCGGCTCCGTAGACCATAAAAAACAGCGTATAGTTTGTTGACCGATTTGGCGTTATGCGAAGGCTCCACAGTACTGATGGTAACTCCTCTACACAGTGCCCTGCTGCTGGGTTTAGGCGATCGAGTAGCCGCTTCTTGAGGCCAGCTGAGACTAATCCGTTGGATCGCTCGACTTGACCATTAGTTTGCGGGTGAGCCACTGAGGCGAAGTTGAGGGTGATTCCTTTCTGCTCGCAGAATTCTTGTGTTTCCTTCGCTCTGAAGTTGCTGCCGTTGTCGGTGTTGATGTTGTGCGGTATGCCAAACCTGCACATAATGGAATCGAGGAATTTCACGGCGCATTGGGCGCTTGCGGAGGTGACTGTCATAACCTCGATCCACTTCGTGAATTTGTCGACTGCTACGAGCAAGTGTGTATATCCTCCGGGTGTCGACTTGCGCAGTGGCCCCACCATGTCTAGCCCCTATTATGCAAAGGGTCAGGCGATTGGGATCATGTGTAGTTCAGTGGCAGGGGCATGTGGCTTGGGCGCTAATCGTTGGCAAGCATTGCACTTGTCGACTATGTCCTTTGCATCTCTGGCCGCTGTGAGCCAGTAGAATCCTGCTCGGAAAGCTTTACCCACGATTGCATTCCATCTGGCGTGGTGTCCGCAATCTCCTTGGTGTATATCTCGCAACAGTTCCTTGCCATCCTCGGGTGCTATGCATCTCTGCAATATTCTCTCTTTTTATAGCTCTCCGTTGAGCACCCGAAAAGTTTTGTTGCGTCATACTATCTGTTGAGCCTCGTGAGTGTCTGCTGGGATCTGCTTGTTGGACAAGTAATCGAGGTATTTCTGCGTCCAGACTGACTCGACCAGAAAAACTTGTCTTGAAATGTTGTGGCTGAGCTCGATCATAGCGGTTTGCGGGCTGACCTCTGTCTCCAATGCTGCGGTGCTTCTGCTGGTTTTTTGACCTTGACTGAGCGCTTGATCGTCCTCTCGAAATATATTCCAAGTGGTATGGGTGTGTTGGTAGACCCCATGTTTGCCAGTTTATCTGCTTCTTCGTTGCTAGATCGCGCGATGTGCTTTAGTTCAGACCCTTTGAAACTTCCTTCGAGCAGATTATACATATCTCGATAGGCGACCATGTTATCTGCAATAGCGTCGCACTCTTTCATCGTCTGCTGTACGATGAGGTTTGAATCTCCATAGAACATCATTCGGGTGGCTCCGCAGGCGATCACCATTTTCATGCCGTGAAGGAGGGCCTCGTATTCTGCATCGTTGTTTGATGCTGGGTCGTCGGGTGGGAAATCCAATCGCATGACGCACTGCAGTTTGTCTCCTCTGGGGATATCAGGACAATCCCGGCGCCAGCTCCTTCGTTTCTCTTCGACCCGTCGAAGTACATTATCCAGTTGCTCATGTATTATGATGGGCCTGGTGTTTGCAGTTTTGTCCACTCGCTCAGGAATTCCACGAGTACTTGTGATTTCACAGATTTGCGCCCTGCATATATGATGTCCCAGGCGCCGAGCTCGATACTCCACTTTGCAATTCTTCCGGATGCCATGGGATTGTTCATGATAGTACCGAGTGATGCGTCGTTTAGCACCGTGACGGTATGTTCTTGGAAGTAGTGCTTGAGTTTTCGAGCTGTGAGTACCACGCCGTACGCGAGCTTCTGATAATGAGGGTATCGCTGTTTGCAGGGCGAAAGCACCTCGCTGATGTAATATATTGGTCTTTGGACGCCATACGCCTTGCCATCCTCCGGCCGCTCGACCACGATCGCTGTGCTGATGACTTGATTTGTTGCGGCTAGGTATAAGTACAGTGGCTCCCGTTCTTGTGGCGTTGCCATGATACGCCTACTCTGCGGTGCTCGCTTGAGGTCTGCGAATGCTTTTTGTGCTTCAGGTGTCCACTCGAACTTATCCGTTTTCTTCAGTAGTTTGTAGAAGGGCAATGCTTGCTTGCCCAGCCTTGCAATGAATCTGCATAGAGCGGCTAGTCGTCCTGCGAGCTGCTGCTCACCACGAAGATTGGTTGGTTCCTTCATTGTCAGGATCGCTTGAATTTTCTCCGGGTTGGCTTCAATTCCTCGAGCAGACACCAGGTACCCGATAAGTTGTCCCGCAGGGACGCCAAAGACGCATTTGGTCGGGTTGAGCTTGATCCGGCACGCGTTCAGCGCGTTGAATGTTTCCCTGATGTCATCGAGGAGCGTGTCCTCTGTTCGAGTCTTGATGACGATGTCGTCAACGTACACTTGGACATTCTTGCCAATGATCTTGGCGAGGCATTTTTGCATGCAGCGCTGATATGTTGCGCCTGCATTCTTTAGCCCGAAGGGCATTGTCGTGTAGCAGTAGACACCGTGGGGTGTGATAAACGTTGTCTTCTCCTCTTCCTCCATTTTCATCCTGATCTGTTTATAGCCCGAGTAGGCGTCCAAGAAGGAGAGGCGCTGGCAGCCTGCTGTGGATTCCATGATCTGGTCGATCCGTGGTAGGGGCAAGTTATCTTGGGGCAGTGTTTGTTCAACGACATGTAGTCGATGCACACACGAAGGATGTCAGTATTTTTCTTCGGGACTAGCACCGGGTTTGCTAACCAGGTGGAGATCTTTGTCTCGCGGATGAACTTTGCTGCGAGTAATCTGTTCACTTCTTCTCCAAGTGCTTTTTGCTTTGGCTCTGAAAACCGTCGGGTTGTCTGCTTGATAGGCTTAGCGTCTTTGTAAACTTCAAGTGAGTTCTCGGCGAACTCCCTGGGTATCCCTGGCATATCTAAAGGCTGCCAGGTGAAAATTTCCCAGTACTCACGGAGGAGTTCGACGACCATGCCTTCCTATGCTGGCGAGATAGTGGTGGACACCATCGCCGTTTTCGTAGACTCGGTCGGGTGCACCTGATGTTTTCGAGTGCTGTTGTTTGCGCTGAACTCGAGCTCTGGGGCGTTCTTTTTGGTGAGAGGCATCACGGAGTGATCCGTGGTTTTTGCTATCTCTTCCAGCTCCTCCTGCATCCCGAAGGATTTGGCGATCTCGTTGAACTCGATGTCCCATTTATTGGATTTTTGGAAATCGCCGTCGATGGTGATGGTGCCATGTTCCCCAGGTAACTTGAGCTTCAGGTATGCATAGTGTGGTACTGCCATGAATCTGGCGAATGTTGTTCGGCCAAGAATAGCTTGGTACCATGAAGGCCAGTCGACTACTTCGAAGTCGAGGAACTCTCGTCTGTAATTGCTTTGGTTGCCAAGCACCACCTCCAAGTTTATTGTTCCGAGTGGGCGGATTGCCTTCCCTGGTACTATCCCGTGAAAAGATGTCTCTGACTCTGCGTGTCCATCCAGGTTCCTGTTCATCCTGCGGAGTGTGTCCGCGTAAATGATGTTAATCCCGCTGCCTCCGTCCATGAACACTCGGGCAAGTTCGTAGTTGCCTATATGTGCCTGGATGACGAGTGCGGCATGCCCTGGTCGATAGACTCGGGGGCGGGGGGATGGTCCTCCTTGGAGAAAATTATCGGCTGGTCGGCCATCTTCAGATACTCGGGTTTCGACGGTGGGGCCTGGACGGCCATGAATACTTGTCGAGTGTTTGTTTTCTAGGCCCTGCGGGACGGGCAAACTTTCTGTATCATCCCTAGGAACCCTGCTGGGTTCGGGTACCCGTTGGCTCCTTGGTTTGCGGTGGGTGGCGCTGGTAGCGCGGCTAGCACCGTGTTTTGGTTTCCTGGTGGAGGTAGGGCTTGCAGCGGGTGGAATCCTTGGGTTCCTCCTCCAGGGAGCTGCGGGTAGCCCTGATTAACTGTTGCTCTGTTTTTCTTTGAGAAGGCCTCGTGTATGTCAAGGAACTTTCGGCAATCCTTGAGAAGGTGTGTTGCCTTAGTTTTGCCAGTGCACTTATCTGTAAATAGATGTAGCGTGCAGTAACCATCGAGGTAATCCTCAGGAGTTTTATCCTCTGGCTTCGGCTTCCATTCACGATTTCCACGATGTCCACTGTCGCGATTTCTTGTGAATTCTGTTGCCACCAGTTCTTCCCGATCATCGTGATCGTAATGCTTTCTCCTTTTCTTTCGGCCATGGCGGTCGTCTTCAGGTGCTGGTGAAGATGCTTTCTCGTTGCGCACCGCGTCTTCGCCGTTGGCCCATCTTTCGGCTATAGCCATCAGTTCTCCAATGGTTTTGGGTGCGGCCCGTCCCAGCTCTTCCCGGAAGGCGGTTCGCCGAGCTCCTTTGGCAAAAGCTTTGACTGCAACTTCTTCTGATATATTTCCTGCCGTATTCCTAAGTGTGGTCCATCGCTGGATATATTCGCGAGTAGACTCGCCACTTTTCTGCTTGCAAGCTCGTAGCTCCTCGATGGTCGCAGGTATTTTGTATGTCGCCTGAAAGTTCTTGCGGAAGTCGAAGGTTAGATCGTCCCATGATCCGTAGCATGCCCTCGGTCTTCCTTTGAGCCAGCTGCGCTCAGCGCCTACAAGATGTAGGTTAAGATACTGCATAGCTGTGGTCTTGTTCCCACATTGGCACTTTACTGCCGTGAGGTAGTCTGACAACCAGGATTGCGGCTCCAGCGAACCGTCGTATTTTGGCACCTCTGTAGTGATCTTAAACCTCTTGGGCATTGGTGCTTCGCGGATGTCGCGAGTAAAGCATAACGCGCCGCAGGCCTCTTCATCGGAAGAGGTAGATGAGGAATGCGCGCGGTTCCTGGCCGCTCAAGCCTTGTCGACCTTATGCTGAGCGATGTCTGATCGCGCGTTGTACCCAGGCTCGTCGCGATTGACGTCTTTCTGCGGCTCCTTGCTGCGGTGTCGCGAGCGGCTGCTGTGATGTCGTGGGCTGCGATCTAGATCCTTCCGCGGGATGCGATCTCGACCCCTCGGGCTATCGTCGCTGCCACTCGGGCTATCTCCGCGCAGTCGAGTTTCTTTTCCTCGTGCGCGACGAGGTGACTTCTCCTTTCTGGGTGACGTACTCCTGTGTCTGCGAGATGCTTCTTTGTCTTTTGGTGCAGTCGCTTTTTTGCGGTCATAGGAGACAAGTTTTGCGGATGCCATGCCTAACCCTTTCTGGACTTGCCGGTATTGCTCCGCGCGGGGGTCGTTTTCCCCTGGCTGGTTCGTCTGCAGATAAGTGGTTGCGGCCAAGACTGCGGCAGCTGGAGTCGTCGGGTATACGTTGTCGTCTTCGTCGACGTGCATAAGAGAGCCTTCGAGTGACCTACTGATCCCGGTCAGGGATTCGTCATCCATCGTCGCGGTCTTCGAGACGTGTCTTTTACTTGCGGGTAGGTTCCCCACCGAGTGTGTTTTAGAGAGTGCTACATGGCGCTGGCTTGATTCATCCGCCAGTTTTTTCCGCTCGGCCAGATCTTTGCGAACTTCTTTGATTAATGTCGCCGCTTTCACTAGATGGTAGTGGTATGCGGTTAGCTCTTCTTGAGGGGCTCCCTCTTTGATTGGCTTGGATGAGTGCACGACCGCTTTTGCCTTGAGCCAGGCTGCTCGCGACACTTTGATGTGCTCGCGTTCCGTCGCGCTTTCTTCCGTCTCTTCGGGTGGGTCCGTCGATCCTGCCATGCAGACCTGAGCCAGATATGGCCCGCGAGTCCTAGGCGTGGATTGGAGAGCTTCGCCAACCTGAGAAGGTTCTTCCGTGGAGATGGTGTGGAAGTTACGAGTGTTCGGACGGATGGACTCCCCGCTTTTCGCTAGATCGCGACTTGCGTAGTTAAGTGCTTCAGGTTTCGAGACTGACTCAGAGTCTGATCCTTCGAGATCGATTTTTTCGGGGAATCGCGTGATCCCCTCTTTGTTGGTGTAGAACTTGAAGCTTCCAAACGTAAAGGTGACGCTTTTCTCCAGGTCGCTGAACGCCGGACGTGATTCCGGCGAGTGAGGCGCGACGATGACTGACCCGATCCGGATCGGATTGGCCGGAGTCGAAGTTCCGGGGCTCCAGCTGAATTTTGGCGACGATGAGGCCGAAGATGCCGCAGATCCAGCCCCCGCCGTTCCCACAGATGGCGCCAATTGTCGAATATGCATCTCAACAAGTCCCTCAGATGAACCGATAGGGTTTCAAGTAAGAGAAAGAATAGGCGCTGGTGACAATCGTCGGCTAACAGGGGGCAAGATTTACCCAGGTTCGGGGCCCTCGTAGAGGTAAAACCCTTACTCCTGCTTCTATCGATCTGTATTAGCTCGATAGATCGGTTACAATGGGGTGCTCAAGTCGAGAGTAGATCTCAATCTCAAGGCTTAGGTGGTGCGGTATTGCTTGGTCCCCCTCCCGGTGGTTCTCCTGGCTTTATATAGGTAGCCAGGTCTCAAACCGTTCCCGGGGGGATACAAACCCTAACCTAAAGTCGGGTTAACCCGCAAGGCTTTGCGCGTGGGCCTTGATTGGGCCTTCTAGAACAGTCCACGACGTCTCCCTTGGAGCTTGGGTCTTGGGCCTTAGACCGGGTAGGCTCACCCGATAGGTCTAGGATCCATCCCTTTGTCAGCAGGGCATACATGTCTCTTGTGGTGGAGGTGGAGTACGAGGGGGGCAGCTGGAGGTTGCCTCCCCTCCTCCTTCCTTTCTTAACCCGCAAGGCTTTGCGCGTGGGCCTTGATTGGGCCTTCTAGAACAGTCCACGACGTCTCCCTTGGAGCTTGGGTCTTGGGCCTTAGACCGGGTAGGCTCACCCGATAGGTCTAGGATCCATCCCTTCGTCAGCAGGGCAGACATGTCTCTTGTGGTGGAGGTGGAGTACGAGGGGGGCAGCTGGAGGTTGCCTCCCCTCCTCCTTGCCGCACCCCATCTCCGGACTACAGCCACTCTGGTGAGGAGGATGGCGACTCCTCCTCCAACGATGATCTCTCCGACGGCGACGAGGGGGAGGCGTGGACGCTCGGCCGCCGCCACCGGCCCCAGCGGCTTCCCTACCTTCTCCCCCTACGGGAGTGGCGGCTAGGGTTGCCGCCCTGGTTTAGGCATCTTCGCCTGGGCAGTTCGTTCCTGCACCTATGTCTCTCTCATTGAGTGTGCTGGCGAAGCTTGGCCTGGCGCCCTTGACTCTCCAGGTGTCTCACTATGGCTCCGACCTCTCTGAGGGACATGGGTCCATGGATCTGTCTGGTCGCATTGCTGTGGCAGTGGACCCCCCCGGTCTCCCCTCTAAAGGTGATGGATATGAAAGCTAGCTCGGCATCGGGACCGGATGGCCTCCTAGTGTCCTTCCAGAATTTCTAGGAGACAATTCGGACATTCATCGGGACAATGTTTCAGGAATTTTATACTGGGACCCTTGTGATGTCTCGTCTGAACTTTGGCGTGAGAATCCTGATCCCGAAAGTTTCCGGCACCACGAATATCCACCAATTAGGCCCATCACGGTTATAAATGTTACCCAGCGAATCTTCTCTAAGGTTTGTGCACTTCGATTGGCTCTTGTGGCTAAACGCATTAGACATCCCTGTCAGTTTTCCTTTCTCAAGGAACGTCTTATTCATGATGGGATTCTGCCACTTCATGAGATTGTTCATGAGGTGAAGGTGCGCCGTCATAAAAGGGTGTTCCTTAAGTTAGCCTTTGTGACTCCCCGGGATCGAGCACTATGCAGATTTCAGCATTTCCGCCAAAATCCACATAATAACCGATTCCAGGTTGCCAGTTGTGATAACATTACAACAGTTCACGAATAATCCACAACAACAACCGAGGTGGTATATACAAGACGACTCAAACGAGTCAAGGATACAACTGATACAATACAAAGATCCAAATGACAGCGGAAGAAACAACATAGTGTCCGACTACGGACAAGATACAAATTGGACTAAGAGTCCTGAAGATAACCGATGGCGTCCAATCCCTGCCCAGGCCAAGCCGGAGGGATTCCCAAGCTAACATCGTCAGACTTTAAACCTGTTGACTGCAATGTGGAATATGCAGCCACGAAATGGATTCGTGGGTCAGTACTATTAAGTACTGGCAAGTGGATAAACCATACTCACAAGATACCAGCGTAACCAATCATCACAAGATACAAATACTTTGGGTACAACGGAAAGAGAAGGGGGTAGTGCAAAGAAGCGGCAGCGGGCAGCAGCAACAACTAGAGAGACACGCTACAACTCAGGACTATTAGAGAGGGATAAGAGAGCGTGACAAAACCAACTACAACTACTCACCAAACAATACCCATCCAGTGTTACCCCCTACTAAGGAAGCAACCCAAGGAAACTCACCCTGTTGATTAAGGTGACATTCATTTTTATGGTGGAGGTAATCTATATTACTAGTCAAGTTATTATCGTTAAGTGTAAGTTGTCTGAGTACTTGTTAGCCAACACTTTCACCAAGTCATCCATAACCGCGGACAACACGGCTTCTCGAGAAGATTAACCCTGCAGGGATGCACCAATCTGGCCGTACACGTAAGAATGACCCGCCAGATGGAAATGCACTTCCACCAAGCGAGACACTCAACACAACCCAACTCTTCTTCGCATCAAGCCCAAAGAACCACGTGCAATTGAGCGCACGACTAATCAAGCCCCACGAAGAAAAGGGGACCCTCATAGCACTCTAAGAACGTGTCTCCCTAAATGCCGACTACAAAAGTTCCACCCTGGCGCCAAGGGTTCGCACCTGCATATGCATGCGGCAAATGGAAAACCCGAACTAAGTGTGGCGATTTGGACGAGATGCGAATCGAATCAAAGTTGCGGGGGGCGCCCATACACGCTTCCCACATGCGGTTAGCGCGCTCATCATGGATTGGAGGACAAGACCCTTTTCCTAATTAAGTTCGACACTAGCAGGCCTCAAAACCACGCCGGGCCTTCTGCCGGTGCCTTATCATCAAATTATTATTACCCAAAACATTAACATGTTGTTGATTAAGTTGAAACCCAACTATCAAACTAAACAGGTGATAGAACAAAGGACAACAAGACTTGAGCGCAAACAACACTAAGCATGCAACTACGACACGAGGGCCAACAAGGTAAGCAAACAACAGTTAATAGGAAGTGGAAGGAAGGCTATATCATGGTTGCAAGGTAAACATATGATAGGATCGAGACACGAGCATCGAATCATAAGGCTAGCATAAGGACAACGGAAAGAATCGGTAACAAGTGATGATAGACAGCCATAGTTAGCAAGTGAGTATACTTGCCTGATCCAGCAAGTAGAGGTACATCCGTAGATCTTGTCGGTGCTCACATCATCTCAACATCCTATCCGCAAAGAAGCAAAGCACTAAAAGAATCAACGGATGCAGCAATTACTTCTACGGCAAAAGATCCAGCATGATCCTATTTTATATGCATGACATGCGAGATGCAACGCAAAAATGCAATTTAGACAATTTAATCGGAACCTGAGTCCGGACAAAATAATTATTGGTTCAAGTTGTTTATCTAACCATTATATTAAATGTTGATTAACATGCAAAACAGTAAGTAGGTGCGCTAAACGATATTAAATGGAATAGGGCAATATTTAAAGTAATTACCCCAACACATTCCATATTTAAATATTAGATGAACATGCATAACACAACTAAATTGCAAAATGCAAGATGCAAACAAAGGCATGGATGGCATATTCATGTTCCTTGCATTTTTCTGGTTGGAAAACATATTTTATATGTTGAATTTGGGTTTGAAATGAGCAAGTAATTAAATTGGCAATTTTAAATGCATTAAAAAAAGAATTATTGTTTTCAGCAATTTACATTATTCAAAACAGAAAACAAAGTTTATATTTGGAAAGTTTATTTAATTCTGCATGGAAAACATATTTTACTTTGTGAAATTGGAGTTAGTATGAATTTGTTATTCAATTTTGAAAACCAGGGATCAATCTGTAATTCCAGGGACCAAAACGTGAAAGAAACAGATTGCAGAGAGGGCCCTGGGAGTTTGTTACTCAGCGCACAGACCACATGGGTCAATGACCAGTAGGGCCAGGCCCTGCTGGCGCCTGCGTGGCAGATGGGTGGGTGTTTGCGTGGCCTCCACTGTCTATGACAGGTGGGGCCCGCGTGCCAGCGTGGAGAAAAGAAAAAAGGGGTTTTAATCCGCGCGGAGGGAGACTCGAACCCGCGATCTGTCGCCGCGGATGTGGAGAGCATTGCCACTGCGCTGCGGTGCGTTTCGTGATACGATACGAATCTGACAGAATAAGAGGGAACCTTGCGCGGTTAACTGAATTTTGACAAACAAAAGTTCAGACTTCGGAAACGGGACGGAAACAGAGGAGGAAGGTGATCGGCGGCGATCACGAATTGGCGGCGTCCCTGTAGATTTGTGACGTGCGTCGTGGTCCTGTAGTGGAGGCGTTAGGTGTGGGTTCAGGGTGTGGGAACCGGGGGCACAGTGCAAGCCTCCAGCTTGCACGAGCAACGCCATGGCTGACGGGACGGGTGACAACCTGCAGACCATACCGTTCGACGACGGCAGCCAGAGCAAGGGGAGGAGAGAGGAAGGGAGTTCCGGCGGACGGTGTGCTCACCCTGGGAAGCCCGGTGGAGTCGTACAGGCTCGGAGTTAACCGCAGACGAGAAGGACGAGGTTGGCGCGCGCGGTTCCTGGCCGTCGATCTCTGACGGCCATGAAAAGGACGGCGACGAACATCGATGGCGTGGGGATCCTGGTGGCTCTCCCACCCTGCCGAGGAGACGGAGACGGAGCTGGATGTGCCCCGGTTCCATTCCCGCGAAGAGAGGCCCTCGACGACGACCACAGCACCCCCACCCTCACCTCCAACTTCCGGCCATGGTGGAGCTGCTCCGGTTCAGTAAAACTTCAGAAAAGAAACTTGTAACAGAGGAGAAATATGGAGGGAGAGGAAGGAGGGTGGCGGCGCAGGGAGGAGAAAGGAGAAGGCTAGGGTTAGGGTTCAGAGAGGAAGAGGGGTGGCTTTATGGAGGAGGGGAGCAGGTGGAGGGAGCTGCAGGTGGGGGAGGTCCTCCCCTTCTCTGTCTCCGTACAGAGGAAGGTGACGACTAGGGGGGACTTGGGCCTGGCTCCTGGGGTTGTAGGTGGGCCTGTTGTCCTGCCTCCCCCAGCGAGTTGGGTTCTCTTTTGTTTTTATTATTTTTTTTCCTCTTTTTTTTTGTAAAAGGTGATTTAGCATTTGGATTTGAGGGAGTTGTACAACTCCAAAAATTATGAAGTAAATTTCTTTGCACTCAGCACTCAAAATGCCCAAGTGCACAAACTTTTGTTTTTGAAATCTTCAAATATTTGTGCTGTTTTGAATTTGATTGAATTTCAAGTGAATTTGACTTTAAATTGAGTAATTGGATTGGAGCAAGGTTTATTATTTGAATTTAAATTGGAATTAGCAAAATAGGGTTTTAATAAAAGGGTTTTGAAATAACCAAGCATTTTAATATTTGAATGTCCACTTTGTGGATTAACAATTTGAATGGTTAGTTTGCAATTTTAATTGAAACCATTTGGAACATGTTTGAAGTTTTAAATTGGTTTGAAAACAAAGGTGCATATGATGCATGAGGCAATGGATGCAAAAAGACAAACAAGCAATTCTATTTGAGGGAAATCCCCCGGGTGTTACAGCCTTCCAGAAGGCTTACGATAGATTGGATTGGTCTTTCCTCCGCCAAGTCCTTCAGCGGCGGGGATTTGATGATCGGTTCATCTCGTGGGTGATGCAACTCGGTATGAGTGGCAACACTGCGATTAACATAAATGGAGACATTGGTCCCTATTTTAGATGTCCTGCAGGGTGAGACAGAGGAATCCCATTTCCCCCATCCTCTTTGACCTGGCGGTGGATGCCCTTCCGGCTATCTTGGATAAAGCCAAGGTGGCCAGCCACATATCCGGTGTGGTAGGGCACATCATCCCGGGGGTGGCGTCACCCATCTACAGTATGAGGATGACACCATGATTATGGTGGAGGGCTCGGGCTGGATATTGTCAACCTCAAGTTCCTACTGGTGTGGTTTGAGGCCATGTCTGGACTAAAGATTAAGGGGCTGTTTGGATCGTGGCCAACGATTACCATGCCAAAATTTTGGCGTTGACTAAAGGCATAGATTATTGCTTCGATCACAGCCCAATTCCCCGAGCCGCACCAAAATTTTGGTCACCACCCCTCATTTTGCGCCCACGCGCTGGCGATTCTGGGGCGGGCGAATCCTTCGCCAAAAATTTGGCTAGCCCATAATTTGGCCGGGCGGGTTGGGTCATAAACCAAACAGCCCTTAACTTCGATAAGAGAGAGGTAGTTGTGCTCAGGTACCCCCCCCCCTCGGATGAGTAACAGCGGAGAGCGGACAACCTTAATTGCAAGTTGTCGCCATTCCCTGTTAACTATCTAGGGGTCCCATTGAGCGACTCTAGGGTCCTAATTAAGGACCTAGACCCCATGATGGAGAGAATCAAGCGGAAGGCGGAACCCTGGCGCGGGCACGTCACCTCTAAGGGGAGCAAGTCCGTTCTTATTGGGTCCTTCCTATCTAGTATCCCCTTGATACGTCCATTTTGCATCACTCTTTATATCATAATTTTCTATTATTCATCGATATATTTCATGTTATGATGCATTCCTTATGTTATTTTATCTTATTTTACATGTTTCATAATTTTTGGAGAATAAACACCGGGACCAGAAATCTGATGGAAAAGGCACCGCCGAGATACCATATTTCAGAAGATCAGCAGAAGAAGTGGGACACCGGGGTTGTCTTAGAAGTTCATAGGAGGAGTCTAGCTAGAAGGGGAGCCAGAGGGGGGCCACCAGGGGCCCACACCATGAGCTGGCGCGCCCCCTGGCCGCGCCACCAGGTGGTGTGGCCACCCTAGCCCACCTCCGGGGGATATCTTTCGCGTACTTGGCACCCAGGGAACCCTAAGCATCATACCACGAAGAATTATTTCGCCGCCGCCTCGGGGCGGAAAACACCCGAGAGAGAAAAGCTCTCTCGCATGGAGAAATCCGTCGGGGAAATTCCTCTCCGGAGAGGGGAAATCACCGCCATCGTCACCGTCATCACTCCGGGCATCATCAAGATCGTCATCATCATCATCACCTCCACTAGCACCATCACTCTCATCATCCACCATCATCCCGCTGTAACAATTAGGGGCCTCTATCATTGTTTTACATTATATCTCTCTCTCGGTGTGGACTACTTGTTAGTAGTTGATGGTTGTGAGATTTATCGGTGTTTGCACTTTATGACCAGATTGTTATCATCCATTATATCATCTTTTATTATGATCCATATGATGTCTTGTGAGTAGTTCGTGTTGTTCTTTAGGATATGGGAGAAGTCAAGTTGTTAGTAGTGAAGTAATGTTGAGTAATATTTAATGGTTTGATATTTAAGTTGTGATGTTATTCTTCTAGTGGTGTCATATGAACGTCGACTACATGATACTTCACCATTTATGGGCCTAGGAGAATGCGTTGTGTATTTTTCTACTAATTGTGGGGTTGCCGGAGTGACAGAAACCTAAACCCCTCTTAGGAAACCATTACACGAGGGAGTGTAGGATCCCGGAGTTTAAAGCTGTGGTTAGATTTATTTCTTAATTACTTTCTTGTAGTTGCGGATGCTTGCAAGGGGTATAATCACAAGTATGTATTAGTCTTGGATGTGATGGTACATTAGCATAGGTTCGCCCACACAACACTCATCAAAACACTAAAGATTATTCAGCGGCATGGAACAAAAGCACTTGACAGAAACCTCCCTTTTGTCCTCGAGAACGTTTGTTAATCATAAGTAAACCCACCGGCTTATCCTTTGCTGAAGAAAGGATTGGGCCACTTGCTGCAATTATTATTACTGTATTTTCTTTACTTGCACTTTATTTATCTGCAATATCAAAAACCCCTACAAATTTATCTTTGAGTATTTACAGTTATTCCTTCATCGAAACTGCTTGTCAACACCTTCTGCTCCTCGTTGGGTTCAACACTCTTATTTATCGAAAGTACTACGATACACCCCCTATACTTGTGGGTCATCAAGACTATTTTCTGGCGCCGTTGCCGGGGAGTGAAGCGCTATTGGGAAGTGGAATTGATAAAGGAAGCTTATGTTGTAAGTGTTGTTTTTATTACTGTCTACTACTTTATTACACTATGTTTGGATCTCCTTTTGAGTCATTATTTGCGGACACTGTTGCCACTGCTAGGTTAGTAAGTGACTCACCGCCTGATGATTTGGATCCTTATAAAATACCAATAAATATTGTTAAACATGTTCGGAATAACTACTATTCAGGTGATGGAACAGTCCATCCTGGGACAAGTAAAGAGGAAATTATTCTTTATATCATTGACAGGCCGAGACGCTGAATGGTTCAAACTGCTGAAAAATAGCCAGACTATTGGATGAGAGGAAATTGTACCTCTCTTTTATTTTAAATTCTATCCTCCGAGTGGAATTCATAGAGATCGGAATTATATATATAATTTTTGGCCTCATGACGGAGAGAGTATTTCCCAAGCATGGGGGAGATTAAAGTTATGCTCAAATGCCCCATTCATGAGCTCCCTAGTAATATTGTTATATAATTTCTATGCGAGGCTTTCTCTTCATGATAAGTATTTATTGGATGCTTCTTGTTCTCGATCATTTACACGTATGAAGGATGAAGCTAAATGGGATCTTCTTGACCGTATTCAGGAAAACACTGAAGGATGGGAGAATGACAAAGGTAGAAAGTCAGGTATAAATTATGATTATGAATGCATTAAAACTTTTATGTCATCCGATGATTTTTATAATGTTAGTATTGTGTATGGTATTGATTCTCAAGTTGCTGCAAACTTATATAAGGATTTTGCTTCTTATATTGATATTCCCAAAAAGGAATGGGTTAAGTACCATGCACCTTATAAAGATACTGTTAATTGTGTTCCTGCTAGAGATATAGAAGTTCGTACCGTTGATTCTATTGTGCCTGAACATTATATTGAGAAAATGCCTTTCCCTGCTAAGGTAAAAGAACATTCTATGTTAGCTAGTGTGGTTAATAAAAGTGCAAGGAAACCTGTAGAACCCGAAGAACAAATAACTATAGAACCTACCAATAGCAATAGTAAAGGACCTTATTTCTGAAAATATAGAAGAGGGACACATTATATTTTGTTAAGATGCTTCTAATATTGTCTCTCATCCTATTAAATCTAGGAAACCTTGTGTCTCTGTGCTATCTGTTAGGATAGGTGATCATTGCTATTATGATTTGTGTGATATTGGTGCTAGTTCTAGTGCTATTCGTTATGAGCTTTATAAAGAAATCATGCATGAAACTTGGTTCTTGTGAACTTGAAAACATTGATGTGATTATTCAACTTCATAATAGGGAAACTATTTCTCCGATTGGTATTGTTAGAGATGTGGAGGTCTTATGTGGTAAAACTAAATATCCTGTTGATTTTCTAGTACTAGGCACTTCTGCTAGTGATACTTGTCCTATTATATTTGGTAGACCTTTCTTAAACACTTGTGGTGCTGTTATAGATTGTAAAAAGGAGGAAATTCTTACAAAGTTTGATGGAGAGTCTTATGAATTTAATTTCTCCAAATTTGCTAAAGCACCTTATGAAGCTGAATTACCTAATAAGAATTATAGAGTTGATAAATTGGCTGCTATTGCTCTTGCTCCTAACAATCTTTTGCAGCAATACATGGAAGACCACGAAAGTGATGTCTTTATGGAAGAAAGAAATGAAATTGACGAGATTTTCCTGCGTCAGCCAGCGATGCTGAAACATAATTTACCGGTGGAATACTTGGGTACCACATTACCACACAAGGAGGATCCTGTTTTTGATTTAAAGCCTTCGCCTGACAATATTAAATATGCTCATATTGATGATAAGAAATTATATCCTGTTATAATTAGTTCTAAACTTTCTGGTTATACTCTTGATGATTTGAAGGGGATTTCTCCTGCTATATGTCAGCATGCTATTAATATTGAACTTGATGCAAAGCCAGTTGTTGAGCATCAACACCGTTTAAATCCTAAGATGAAGGATGTGGTAAGAAATGAGGTATTGAAAATCCTTGATGCTGGTATTATTTATCCTATTGCTGATAGTAGGGATGGGTTAGTTCTGTGCATTGTGTCCCTAAGAAAGGAGGGATGACTGTTGTGCCAAATGAAAATAATGAACTTATTCCTCAAAGAGTAGTGGTTGGTTATAGGATGTGTATTGATTTTAGGATAGTTAATAATGTTACTAAAAAAGCTCATTATCCTTTTCCTTTTATTGATCAAATGTTAGAGAGGTTGTCTAAGAAAACTCATTTATGCTTTCTTGATGGTTATTCTGGGTTCTCTCAAATTGTTGTTAGAAAGCCTGATCAAGAGAAAACAACTTTCACTTGTCCTTATGGAACCTATGCTTATAGATGTATGCCTTTTGGTTTATGTAATGCTCCTGCCACTTTTCAAAGATGCATGTCTGCTATCTTTCATGGTTTTTCTGAAGAAATTGTGGAAGTCTTCATGGATGATTTCTCCGTCTATGGAACTTCTTTTGATAATTGTTTGCAGAATCTTGATAAATTTTTGCAGGGATGTGAGGAGACTAATCTTGTTCTTAATTGGGAGAAATGCATTTTATGGTTAATGAAGGAATTGTTCTTGGACATAAAATTTCTGAAAGAGGTATTGAAGTTGATAGAGCTAAAGTTGAAGCCATTGAGAAAATGCCCTGTCCCAGGGATGTCAAAGGTATTCGTAGTATTCTTGGTCATGCTGGTTTCTATAGAAGGTTTATTAAAGATTTCTCTAAAATATCAAAGCCTCTTACTAATCTTCTTCAAAAGGATGTACCTTCTTTTTTTGATGAAGATTGTAAAGAAGCTTTTGAAATTTTAAAGAAGGCTTTAATATCTGCCCCTATTGTTCAACCCCCTGATTGGAATTTACCATTTGAAATTATGTGTGATGAGAGTGATTATGCTGTAGGTGCTGTTCTTTGGCAGCGGGAAGATAAGAAGTTAAATGTTATTCATTATGCTAGTAAAACTCTTGATGCTTCTCAAAAGAATTATGGTACCACTGAGAAAGAGTTCCTAGCTGTAGTTTTTGCTTGTGATAAATTTAGGCAGTATATTGTTGATTCTAAAGTTACTATTCATACTGATCATGCTGCTATTAAGTACCTCATGGAAAAGAAAGATGCTAAGCCTAGGTTTTTAGATGGGTGCTTCTTTTACAAGAATTTGATTTACATATTGTGGATAGGAAGGGTGCTGAAAATCCTATTGCTGATAATTTGTCTAGATTAGAAAATATCTCTGATAACCCTATTCGTGTTAATGATAGTTTTTCTAATGAACTGTTGGCTGCAATAAAAGTGAGCTCTCAAGAGAGTCCATGGTACGCTGATTATGCTAACTTTATTTTTTCCAATTATTTGCCCCCTACCTTTACAGCTCAGCAAAGAAGAAAATTCTTCTATGATGAGGCATTATTTTTGGGATGACCCACACTTATATAAAGAAGGTGTTGATGGTATTATGCGAAGATGTGTTCTTGAAAATGAACAACAAGAGATATTGAGAAAATGTCATAGTAGTGCTTATGTAGCACATCACGCTGGAGATAGAACTGCACATAAGGTTCTACAATCAGGTTTTTATTGGCCTACTCTCTTTAAATATGCTAGAACGTTTATTTTATCTTGTGATCAATGTCAAAGGTTTGGACATATTTCTAGACGTAATGAAATGCCTATGAATTATTCTCTTGTTATTGAACCGTTTGATTGTTGGGGATTTGACTTTATGGGTCCTTTCCCTCCTTCACAAGGCTACACTCATATTCTTGTTGCTGTTGATTATGTTACTAAATGGGTAGAAGCTATACCTACTAAAAGTTCTGATGGTGAAACCTCATTAAAAATGCTTAAAGATATTATTTTTCCTAGGTTTGGTGTGCCTAGATATATTATGACTGATGGGGGTTCTCATTTTATTCATGGTGGTTTTAGAAAGACTCTTGCTAAATATGATGTTAATCATAGAATTGCCTCACCCTATCATCCTCAAACTAGTGGGCAAGTAGAATTATCAAATAGAGAAATCAAATCTATCTTGCAAAAGACTGCTAACAAATCTAGAAAAAATTGGGCTAAGAAATTAAATGATGATCTATGGGCTTATAGAACTGCTTATAAAAATCCCATGGGCATTTCTCCTTATAAGATGGTTTATGGAAAAGCTTGTCACTTTCCCCTAGAATTAGAACACAAAGCTTATTGGGTAGTGAAAGACCTAAATAGAGATTTTAAACTTGCTAGTGAGAAAAGGTTGCTTGACTTAAGTTCTTTAGATGAATGGAGGAGTGAAGCATATGAAAATGCTAAGCTCTTTAAATAGAAAGTTAAAAGGTGGCATGGTAAGAGAATTATTAAAAGATAATTTCATGTTGGTGAGAAAGTACTATTGTATAGGTCTCGTCTCAGATTTTTTGCAGGAAAGTTACTCTCGAGATGGGAAGGACCTTTTGTTATCGAAGAGGTATATCGTTCGGGGCAATTAAAATTGTTTCCCTTGAAGACAACACTTCACAAGTGGTGAATGGCCAAAGACTCAAGCATTATATTTCTGGAGATCCTTATAATGAATATGTTGATTGTATTCGAGCCATGATCCCGGAGGAATTTATTAAGAAGCATATTTCAGAAACTGTGGCGTAATTTTCGAATAGGCATTAGTTTTGGTAAGAAAACGTTCGCGAAACATCTTCCAACTTTTTTTTTTTTACTTTTTTTTTTTGGAAAATATGAAAAATTATGAGCCGGAAACAAGGCGGAGACGGAGCCCGGAGGCTCCACACCGTGGGGTGGTGTGGGCCCACCCTTGGACGTACCAGCCTATAGTGTGGGCACCCCGGAGCCCCTCTCCGACTCGTTTTCGACCTGGACTTTCCTTTCGTTATGAAACTTTTTGCTATATAATCCCTCGGACCCCCCGAGATTCGTATATCGTTTCCTCATCGTGTTTTTGTTTCGAGCTGTTTTCTGTCAGGAAGTGCTCTCAGTTTTAGAAGCACCATGGTCTCCGACAACAACGACAAGGGAAAGGATCCTAAGGAAGACATGCTCATAAACCGTGTTGAGAACAATACGGAGATGATCCGTAATCTCACCTACCAGATTGAAGAATTGAAGGAACTGGTTGAAAAGCTCACTAAGGATTCTTCATCACCACCGAAGAAATAATTCGTCATTGGTTTTGGCATCCACTCGGCTTGTTCCAAGCTTGGGGGGAGTGCCTCGGTATCACATCACCATCTTTCATCTTTTTACTTTTTAGTAGAGTCATATCATGAGTAGAGAAGTGATACGTCATAAACGCATCCCTAATTTTTGATGTTCCATGTTGTTTTCATGTTATTTCCCATATGTTTTCGTTACACTTTATTTAATTTTTTACACGTTTTCCGAGAATAACCTATTAACAAGATGCCACAGAGCCATATCCCTGTTTTCTGCCGTTTTTAGTTTCAGAAAAGTTGTTCTGGAAATATTCTCGGAATTAGAAAATTTGAAAGAGCCCCGGAGGCGGGCCATATGGTGGCCACACCATGGGGTGGCGCGGGTTCCCCTGGCCGCACCACCTAGGGGTGTGGACCCCTCGGGCGTCCATCGCCTCTGCCCTTTCGCCTATTTAACCCCCCCCCCCGGATGGAAAACCCTAAACACATCAAACTTTTTCACAAAATACATCTGTAGCTCCGCCGCCGCCACCGACAAGTTTCGGGGGACAGATCTCTGTTCTGGCATCCTGTCGGGACGGGAAAGTGCCCCCGGAACCATCTCCATCGACTCCGCCGCCATCTCTATCGCCGTTGTTGTCTCCTATGATGAGGAGGGAGTAGTTCTCCCCCGAGGCTGAGGGCTCTACCGGTAGCTATGTGGTTCATCTCTCTCTCCATGGTGTGAACTTTATGTGATCATGAGCTTTGTAATCTAGTTGAATATGTAGATTGATCTTGATTTGTTATGCTACTCAAGTGGTTTTGTTATCTCCGTAAACACTTTGATCACGGGGTAAAGGTGATAGTGTGTGCACCGTGTGGTTTAGCATGATATTTATATCTTGTGTTGGAAGATGAACCTATGAAATTGTGGCGTTTGTTTAGTACTAATTTATGGCGCTCGTAGTGACATTGGGGTGCCCTAGAGAGGGAATATAGACTTGAGGAGTGATGTTACAGCCCTACACAACGATTAGTGTTCGTTATTCGACCGGAGAGTGGTTCGGAGTAGCATAGTGAAGAGATGATATTTATGCATTCAATTATGTGATCATTGTTGAGAGTGTCCTCTAGTGAAAGTAGGAGCCCTAGGCCTTATTTCCAAGCATTGAAACACTGTTTTACGCCTGTTCTGCTACATGTTTGCTTGCTGACATTTTTTATTTCATATTGTTATTATCACTTATTATCATCCATATTACTTGCAATTTACTCTCTTTTCGCCGAACTAGTGCACCTATATACCTGACAAGTATATTGGGTGTGTTGGGGACAAAAGAGACTTCTTGTATCTTGATTGCAGGGTTGCTTGAGAGGGATATCTTTGACCTCTACCTCTTGAGTTCGATAAACCTTGGATAATCCACTTAAGGGAAACTTGCTGATGTTCTACAAACCTCTGCACTTGGAGGCCCAACACTGTCTACAAGAATAGAAGTGTGTGTAGACATCAAGCTCTTTTCTGGCGCCGTTGCCGGGGAGGTAAGGTAAAAGGTACTCACATCCTCGGGTGTGAGTTCTTGAAGTTATTTCCTTTAGATCCTGCAATTATATCTTTTTATTTCTTGTTTTTATTTTCACTAGTTAGGCTTAATGGAAAACAAAAAAAATATGAGTGAGCTTTATAATATTTATCTTGAGTTAGGACATGAAGTGTTTGAAGAGAAAACTAAAAAACCTATGGATCTTTATTTGCACACTAATAGCAATGTTATTAGTATGAATGCTTTGAACACTATTATTTCTAATGCTATGGAAAAGTCTAAGCTTGGGGAAGCTAGTTTTGATGAATATGATATTTTTAGTCCCCCAAGTTTTGAGGAGGAAATTTTCTTGATGATACTTTGCCTCCAATATATGATGATTATAATGATTGTGGTATTCTAGTTCCACCTGTTTACAATGATGAATATGATATTTTCAGTCCACCTACAATAGAGGAAAATATTAATTGTGATTACAATATGCCTCTGATGCTTGCGTTAGGATACCCCAAGAGGAGGGTGTGATGAGCACATCGGTAGGAGTTTTCCCCTTAGTTAAGATCTAGGGGTATCAATCCAGTAGGAGAAGGAGAATCTTTGGAAGGTTGATGCCACTGAAGGTGGTGCTTCCGCTTCATCGGTGTCAGCAACAACGTGGAACCTGCACACAACACAACCAAAATACTTTTCCCCAACGGTACAGTGAGGTTGTCAATCTCACCAGTCTTGCTGAAAACAAAGATTAGACGTATAGTGTGGAAAACAGTTGAATGCTTGCAGAAAGTAGAGAGAGCAGGAAACTATTGTGGTTTGATTAACAGTGTGGAAAATGGACCGGGTTCATAGGTTCACTAGTGGTGTCTCTCCATAAAAGATAACATGCTGGGTGAACAAATTACAGCTGGGCAATTGACAAATAAAGGTTGCACCGTAGTGCACATTATACCATGATGATTACTATGATATTTAGTGCGGGCATTACAACAAGATACATAGACCGACATCCATCTGCTCTATGACTAATAATCCACCCTCAGGTTATCATCCGAACCCCTTAGATATTAAGTTGCAAGTAACAGATAATTGCATTAAACAAAGTGTGTAATGTAAGCAATGATTATACACGCGGGTACTCTCACCGCTGTTTTCTCCCTAATGGCAACATCACATCCTCCCCCTTCACATTTCTGTCACTCGAGCAAGGCAACAAGGAGGCATGAACCCACTATCAAGTATAAATACTCCCTCTTTGAGTCACTAGCATCTACTTGGCCAGAGCAACCACTAGCAACGGAAAGCATGCAAGATCACAAATAAAATATGCAATAAAGACTATAATTAAGTGCAATATTCATCGGATCCCCGCAAACACAACATATAGAATTACATAAGATCAATCTCGATCATGATAGGCAGCTCACGAGATCTAAACATGGAGGCATATGAGGAGGAGAAAACTATCTAACTACTTCTATGGACCCGTAGTCCAAGGATGAACTACTCACGCATCACTCTGGAGGCAGGCATGGTGATGTAGAAGCCTCCGGTGATGATTTCCTCTCCGGCAGGGTGCCGAAAAACAGCTCCAGAACCCTCCTGATCTAGGGTTGACGGTGACGACGGCTGTAGAACTTTTTCGGGGATTTTGATCAGGTGTTTAGGGTTTTCCATCTGGGGGGCTTAGATAGGCAAAAGGGCAATGGCGGTGGAGCTCCAGGGGCCCCACACCCATAGCTGGCGCGGCCAGGGGGACCCGCGCCAGCCCTTGTGTGGGCCCCCTGCTGCTCCTCTTCGACTCCTCTTCGGTCTTCTGGATGCTTCCGGGGAAAATAGGACCTGTGCTTCGAATTTTCCAATTCTAAGAATATTTCCAGAACAACTTTTCTGAAACTAAAAAACAGCAGAAAGCAGGGAACTGGCTCCGGCATCTTGTTAAAAGGTTAGTCCCGGAAAACGTATGAAAATGCTATAAATAAGGGAGAAAACATGTAGCAATTGGCATAATATGATCACGGAGCATCAGAAATTAGGGATACGTTTATGACGTATCAACCTCCTATATTTAATGATTATGGTGATCAGAATAATAATGATAGTTGTTTTGTTGAATTTTCTCCCACTATTATTAATAAGAATGACTATGCTTATGTGGAGAGTATTAATTCTTTTATGCATGTGGCTCATGATAAGAATGTTTTATGTGATAGATATATTGTTAATTTTATCCATGATGCTACAGAAAGTTATTATGAGAGAGGGAAACATAATTTCATGCATCTCAACAATATCAAGTTTCCCCTCTTTATGTTGAAAATTGTGAAGTTGCACTTGTTTTTCTTTCCTATGCTTGTTGCTTTGTGTTTTCATGACTTGTTTTTCTACAAGATTATTTTTCATAGGAAGTGGGTTAGACTTAATTTTTTTATGTTTGCTTCATGATGCTCTCTTTTGCTTCAATTCATATTTCTCATGTGAGCATCTTCTCAAATTATCATGCCTAGCTAAAAGGCTTTAAAGAAAAACACTTCTTGGGAGATAACCCATGTTTTTTTTGAATTGTTTTTATCTATTTTCTTTGAGTCAAGGGGTTGTATACTTCTGTATAAACTCCTTTGTATCTTTATTTTCATATTTTAGTAGTGCCAAGTAAAGTTTCTGACGAAAGTTGGAGTTGGTTTTCGGATTTCTGCGCAGAAAACAGATTTATGCTGTCCACCGTAAAACATCGTATAAAATCCTGGAAGATCAGAATGATCTGAAATTTCTTGTGCTTATTCCTAAGATATATCCGCAACTTTTCTTAGTTGACCACTTTTTTATTTGAGCAACATAAGATTTTCGAAAAAAATCATTTTTACCTGTTGTCCTATTTTGACAGATTTCTGACAATAAATGTATTTGCATCTTAATCTCTTTCTTTTGGTGTTCTTTAGAGAAAAAGAGTTTTAAAAGAAGTTGTGACAGTATCTAATGTGTTTATGAGTTTTAGGCTTGTGTTGAAACTGAACCATGTGAATTTATGATTTCGATTGCACTAACGTCGCTAATGAAGATTGTGAGAAGTTTGGTGTGAAGGAAGTTTTCAAGGGTCAAGAGAAGAGTATCATATGATGTGATCAAGAAGAGTGAAAAGAATAAGATTGGGGATGCCCCGGCGGTACATACCAGCAAATTCTACGAAGACTCAAGCGTCTAAGCTTGGGTTTGCCCGAGCCATCCCCAAGGCATCCCCTTCTTCATCAACAAATTATCAGGTCACTTCTAGTGAAATATATTTTTATTTAGTCACATCTTATGTGCTTTACTTGGAGTGTCTTTTATTTTTTGTTTTCAGTTTGTTTAGTTTTCCTTGCTCCAGTGTATGGTTGGATATTATCATACTTGTATGGTATAGAGGCACGCTCCGTTTTCATTGCTTAGAACACTCTAGTTTTCATTCTTATTATTCTGTGAGTGTTCACTTTTTGCTAGTACTGCGTTTAGCCTTTGTTCTCATCCATCTCTTATTTAGAGCAGTTAGTTTTAGTAGTTTTATCTGAGTAATCTCATTTTTGCTTGATGTATCACAAAGAGTATTTTTGTTAAAGCATGTTTTGTATGGTGCTTGTTGGGAGAAAGAAAATTGCTGCTTGAAGTAGAATTTATAACAGTGCTAGTAGAAGCTTGTATAGACTGTGGCTAGGACTTTTTTATGCCATGATAAATGTTATTTTAGTTTTAAAGCCTTGTGCTAATTTATTAGCATGATTATCCTAAAATAGCTGAGAGTGTTTAATATGTATTGAAAGATTCATGAGTTGTTCTTGTCATAGTAAAGCATCAATATATGGTATTCTCTTTCGAATGATTTATTTGGTTGACTTGGCGCATTCTCACACCATGTTTATGACTACAAACCAGTCACGAATAGCCTCCATGACCACTTAGTTTTTGAACTTGTGATACTTCTTATGTTTTAATTAATTATGCTTATGTCGCTATGCATGATTATGGCTCTTGTGCTCTCTTGATTTGTCGCTCCCAGTCTTTTACTAGCCTCCACTTGTACTGCGTATGAGCTCTACTCATGCATCCAAACTCCTTAAACCAAAGTTTTCCCATTGTGTACACCATACCTACCTACATGTTGTATTTAACTGCCACTCCAAGTAAATTGCTCATGTGTTACCTTGAAAACCTTCAAATTATTCCTGTTTTGTGTTCTTGTTTTTGCTCATGAGGACATAAATAGAGAATCTTTATCTCACTTGTTGATTGGATTTCACACCCTGGACTAGTGGCTTCATACGCTTATCCAAATGATAGAAGAGCTGGCAGCGGGGTGCCCAGCCCCAAATTAATACAAACAAATTCTCTTCACTATTTTGTCTCTGATTTATCAGTCAACGCATAATTGTGTAAACAAAATAGAAAGAGGGATGACCTTCTACACCAGTTGCGTCCTTCACCATGGGAGCCGCTCTTGTGAATCTAGTTGGCTTGTGACGTACTGTATTGTCTTTTTACCATTCATTGACATTAATATACACCCCTCCTAAAATATAAACATTCCTCCACAATGTCAAACTTTTAATGCCTCTGTTTAATAAAATAAAAATCTCTAGCACATGAGTGATCCCTGCTTCCCTCTGCGAAGGGCCTTTATTTTACTTTTATTTTGAGTCTCCATCTTCTAACTTTATGCACAGTTGAGAGAGAATTTTTGCCATTCTGAGTTCTATGTGCATTTGTCCCATAAACATCAATAATTACTTCATGATGTGATATTATTTGTTCTTAAATTATTTGTTCTAGTCTTCCTCTTGAACTATGAAAGTGTCCTGGCATTTATGTTTTGTCCCACTCTTAAGGACTAGCGAAATATCACTTTGCCATACTTTCTCTATACCTAAAACAAACGTTTATATTTCTTTGCATTATTATCCATGATCCTTTATTTAAGATACTCTTCATGATGCAAAGTGATTGCTATGCTTTATTATTAATTTTCTATTTATCATGTTTGTGTTTGAAGTTCTATGATCTCAGCGTACATATACTTTCAATTTATAATGATCAAGTTTATGATAGTAGCATGTCACCTCAGAAATTATTTTGTTTTATCGTTTACCTTACACTTTATTTCATTTTTTACACGTTACTAACCTATTAACAAGATGCCACAGAGCCAGTTCCCTGTTTTCTGCTGTTTTTAGTTTCATAAAAGTTGTTCTAGAAATATTCTCGGAAATGGAAAATTCGAAAGCCAGAAGTCCTAAAAGTCCCAGAAGCTTCCAGAAGTCCCGAAGAGCCCTGGAGGGGGGCCATAGGGTGGCCACACCATGGGGTGGCGCGGGTCCCCCTTGGCCGCGCCACCTAGGGGTGTGGGCCCCTCGGGCATCCACTGCCTCTTCCCTTTCGCCTATTTAATCCCCCTGGATGGAAAACCCTAAACACATCGACCTTTTCCACAAAATACATCCGTAGCTCCACCGCCGCCACCGACAAGTTTCGGGGGTCAGATCTCTGTTCTGGCACCCTGGACGGGAAAGTGCCCCCGGAACCATCTCCATCGACTCCACCGCCATCTCCATCGTCGTTGCTGTCTCCTATGACGAGGAGGCAGTAGTTCTCCCCCGAGGCTGAGGGCTCTACCGGTAGCTATGTGGTTCATCTCTCTCTCCATGGTGTGATCTTTATGTGATCATGAGCTTTGTAATCTAGTTGAATATGTAGATTGATCTTCATCTGTTATGCCACTCAAGTGGTTTTGTTATCTTCGTAAACACTTTGATCACGGGGTAAAGGGTGATAGTGTGTGCACCGTGTGGTTTAGCATGATATTTATATCTTGTGTTGGAAGATGAACCGGGAGCATGATAAATGTGATGCTTCTTGTACGTATTTTATTTATTGACTCTTCACTCCATAAACCCGTGGTCATGTTTACTGAATTCAGTTTCGCTTGGGGATAAGCAAGGTCTAAGCTTGGGGGGGTTGATGTGTCCATTTTTCATCACTATTCTATATCATAATTTCTTTTATTCATCGATATATTTCATGTTATGATGCATCCCTTATGTTATTTTTATCTTATTTTGCATGTTTCATAATTTTTGGAGAATAAACACCGGGACCAGAAATCTGATGGAAAAAGCACCGCTGAGATACCATATTTCAGAAGATCAGAAGAAGAAGTGGGACACCGGGGGTGTCTTAGAAGTTCAGAGAAGGAGTCCAGACAGAAGGGGAGCCAGAGGGGGGCCACCAAGGGCCCACACCATGAGGTGGCGCCCTCTGGCCGCGCCACCAGGTGGTGTGGCCACCCTGGCCCACCTCTAGGGGATATCTTTCGCGTACTTGGCCCCAGAAAACTCTAAGACTCATACCATCATCAAAGAATTATTCCACCGCCGCCTCGGGGCGGAAAACACCCGAGAGAGAAAAGCTCTCTCGCAGTGAGAAATCCGCCGGGGAAATTCCTCTCCGGAGAGGGGAAATCACCGCCATCGTCATCGTCATCACTCCGGGCATCAGCAAGATCATCATCATCATCATCACCACCAGCACCATCACCCTCATCATCCATCGTCATCCCGCTGTAACAATTAGGGGCCTCTATCGTTGTTTTACATTAGATCTCTCTCCCGGTGTGGATTACTTGTTAGTAGTTGATGCTTGTGAGATTTCTCGGTGTTTCCACTTTATAACCAGATTGTTATCATCCATTATATCACCTCAGATTATGATCCATATGATGTCTTCTAAGTAGTTCGAGTTGTTCTTGAGGACATGGGAGAAGTCAAGTTGTTAGTAGTGAAGTAATGTTGAGTAATATTTAATGGTTTTATATCTAAGTTGTGGTGTTATTCTTCTAGTGGTGCCATGTCAATGTCGACTACATGATACTTCACCATTTATGGGCCTAGGAGAATGCATCTTGTATTTGGCTACTAATTGTGGGGTTGCCGGAGTGACAGAAACCTAAACCCCCATTAGGAAACCATTACACGAGGGAGCGTAGGATCCCGGAGTTTAAAGCTGTGGTTAGATTTATTTCTTAATTACTTTCTTGTAGTTGCGGATGCTTGCAAGGGGTATAATCACAAGTATGTATTAGTCTTGGATGGGACGGTACATTAGCATAGGTTCACCCACACAACACTCATCAAAACACTAAAGATTATTATGCGGCATGGAACAAAAGCACTTGACAGAAACCTCCCGTGTGTCCTCGAGAACGTTTGTTAATCATAAGTAAACCCACCGGCTTGTCTTTTGCTGAATAAAGGATTGGGCCACTTGGTGCAATTATTATTACTGCATTTTATTTACTCGCACTTGATGGTGCAGATATTGCAATCGTTGGGAGACCCCAAGATGAGGGTGTGATGATCACAGCGGTAGGAATTTCCCCTTAGTTAAGACCCAAGGTTATCAATCCAGTAGGAGAAAGAGGACCTTCGGAAGGTTGATGCCACTGACTGTGGTGATGGCGCCTCACCGATGTCAGCAACAACGCGGAACCTGCACACAACACAACCAAAATACTTTGTCCCAATGGTACAGTGAGGTTATCAATCTCACCGGTCTTGCTGAAAACAAAGATTAGACGTATAGTGTGGATAATGGTGTATGCTTGCAGTAAGTAAAAAATCAGGAAATTGTAGAGGTTTGTTTAACAGTGTAGGAAAATGGACCGGGGTTCATAGTGGTGTCTCTCCATAAAAGATAGCATGCTGGGTGAACAAATTACAGCTGGCCAATTGACAAATAGAGGTTGCACCGTAGTGCACATTCACGACATGATGACTACTATGATATTTAGTGCGGGCAATACAACAATATACATAGACCGTAATCCAACTGCATCTATGACTAATAATCCACCCTCAGGTTATCATCCGAACCCCCTTAGGTATTAAGTTGCAAGCAACAGATAATCGCATTAAGCAATGTGTCTAAAGTAAGCAATGATTGTACACGCGGGCACTCACACCGTTGTTTTCTCCCTAGTGGCAACATCATATCCTCCCCCGTCACGTTTCTGTCACTCGAGCACAGGCGAAAAGGAGCCATGAACCCAGTATCTAGCATAAATACTCCCTCTTGGAGTCACTAGCAACTACTTGGCCAGAGCAACCACTAGCAACGGAAAGCATGCAAGATCACAAATAACATATGCAATAAAGACTATAATCAACTTGGCATAAGTTCAATAATCATCGGATCCCAGCAAACACAGCACATAGAATTACATAAGAACGATCTCGATCCTGTGAGGCAGCTCACGAGATCCAAACATGGAGGCATAGGAGGAGAAGACAACCATCTAGCTACTGCTTTGGACCCGTAGTCGAAGGATGAACTACTCAGGCATCACTCCGGAGGCAGGCATGGCGATGAAGAGGCCTCCGGTGATGATCTCCTCTCCGGCAGGGTGCCGGGAGACAGCTTCAGAACCCCTCTGATCTAGGGTTGACGACGACGACGGCTGCGGAACTTTTCGGGGGATATTTTATGAGGTGCCTAGGGTTTTCCATCGGAGGGGGATATATAGGCGAAAGGGCAAAGGCGGTGGATCCCTGGGGGCCCCACACCACCCCCGGCGCGGCCAAGGGGGGGCGCTCCACCCCTTGGTGTGGGCCCCCTGGTGCCCGTCTTCGACTCTTCTTCGGTCTTCTGGATGCTTCCGGGGAAAATAGGAACTTCGGGATTTGTGGGGTCCAATTCCGAGAATATTTCCATAACAACGTTTCGCAAATAAAAAATAGCAGAAAACAGGGAACTGGCACTTGGCGTCTTGTTAATAGGCTAGTCCTGGAAAATGTGTAAAAATGCTATAAAGAAGGGAGAAAACATGTAGCAATTGGCATAATATTATCATGGAGCATCAGAAATTATAGATATCTTTGAGACGTATCAATCATCCCCAAGCTTAGTTCCTACTCGTCCTTCAGTAGGTAAATGATAAAACACAATAATTTCTAAGGTGACATGCTACTAACATAAACTTGATCATTATAATGTAAAAGCATATGTAAGCTGAGATCACAGAACTTTAAACACAAACATGATAAATAGAAAATTAATAATAAAGCATATCAATCACTTTGCATCATGAGGAGTATCTCAAATAAAATATCATGAATAATAATGCAAAGAAAGATATACGTTTGTTTCAAGTATAGAGAAAGCATGGCAAAGTGCTATTTCGCTAGTCCTTAAGAGTGGGACAAAACATAAATGCCAGGACACTTTCAAAGTTCACGAGGAAGACTAGAGCAAATAATTTTAGAACGAACAATCGCACATCATTAATCAATAAATGATGTTTATGGGACAAATGCACATAAAACTCAGAATGGAAAAAATGCTCTCTGAACTGTGCATAAAGTTAGAAGATGGAGACTCAACATAAAAGTAAAAGAAAGGCCCTTCGCGGAGGGAAGCAGGGATCACTCATGTGCTAGAGCTTTTTATTTTATTAAACAGAGGTATTAAAAGTTTGACACTCCTCCCATCCATTTTTCACCAACCATGGCTAACTGAATCCTCGGGTGCCTGCCAACAATCACATACCATGGAGGAGTGTCTATATTTTAGGATAGGTGTATGCTAATGTCAACGAATGGTGAACAGAAAATACAGTACGTCACAAGCCAACTGGATTCACAAGAGAGGTTCCCATATGAAGGACGCATCTGGGTATGAGGTCATCACTCTTTCTCTTCTTTTACACAATTATGCTTTGACTGATAAATCTTGGGCAAAAATAGTGAAGAGAATTTGTTTGCATTAATTTGGGGCTGGCACCCCGCTGCCAGCTCTTCTATCATCTGGATAAGCGGATGAAGCCACTAGTCCAGGGTGTGAAATCCAATCAACAAGTGAGATAAAGATTCTCTATTGACGTCCTCATGAGCAAAAACAAGAACACAAAACATGAGTAATTTTGAAAGTTTTAAAGGTAGCACATGAGCAATTTACTTGGAGTGGCAGTTAAATACCACATGTAGGTAGGTATGGTGGACACAATGGGAAAACTTTGGTTTTAGGGAGTTGGATGCACGAGTAGAGCTCATACGCAGTACAGGTGGAGGCTAGCAAAAGACTGGGAGCGACAAATCAAGAGAACATAAGAGCCATAATCATGCATAGCGACATAAACATCATTGATTAAAGCATAATCGGTATCAAAAGTTCAAAAACTAAATGGTCATGGAGGCTATTCGTGACTGGTTCCTAGTCATAAACATGGTGTGAGCATGGGCCAAGTCACCCAAATAAAACATTCGAAAGAGAATACCATAAATTTATGCTTTACTGTGACAAGAACAACTCATGAATCTTTCAATGGCATATTAAACACTCTCATATATTTGAGGTTATTCATGATACTCAATAACCAAAAGGCTTTAAAACTAAAATAACATTTAGCATGGCATGAAAAAGTTCTAGCCACAGTCTATACAAGTTTCTACGTGCACCGTTATAAATTCTACTTCAAGCAGCAGTTTCTTTTCCCAACAAACACCATACAAAACATGCTTTAACAAAAACTCTCCACATTGTACATCAAGTAAACATGAGAGTACTCATATAACACTACTAAAACTAATAGATCTGATAAGAGATGCATGCAAAACAGGAGCTAAATAAATGCATCAGCGAGACAAAGATTAAGAATACAAAGCATTCTCATGAAAAAGCGGAGCGTGTCACTATCCAATATAAGAATGCTGGGGGTCCAACCAAGCTTATTACAAAAATAAAAACAAACTTAAAGCAAAAATAAAATACGCTCCAAGTAAAGCACATAAGATGTGACCAAATAAAAATATAGTTTCACTAGAAGTGACCTGATAATTTGTCGATGAAGAAGGGGGTGCCTTGGGCATCTCCAAGATTAGACGCTTGAGTCTTCTTGGAATTTGCTGGTAAGTACCACCAGGGCATCCCCAAGCTTAGGCTCTTCACTCTTCTTGATCACGTCACATCATCCTCTTCTCTTGACCCTTGAAAACTTCCTTCACACCAAACTTCTCACAATCTTCATTAGCAACATTAGTGCAACTGAAATAATAAATTCAAATGGTTCAGTTTCAACACAAGAATAACACTCAAAAACACATTAACTACTGTCAAAACTTCTTTTAAAACTCTTTTTGTCAAAAGAACACCAAACGAAAAAGATTAAGATGCAAATGCAATTATTGGCAAAAATCTGTCAAAACAGGACAGTAGGTAAAGATGATTTTTTCGAAAATCTTCTGTTTCTCAAATCAAAAAGTGTTAAACTAAGAAAAGTTGCATATATAACCCAGGATTACGCACAAAAAAACTCAGGTCATTTTAAATTTTCTGTGATTTTATACGAATTTAACGGTGGACAGCAGAAATCTGTTTACTGCGCAGAAATCCGAAATATAGTCTCAACTTTCCACTAGAGGCTTTACTTGGCTCAACAAATACACAAACGAAAAGATACAACAGAGTTGCTAAGGAAATAGACAATACCCATGTGCAAAGAACACAAAAGAAAACGATGGAAAACTGGTTGAAAATAGGGAAATAAAACGGGTTGTCTCCCGGTAGCGCTTTTCTTTAACGCCTTTCAGCTAGGCATACAAAGCAACTCAAGTATTTTCAAGTGAAGAAGCATCAACATCATAACTTTCTATAATAATATAGTCAAAAGGTAGGTTCATCCTATTTCTAGGAAAGTGTTCCATACCTTTCTTGAGTGGGAATTGATATTTAATACTCCCCTCTTTCATATCAATAACAACACCACAGTTCTAAGAAAAGGTCTTTCCAAAACAATAGGACAAGAAGCATTGCATTCAATGTTGATAACAACATAATCAGCAGGGACAAGGTTATTGTTAACCATAATAAGAACATCATCAATTCTACCAAGAGGTTTCTTCTTAGCATTATCAGCAAGATGAACATCCAAATAACAGTGTTCCAACGGTGGTAGATCAAGCATATCATAAAGCTTTTGAGGCATAACAGAGATACTAGCACCAAGATCACACAAAGCATTGCAATAAAAATCATTTACTTTTATCTTAATGATGGTCTCCCAACCATCATCTATTTTCCTAGGGATAGATGTTTCAAGTTTCAGCTTTTCTTCTCTAACTTTCATGAGAGCATTGGTAATATGTTTAGTAAAGGCCATATTCATGGAACTAGCATTGGGACTTCTAGCATGCTTTTTTAGAAACATAATAACTTCAGAGATATTGCAATCATAAAAATCAAAATTATTATCATCAAAAGTAATGGGACCATTATCTCCCACATCTCTAAAAATTTCAGCACTTTTATTAGAAGCAATTTCAGCAATTTAAGGCAATTTAGCACGTTTCACCGAAGGGGTGGAGACTTTGTTAAATCCAACTACTTTACCATTGATAGTAGAAGGTTTAATAGCACTTCGAGCTTCAGTTTTACTAGTGGTGGTGATAGTGCAAACTCTAGCAATATTATTCTTTCTAGCCAATTCATCTTCTCTTTCCCACCTAGCACGTAATTCAGCCACCAACCTAACATTATCATCAATTCGAACTTGAATGGCATCAAAGTTTTACTTTCTTTAACATATTGTGGAAAAATCTTCTGTTTTAGAAAATCAACATCAATATCTAGGCTATCTACTTTAGAGGCAAGAACATCTATTTTACCAAGCTTTTTCTCAACAGATTTATTAAAAGCAGTTTGTGTGCTAATAAACTCTCTAAGCATGTTTTCAAGATCATAGGTAGAGTTTTTATTATTATTGTAGAAATTTCCATAAGAATTACCATAACCATTATTAGGAGGATAGGGCTTATAATTGTTTCCACCAAAATTATTTCTATAAGCATTATTGTTAAAATTATTATTTCTAATAAAGTACACATCAACATGATCTTCTTGAGCAACCAAAGAGGCTAAAGGAACATTATTTGGATCAACTTGAGCTTTCCCATTAATAAGCATAGACATAATAGCATCAAGCCTTTCACTCAAAGAGGAGGTTTCCTCAACAGAATTTACCTTCTTACCTTGTGGAGCTCTCTCAGTGTGCCACTCTGAATAATTTACGATCATATCATCAAGAAGCTTTGTTGCATTGACCAAAGTGATGGACATAAAGGTACCTCCAGCAGCTGAATCTAATAGGTTCCTTGAGGAGAAATTCTGTCCTGCATAAAAGGTTTGTATAATCATCCAAGTAGTCAGTCCATGAGTGGGACATTCTTCACCATAGTTTTCATTCTTTCCCAAGCTTTAGCAACATGTTCATTATCAAATTGTTTAAAGTTCATTATGTCACTTCTCAGGGATATAATCTTAGCAGGAGGATAATATTTTCCAATGAAAGCATGTTTACACTTAGTCCATGAATCAATACTATTTCTAGGCAAAGATAGCAACCATTCATTATCTCTTCCTCTCAAAGAGAAAGGAAATAATTTCAGTTTAATAATATCTCCATCCACATCTTTATATTTTTGCATCTCACATAGTTCAACAAAATTATTAAGGTGAGCAGAAGCATCATCAGTACTAACACCAGAAAATTGCTCTTTCATAACAATATTTAATAAAGCAAGTTTAATTTCATAGAAAGCAGCAGTAGGAGCAGGTGGAGCAATAGGTGCGCAAATAAAATCATTGTTGTTTGTACTAGTGAAGTCACACAACTTACTATTCTCAGAGGAACTCATTTTAGCAAAATAAAAGTAAGCAAATAAATAAGAGCTATAAAGTAAACTAATTTTTTTTGTGTGTTTTTTATATAAAGAAGCAAGACAAGGCAAAAAATAAAAACAAGACAATAAACAAAATAAAGAGGTTGAGAGTGAGAGACTCCCCTTGCCAGAAGACTTCTTTCTCCCCAGCAACGGCGCCAGAAAAAGTCCTTGATGGTGCAGATCTTGCACTCGTTGGGAGACCCCAAGAGGAAGGTGTGATGAGCACATAGGTAGGAATTTACCCTTAGTTAAGAACCAAGCTTATCAATCCAGTAGGAGAAAGAGGATCTTCGAAAGGTTGATGCCACTGACTGTGGTGATGGCGCCTCACTGGTGTCAGCAACAACGCGGAACCTGCATACAACACAACCAAAATACTTTATCCCAACGGTAAAGTGAGGTTGTGAATCTCACCGGTCTTGCTGAAAACAAAGATTAGACGTATAGTGTGGAAAATGGTGTATGCTTGCAGTAAGTAGAGAAAGCAGGAAATTGTAGAGGTTTGTTTAACATTGTAGAAAAATGAACCGGGGTTCATAGGTTCACTAGTGGTGTCTCTCCATAAAAGATAGCATGTTGCGTGAACAAATTACAGCTGACCAATTGACAAATAGAGGTTGCACCGTAGTGCACATTCATGACATGATGACTACAATGATAGGAGAAACAGGATCTCCAGAAGGTTGATGCCACTGACGGTGGTGATGGCGCCTCACCGGTGTCAGCAACAACACGGAACCTGCACACAACACAACCAAAATACTTTGTCCCAACGGTATAGTGAGGTTGTCAATCTCACCGAGCTTGCTGAAAACAAATATTAGACGTATAGTGTGGAAAATGGTGTATGCTGGCAGTAAGTAAAGAAAGCAGGAAATTGTAGAGGTTTGTTTAACAGTGTAGGAAAATGGACCGGGGTTCATAGGTTCACTAGTGGTGTACCTCCATAAAAGACAGCATGCTGGGTGAACAAAATACAACTAGTCAATTGACAAATAGAGGGTGCACCGTAGTGCACATTCGTGACATGATGACTACTATGATATTTAGTGCGGGCAATACAACAATATACATAGACCGTAATCCAACTGCATCTATGACTAATAATCCACCCTCCGGTTATCATCCGAACCTCCTTAGGTATTAAGTTGCAAGCTACAGATAATCGCATTAACCAATGTGTGTAAAGTAAGCAATGATTGTACACGCGGGCACACACACCGCTGTTTTCTCCCTAGTGGCCACATCACATCCTCCCCGTCACATTTCTGACACTCGAGCACAGGCGAAAAGGAGGCATGAACCCACTATCTAGCATAAATACCCCTCTTGGAGTCACTAGCAACTACTTGGCCAGAGCAACCACTAGCAACGGAAAGCATGCAAGATCACAAATAACATATGCAATAAAGATATAATCAACTTGGCATAAGTTCAACATTCATCGGATCCCAGCAAACACAACACATAGAATTACATAAGAACGATCTCAATCATGTTAGGCAGCTCACGAGATCTAAACATGGAGGCATAGGAGGAGAAGACAACCATCTAGCTACTACTATGGACCCGTAGTCCAAGGATGAACTACTCATGCATCACTCCGGAGGCAGGCATGGTGATGAAGAGGTCTCCGGTGATGATCTCCTCTCCGGCAGAGTGCGTGGAGACAGCTTCATAACCCCCTGATCTAGGGTTAATGGCGACGGCGGTTGCGGAACTTTTCGAGGATATTTGATCAGGTGCCTAGGATTTTCCATCGGAGGGGAATATATAGGCGAAAGGGCATAGGCGGTGGAGCCCTGGGGGCCCCACACCACCCCCTGGCGCAACCAAGGGGGGGAGGCGCCAACCCATGGTGTGGGCCCCTTGGTGCCCGTCTTCGACTCCTCTTTGGTGATGCTTCCGGGGAAAATAGGAACTTCGGGATTTGTGGGGTCCAATTCCGAGAATATTTCCATAACAACTTTTCTGAAATAAAAACAACATAAAACAGGGAACTGGCACTTGGCATCTTGTTAATAGGTTAGTCCCGGAAAACGTGTAAAAATGTTATAAAGAATGGAGAAAACATGTAGCAATTGGCATAATATTATCATGAAGCATCAGAAATTATAGATACGGTGGAGACGTATCAGCACTTTATTTATCAGCAATATCAAAAACCCCTACAAATTTATATTTCAGTATTTACAGTAATTCCTTCATCGAAACTGCTTGTCAACATCTTCTGCTTATCGTTTGGTTCGACACTCTTATTTATCGAAAGTACTACGATACAACCCCTATACTTGTGGGTCATCACCCCTCCTATATGATGGGGATTTATTACCTGCCCGAGGGGATACATGCCGCCCTTCACAAAGAGCTATCACACTTTTTCTGGCAAGAAGCTCAAGGGTGCCAAAAGTACCATATGGTTAAGTGGGTGGATGTGTGCGCCCCCAAGGATTTGGGGGCATAGGAATTGTGGCATCCCGGAAGATAAATGTTGCACTCATGCTTCGGTGGGTGTGGCGCATCTTGAGGGATGGAGGGGGCATGTGGATTCAGCTCATCAAAGCTAAATATCTGCTGGGCCGCCCTCTTCTTGCCTGCGAGCGACATGATGGATCTCTGTTCCGGAGATCTATAGAGTCGCTCAAACAGGAAATTACGAAAAGGGCACGTTTCACCGTTGGTGATGGACAGGGCGTCTTGTTTTGGCTGGACCCATGTCTTCGAGAGAGGCCATTACAGCTGGATTTTCTGAGAATCTTTGTATTTGCTCAGATCCCTGCCTAGTGGTGGCATCGGCGGTCCAAAATGGAACTTGGAACATCTCGTTCCGACGAACTTTTGGACCGGCTGAGGTCGTGGCTTGGGAGGAGCTTCGGGATGAACTACCAGAAGTTCTCCCAGGGGGACCGACCAGGTATCCTGGTCCTTGGCCCCCTCGGGTACCTTCTCTGTCAAGTCGGCGTACCGGGTCCAATTTTCTGGGTCCAGTAGACCTTGGGCCTTTCCCCTTTGGAAGGCCCTGTTGCCATTGAAAATTAAGACCTTCGTATGGCAGTTGCTCCGAGACAGGCTACCCTCGGGGGTCAAGGTGGCCAAGCTTCACGGACCAAGGGACGGCTTGTTCCCCCTATGTAGGGTCCCTGAGTCATGTACCCATATCTTGTTTGGGTGTCCCGTTGCTCGGTTCCTATGGAATTTTGTCCTTGAGGCTCTAAGGCCTGCTTGGCAGGCCGCGGACCTCGGTGAGTTCCTAGAAACTCGGGCACACCAGTCCGAAGGTGGTAGATGCCTCTTCTGGATGGTGTTTGCGGCGACGACTTGGTCCCTTTGGACTGTGCACAATAAAATGGTGATTCAGAAGATTTTTCTGACGCGCGCTGCTGACTCTGTGTTCAAATTTTTGGCTTTCTTGCAGAAGTGGCATCCGCTATGTATGCAGCGGGACAGAGCGTGGCTATACGACTCTATCGACATACTTATCGTGGACGCTCGATGCATCTCCGCTACGGCGCCACCTTGAGGGCCCCCCGTGGTCCTTCGGCTTTTCCTCTACCCACACCAACCCCCCCCCCCCCTCCCCGCCCCGGCCGTCACCGCCCTTGTTGTAGTGTGTGTGTGTGTGTCTTTGTTGTTTTTGGGCCTTGTTGTGTCGTTGCCCTAGCAAACGTTGTTTGTGTGGTTTTGGTTCCGTTACCCTATATGATTGTTGTCGGAGGTTTCTTTATTTATAAAGCGGAGAAAAAGCCTATTTCGAGCTTTGTTTTCTTATGCATAGCACGAAATTGAGCAAACTGAGCTAGGAAGCTCGGTTGTGGCTCGGCAAGATGAACAAAGCATAACCTTCCACATTTTATTGGCGCGGTTATCTTGATGCCCTAATTCTCCTCCTCCTCCGCTTCTTGGTGCGGGTGGAGCACGCAACATTCCTCAAAGGCGCGCTCGTCCCTCTCCCCGACGAGGCCAAGCCGCGCTCGACAGCAGTTGCAGTGACCCAGCACACCACTTCATGTGTAGTGCATAAGTCGTTGACATAATACTCATAGAAGGAGTTATCTGTGAATACTACATCCCTCGGAGTGGTACAACAGAAACATAGCAGGTCCAATTAAAGCTATAGGATGGAAACATGTTCATTACAAAATCCCAAGAATCTCTTTGATGAATCAAAGAAGATCTCATGAAAATGAAACATCAGATGAAGCAAATCGAAGCTCCAAGCTGGAGAATAACTCTAGCTCAGAACCTAATCCACTATGCCTGATATGAGCCCTAATCTATGGCTTGAGAGAACCTAAGTCCAGGAATAGACTCCACCTACACCTTGATAGCTTCTCCTCCACCGGCGTTGTTGATGACGATGCTTCACTGGCTAAGTAATATATGACTCCTCCTAGCTTCAGTAGATAACGATGGCTTCTCGATGAAGATCTCCCTTAATACTTCAACTCTAAGCATAGATCAAACGGGAACGAAAGAGAAACGAATATTACTCAACAAGTTCATGATATATAGTGGGTAGTGTGATGCACTATCTACAGACTTAAACTCGAAAGAGCTAATGCAAAGTTTTTGCAAATCTTTCTTCAAAAGATTGCTTTTAGTATTGAAAACTATGCCTGTTGAATCATCACAGGGGCTAGAACTTCATGGAGTTCCTTTCCTGTAGCGTTCGCATCTCCTTCTCGAAACAGGGGATAACATGTCACATCATTTTACACTCTGCAGACATGCGTTACTTTACCCATAGGCGATCAAGACCATGTTGCACAACCATGCGAGCGTTCATGTCCACGCCCACTTAGGTGTGGGGCCCGGTTGTTGATCCAAACCAAACCATGCTTCTCCACATAACACATGCCCACCCATTTCTACCACGCAGGTTGAACCCCTGATTCTACCGCTCACGATAGATATCTAGGTGCCCCGGGCAGACCATCATAGACCCCAGAGTCGGTGGGACGTAAGGGCTCCCACGCATGTGCATGTAGTCCCTCGACACCTACAGCGTACGTCTCTGACAGTCCGTTGACATGTGAACGGGAAAAGATCACATATGTCTTACTCGCCCCATACAAGACGCATGGTTAACACGGTATTTACGGCACACCGAGCTCTGACGGTATTTGTTATTAAGTCCTAGGTAATACTTTCCCATGTAGATGGAACATTTCTTTGACCTATTCATCTTACCATGGTTCCATCCGCCCACCAAATAGAACACGACCACTCGGATAGCCATTCAATTAGTCATGTTATTATAAAAATAGGATTCTGCATTAATTTTAAGAATATGTGGTAATACGATATGGTTTTGCAAATAGTTCTTTAGACTGCTCACAATGGGAGTAAAATAGGTGGTAACATAAATGCCACGTAGGCAAAAAAGATGATGTGGCACTTATTTAATAAGGAGAGAGGTGCTAGTGGTATCATAGGTGGATACCGTAACATAACGGATTTCAAGACAAGATGTGTCTATAGCCTAATAAATATACTAGTATACGATACTACAAATATGTTACTACCCATTGTGGGAGTACTAACATAGACTATTATCATATAGACTATTATCATATGCATGATACTAATGTATGATACTCTCCATTGTTACTAGTCTTAGGAAATGCGACGGTAGGTAGTAGTAGTTTATTTGTTTCCGAGGATCTGCACTAGTTAATGTTTTCATGTACTAGTATTTTAATACTTAGTATGTATTTGGGAGCACATCTTGTGCCGCCCATGGATCCCGCGCCTACCCCTGAAGCTGCTCCACAACGCCGGGTAACCAGAAATTTGAGCATTATGATAGCTATATATATTGCTTTCTTTAAGTAGTTATTTTATAACACATCATAGTTTTATTTATTTATTTGCAGATCCTTCATCGTGATAAAATTGCAGCTACATCACGTACGGAAGCCAAGACACCGTCAAGATCTATTTGTATGCTTCGGTAGAAAATAAAGTGGTGAGCACCGTTAGGAAAAAAGCTATATATATGTGTAGCTTCATGAATGTGAGTGCTTAGTAGTGGTATTTATGGACTTGTAAACTCCGGGGCCAATTCTGTCAATTTCATTTGTTGAAATGAAAATGTTAGGATCTTTTATCTATGTGATGCTTCATGCTCAAAATTAATATCGATGGCAGGTCGACCTGGTAACTAAAAAAGGAGGCTGGGGGTTCGTAGTATGTGACTCGACAGGTGAAGCTATTGGAGCTGCTGGCAGATGCATGGTCAATTTCCCAGATTTCAGGGTTCCACTTGCTATAGCTGATTACTCTATGTACTCCCTCCATCTTAAATTAATTGTCTCAAACTTAGAAAAAAGTAGATGTATCTAGACATATTCTAGTGTAAGGTACATCCACTTTTGTCAAAGTTTGAGACAATTAATTTGAGACGGAGGGAGTAGTTGAAGCATGTCTTCTCTAATAAGGATGCTGCCAGTTGGTCAACATACTTTTTTCAAGTCAATTTTTTTTTTCTAGGAGAAGTTCTCAGCAAGATTGGCTACATAGCTGAATAATGAACTATTACAAGAGAACAGGTGTGGTTTCTAGAGTGCAGCTGATGTGAACCGGGGGGGCATATGCTCCCGGCTAATTTTTTTTTGTAAATGTTGATTTTAACAACTTTGTAAAAGTTTAAAAAATCTGTAAAAAATCAAATGGATAGGGAATGGAAACCCAATGCGCCGCGAATGAGTTTCGGGATGAATTTGTATTCATGTTGGCTACAGAAAAAAGACAAAGTTTCATTGCTACAGTAAATGCTATATAGCCGTGTATATATGTCATAGATTTGTCTTTTTTACACAGGCCGAATGAAAGATCGCTTTTATACGAAATTTTGTACTATTACATAATACATGTGTATGAATGTATCTAATTATTTTTGGAATTTTTGAACACTCCGAAGGTGCTTCACCTGACCAGGAGCATATGTACCCCGGTTCATATGAGTATATGTGGTGGTTTCTACTGGTATCCATTTTCTAGTTGGAGTAGCCAATACGGAATGTTGAGAGTAAACTCAAAGACTCCAGTACAGAGTAGTAAACCACAACTAGTACAACGTAAGACAGACTTTTAACATCACTGAAGCAGATAAGAGTGATGCTACTGACATGCCCAAAACAAGAGACAAGATAGCCAGACACACGGGCCTGAATCGCTATCAAACTGAAGAGAAAATGCAAGCAACAAGTTTCTCATAAGATATCTGAATGGAAACAAGTTTTCCTTTTAAGAGAAGGACAGACACTAAGTTACTAAGAATGCATGACAAGCACCGACAGGGAGTAAAATCTTGGATCTCTAACACACTGAGCTACGATTCATGCAGAAACAGGAACTAGCTAGGCAGCATCAATCAAATCCCCTGCTTCTGTCTCTTCCTCCCACGAGCAGACATGAGAAGGTCACGCAACACCGACGGGTGAGTTGCTACAAGGTGCGTGTACCCATCGGTGGCCAAGACCTCATCAAGAATATCAGGAGTGCTGACGATGTAGTCCATACACTTGGCCTTGAGCTGCAAACAGTTGTGCTGCTGAGCAAAAGCCAGAGTTATGGCTACAGTCCCGGCGTTGATGCTATCAGAAAGCTTTGCCTCACAGATCATCTTGAGCCTGTCCAGTCCGTACCTGTCGGCAGCAGCAACTAAATGTTTAGCCAACTCTGTCACGGCCTCCGACGGCTGATCGAATTCAGACACCGTGTCGGTGTAGATGAAGCTAAGCATGGCCTTGAAAGCTGATGCGTCTATGCCCTCGACCTGGATTTGCTGAGCGCTCTTCTCCCCGGAGTTCCCGAAGAACTCGGCGCTGAATACAGGAGATCTTGCTGCAAGTATGAGCTTGTGTGCATCAAAGGACTCGCCGGACACGAGAAATGTGACGTCTGCTCCGGTCTTGCTCTGCTGGAGCTGTGCAAGGTCCAGGTTCAGGTTAGAGGGCGGCGTGGGCGCTTCTTTAGCCGGGAGAACACTCATATCAGGGGATCTCATATGCACCACGATGGTGCATTCGATGGTCACGGAATCATGCTTGAGATATCCTGATTTTGCCAGATGCATTCTTGGCAGAAGGAAAGCTACAATGCTTTCTGCCGAAGGACCGGATACTCCTGAATCAGTGTCTGCCCCGGTAGGAATCTGCTTGCCTTTGGGATGGATCAACCGACAGCTCAGCTTGACGCCCATGCGGGCTTCACCTTCACTAGTGGTGCTGGGGAAGGTAAGCTCCACAGCTAGCCATGAACTGAACTTATGGTACGGGGTCCTCATTGAAGGATAGAAACGAACTTCCCAGTCATGCCCATAGATGCTCCATGTGGTTTTCACGAAATGGCCGTCCATGCTCACAGGGCTGGCCTCGGGCAGCAAGCTAAATCCGTCGATCCTGAGCAGCCGCGCTGAGCGAGCGACCTCCCTGAGGTTGGCGGGGGCGATTTCCATGCCGGCAGCCGGGCCGCGGTTGCGGCGAGATCCTTCGTACACGCGAGACCATGGGACGGGCCGGGGGTTCTCCATGGTTGCCGGGTTTGTTAGATAGATCTCCCGAGTGGCACAACGGTCTACTCGAATCAAGGGACGGGCCGGGGGTTCTCCATGGTACTGTGTGACTGATTGTGGATTAGTACGGCAAGTAATACATACAGGGTTGCAGCGGCTCAGGATACACCGCCGCTTTGGAAGGTAATGGAAGACTAACCATGCCGCCGGGGAGAGGAAGCCGTCCGTCCGCTCTGGTTGTGGACGGGTTTGGCCAGATTTGCTGCGGCTCCTGGACCCGCTTCTGTCTAGGGGGCACGGCGGCCATGGAGGGGTCACGGCACTCCGGGAGGACGTTGCGGCGGCAGGGTGCGTGGATTTGTGGGGAGTCAGGACGGCGGTGGTCGGTTGGGCCAGAACGGGGAATTGCGGCGGCGACTCGTGTTTTCTTGTCCACCGGAGAGTGAGAAGCAAAATGAGACAGTGGACAAACGGAGGCCGAAGAGCCTTTTATTTCAAAAAGATTGAAAATTGTATAAATTTAATTTTGACTCTTGGGTTCTAATTTTCTTCCCTTTTGATATGAAGTACTTTAAATCGGAGAAAACAAATGACAAACTAGTCCACAGTTCTCCGATATTCGGTCATGATGGGATTTTTGGCATCCCATGTTTGGTTTAGTTGATGTTGTACCAAATCCGAGTCACCGTAGCAAAGTATACGCTTAACTCCTATTTCTTTTGTACTGTGCAAGCCGTGAAGCAATGCTTCGTATTCTGCCACATTGTTGCTGGCGTTGAAGTGTATTCGTAATACATACTCCATGATGTCACTCTTTGGGGATTTTAGCACTACACCAGCTCCAGCACGTTCTTTTATCTTGGATATGTCAAAGTGCATGATCCAATATTCCGACTCCGGTATTGGTGTGTTTTCTATTGCTTTTGTCCAATCAGCGATAAGATCTGCCAAAACCTGAGACTTAATTGCCGTCCTGGGTTGGTACTTAATGTCGAACGCAGCCAGTTCAATACTCTATTTGGCGACTCGGCCTGTTGCGTCCGCATTGTTGATGATATCCTCTAGTGGTGCTTTGCTTACCACTGTTATGGAATGTTTTTGGAAATAATGACAGAGTTTCCGGGATGCGAAAAATACGCCATATGTCAGTTTTCGATAATGTGGGTATCTTTGCTTGGATTCAGAGAATACTTCACTTATATAGTATACTGGATACTGATCTGATATGCGTTGTTCATCTTTGCGTCTTTCCACGATTATCACTGCGCTGGTATCCCTGTTAGTTGCTGTAAGGTACAATAACATGGGTTGTCCTTTTTTTGGCGATGCCAAAACCAGAGCTTTCATCAAAGTTTTCTCCAACTGGGTTAATGCTTTGTCCTCCTATTCTGTCCATTCAAATTTGTCGGATTTCTTCAACAATTTGTATAATGGCGGAGCTTTATCCCCAAACCGGCTTATAAATCTTCTTACAACGGCTGCAGAACCCGTCAATTTTTGGAAATCTTTTAGACACGTGAGCCTTTTGATGTTTAAGATTGCTTTGATCTTTTCCGGGTTTACTTCTATTCCTCTTTGAGAAACGATGAAACCCAGAAGTTTTCCTGAGGGAACCCTGAAGGGAATATGCCCGAGAGGCAATAATAAAGTGGTTATTATCTTATTCCTTGTTTATTTCTCATGGTAGAATTGTATTAACCGGAAACGTTGATACATGTGTGTTTAATAAACAAACAATGGTTTCTAGTAAAGCCTCTCTTTTAACTAGCTCGTTGATTAATAGATGATCAAGGTTTCCTGATCATGAACATTGGATGTTGTTAATAACGGCGTCATGTCATTGGTAGAATGATGTGATTAACATAGACCCAATATCAAGATAAAAATACGATCAAGTCATTTATTTTATATTGTTATATCTTGCATACGAAGTAACTTATTCCTTAGACCATGAGATCATGCCAATCACTGGTACCGGAAGGGTGATTTGATGTCATAAAACGTCACACCGTAACAGGGTGACTATAAAGGTGCCGTTAGGTATTCAGAAATTATTAGTTGAGGATCACGGATCAAGAGTGGGATTTGTCAATCCAAAATGACGGAGAGATATACTTTGTGCCCTCTCGGTGATATCACATCGACACCGCTTGCAAACACGTGATATGATCACAAGGATGTCATATCACGGAAACGAGAAAAGAGTACTTGTCAGGTAACGAGATTGAACAAGGTATGGTTGATACCAATGATCGAATCTCGGACAAGTAAAATATCGTGAGAC
>CM054057.1:30521058-30672326 GCA_028641055.1 Alopecurus myosuroides
CAACTATAGTTTTTATGCCAATTTTTCTTAAGGGAAAAATTGAGAACTTGGGTGGTACTTCTTGATTGCTTGCTGTATGTATTACTTGTAGCCTGTTTGTCTTGTTTTTGGACTGAATGTTGTCCTCTATTCTCTTTTTACGGACGTAAGAAAAAACCGAAGAGAAGGAAGTGTCGTGGAAGGCTCTGTTTCAAGTTTCCAGTCACTCCAAAAACCAGGGACACAAGGAGATACCAGCAAGCATCCTGATTGCTTGCTGATACAATTCTTACCATTAAATTCATGCATGTTTTACCTCTGAGTTTTTACCAAAAACTTGATTATCAAAACCAATTTTGATGGTGGAAATTACTACTATACTATATTATAGGTTACTATCATGCCAGTAGTTAAACTTGGTAATACCAAGCCCATAAGCCACCATATGGTATTTATTACCATAAAATATACTAGTCCCTAAGTGGACACCCTAAAATTGTGATTCTACGAAACAAAGGCTTTACGGAAAAACCCGGAGAAAAGGCGGATCCTTGTTCTCCGGAGGAATGTGGAAGTGGTCATTTTTGAGAAAGTGGTGTTTTCAAAAATGACACATAACCTAGTCTTCGCCGGACAACCTTTACCGTACTGCCACCCTACCCCAACATGGGCAAGAGGCTTAACTTGAAGTTTGTTCTTATTAGTGTGTGCTATCTCACTTGCTATAAGGGGCGTCGTACCCTCGAACCGAATGTCGTCAAAACTCCCAATGTTGAGACATAAAAAGTGTGGGATTAATTTTCCCTCCGGTTGCATCGGTTGAGTCTCCTGTCATGGCGATGTGCGACATGGTGCCGAGGAGATTAAAATCGAGAGATAGGCATATACTAGCTTGAACATAGTGGATGGTTATGATCAGATACCTGATGTTTACATACTGTTGTTACAGTCCGTGGTTGTTTCACGGGAGGTGTACTGGATCTGGTGGATGTGTACACCTCTGCAGAGTACAACTTTTTCGAAGAAGCCGCGTCCTCGGATATGGACAGTTGAATGGCCATGTAGCTAGCATTGTGTCAATGTTTTCAAAAAGAAGTTTTTGAAAGGGAATTTTGGAAAGGAAGTGTTGAACTTGAGAGTTCGGAAAGGAATGGAAACTTATACCGTGGAGGTATCGTCGATGATGAAAAGCCAGATGATGTTATACAAAACAAAATGTTTTGCAAACAAAACCTTTTCTACTCTAAGCAAGAATTCTGGAAACTGATTCCAAGAAGTTTTGCAAAGAGAAAATATTCTTTAAACAAAAGTTTAACAAAACCTCTTGTACATGTGATATCTACAAGAGAAATAAAACTATATTATTTTATTTTCTTCTGAAGTATCTTCTTCAACGAAGATACAGATAAACTTGACTGCAACTGTGGTGTCATCATATATGAACACCATTGGTAGTGAACCCTTTTTATAGCCTACCTATTCCACCATATAAGCATACTTGCATGTTGGTAAGTGAAATGATGGATGTCTTGCTGAGTACATTCAAATGTACTCATTATGGTTTCGCCCCTGGTATCTACTTATCAGATTTGGAGAAGGAGCCTCCAAAGGATATCTATGAAGAGAAGTACGGAGTTGACGGCTTTGCGAACTAGGATCGTCTCCGGGTCAGCAGCCTGTAGGTTAAGGCGTGACTTGGGCTCAACTACGTTGTGTTTTATTTGTCTTCCGCTGTGTTTGATAAGTTGCCTGCCCCATGTGGCAGTTGCGTTAAACTTGATCATGTGATCTTTTATGTAATACCTTTATGTATTCGTGTAATGGATGATGTATTTCTGTGTGCCAACTGTGTATGTTGTTCACGACTGATCTTTCTGGGATCGTGAATGTATGCATACGGAGGGTTTCAGACTGCCGGTCTGGGGTCCTTACAGAGTTGGTATCAGAGCCATCCTGACCTTAGGAGACCTTAGTTAGCATGGACGTCAGATAGGAAAGAAAAGTATTTTTGAGTAAAAACCTATTTACTATCTACATTATTTTTGTCTAAGGGAATTTTTGTATATTTTCCCTCCATATTATCTTGTCAAAAGATTAAAAAGGCATATGTCTCTCGGTTAAGAGTCTATTTCTTACTTGTTTACAACTGCTCCGCTCTGTTTTTGAAACATCTCTCGTTTTTGAAGTTTTCTGCCCAGAAAATAGTTGGAGTTTCAAAAACAGATTGTTGCATAAAGTTTTATCAAAACTTTACTTCTATTTATCTTGTTTTTATACAAAAACTTTTATACTTGCCGATGCCTCGGGAAGACCAAAATAATGGCCTAAGCTCTACAGTGATGATGGTCAGCAGTAGATATAGTTCTTCAGCCACTTCTAGGATTTTGGATCATCCCCTGACGTAGCTCCAAGGGAGCCTTGCTTGTGTGTTATGGCTTGCTTATGTGGGTCCGTAGGACTTTGTGCTGTTGTGTGGTGTAGAATTTAGTTCATCTAGGCTTCTTTATGTTTGTGGGGTGCTAAAAATTTACAGATTTGTGCTTGCCCCGCTCTTGTTTTTGAATCGCCTCGTGTTAAAATTTTTTTTTAAAGCAAAAATGTTTGTATAGCATTCAAAAACAAGAATTTGTTGCTTAGACTTATACTTGTTTTCGCTTCATAATGCGACCCGTCGTGAACCACCGCCATCTCACCCACAATTAATAAAAGCACCGTTAGGCCTAAATAGAGGACCATCAAGCCACGCAAGCTGATAGCGTTGCTACCAGTGATGCACTCCAACATATAAAGCTCCAACAACGACAACCTTTAAAGAAGAAAATGCGTGAAGAAAACCAACCAATACTGACCAAAACCTCTATGTTTGTGTGTTTGCAAAAGCCTCGTTTTGCCCTATTGGCTAAACGCTGCAAATTTTTATGTCCTCTTTTGAAAAGACCAAAGCAAGAGAATAAGGATCTTAAAATTTCTCACACCACTACCTAACTTAATCCCCTTTAAAATCTTGTGTAGATGCATTGTCTTCACCAAGTCCTTCCGGCTGGGATCGCATGAACCTTGCTACCGCCGCTTTGAGGAGGATTTGATCAAGATGACTCGCCTGATCGGTCGTCCCCTACCTGAGTTAAAGGGAGCCCAGTTCCACATGGATGGACGAGAAATGTCCTGGTTGGTCGTCTGTACCATCCGTGCACCAGTGGGAGCCCCCTCAACCCCAGAGATCACTTGCGAAGTCGTGGAGAACAGTTGGGAAGATGGTATCCTTAGGGTGATGCAGCTGACCATCGCCAAGCTCGCGAACTTCTTCCATCGCAAGTTTGCGGGAACCCCATACAGCTACTTTGGAAGACGCGACGAGGACGATAAGCCAATAGAAGTCACGTGGAGGACGTTGTGGGGGTAGCACGTCACATTCTCAGCATCTGGAAGGACAGCTGTACAACATCCGCGAGCTTCTCCCTAGACAAAGGTTAGAGCAGACTATGACCCTCCGAGCAGAGCAGATAGACCAACTAGAAGCCCGTCGTGGGTGCATCTTCGGCTACCGAGCGTCGTCCTCAAGGTACTGAAGAAGACCATGAAGTACACTGATCGCTGACTCCCAGCACCGCACTCAAGTGATAGTCACTTCAGCTTCAGACTTGCAACTAGCAAGGCCAGAGTGGAAGAGTTGGAGGAACAGCTACGCGCTTCCTCGAGCACTTAGGATTGTCGCAGGATGTTAGGACTATGTTGTTTTCCACCCCAGACACTTGTTTGGTGTTGGGGGGTGTTCGTGTCGTGTGAGCTCCTATGTTAGAGCGTTGTGTGTACTAGTTGTGTTGAAAGCCTTATCTGGTAGCCTTGTGAACCATTAAGATAAGTTATGCTTGTTAAGACTCGTTTTTCACATACGTGTTAATCTGGGTTTGAGTTGGTTTTAGTTTCGTCAATGTTTGCTTGTTGTCGTGTTACCTACCGTTCTCATGTCCGCTATGAGCCGGTATATGTCACGAGCCTTTAAAACCAAGACCACCTTTAGTTATTATCGTCTTACACCGTTCTTTTTCTTCAGCATGGCCAGCAATCCACCTCCGTCACCTGAGCCGACAGTTGCTCAACTGTTTGCTCTGTTGAAGGAAATGCGTGAAGCCGCTCGAGCTGAGCGCATCGCCACCCATGCTATCCTGGAACAGTTGATTCAGCTTGCCACCACCAACGCTGAGAATACTATGTTCCTTATGAGAGAATACCAGCAACTGCTTGCTGGAGAGAGCCGCAAAAGGAAGATGGTGACGCCAGGAGAAACTAGTCTATGGGGGACTGAAGAGTGTTTTGTCTGTGGGACGGAAGGGCACTTCGCTCGTAATTGTCCCCAGAGGGAGTATGATCCGGCTTGGTCTGAGCAATCTTCGAGGGGACGGGTGAGAGTCAAGCCTAAAATTAAGGGTTGTTTTGCCTGTAGACAGGAAGGACACTATGCTCGCAGTTGTCCCAATAAGAACCGTATTCTATCTCATCCTGAAGAAACCCAAGAAACCCAAGAAACCCAGGGTCCAGCCCAGAAGAAACACAAGAATCTGATGAGTGGACCTCGCGACAGAGATGATGTTGCGGGAGCATCTTCGACCCCTGCCATAGCCAATGGTACGTTTCAAACCACACCGGTGAACCCCCTTGTTTTGTTTATCGTCGCACCTTGAGAAAACCCGACGTAAATGGGACACTAGAAGTGTCACGTCAGGCTAAGTAAATTTTTTTTTAATATTTAACGATACTAACAAAAATCTCGTGTAATTTTTGTATAACACCCTACAGAGTAAATTAAATTTTTGCCACATAAAGTTGTGCCACTCTACTGAGTTAGTAAAATGGTTTCATAAAATTCTAGTTCAAGGCCTTACAGAATTGGAGACCTTACCAATTGATAATATAACCTCATCAAATCGTAAGCTTAAAACCTTACAGTGTTGGCTCATCAAGTTTTCGTTTAAATACCCTACAGAAGTGGTATCTAAAACCAAATACCTTACAAAGTAACTTATAGAGTTGATATATTACAAGAGTTTGTTATCACCGTTTAAAAAGAAAACGTGTAATCAACTTTTTCCAAAAACAAAGGGAAAGGTGCCTTAGAATGATTCTATAGCTATTTTTGAAGTAGTGAAAGGTTGGAAAAAATATTAGATGGGTAAACTATGATCATTACTAGTAGACAATATCTCCCGTATATATGTGTTGGCGGAACCAGATTCTACAGTATGAGATAGTAGAACTCGTTTGAGGCTTAGAAAGATTGGTGTATATATATTGATGATGATAGATTTTAGGAAAAATCAATATGAGCTTGGAGTTTTAGAAAGAAAACTTGTAAAGATGATAGTTCTCAGAGTTGTTATGGCTTTATGATCTAGATAAACTACCTTTGAGGAAAACAAATGTTTTGGGAATTAACTATAATAGGTTAAGAGGAAGGTAGTGGATTTTCCTGGATTTTTAGACAGTGAGCAATGGAAAGCTCATACTTCTTAAATGTTGATGGATATCCATTAATTTGATCATATGAGTTTTACCTAGAAGAATAACCCCTGGTTTGATATCATGGTTTTAAGGAGCAATATGTTCGAGGTTTAGACCATGGCACCCAAACCTTTGTAAAGAAAACAAATTTACCAGGGAATTCTGGTAAGAAAAATCAAAGGGGGGAAGCCCCTGTAAATAAGGTTACAAAACACCAAAACATGTTTTGTAAACAAATCATCTAACATTGTTATTTGACCATACCCTCTTTTTTCGCTTGCCTGCGAATCTCGGGACGAGATTCTGGTAAGGGGGGAAGGTCTGTCACATCCCAGTTTTTAGACCCTTGATCTGGGCTCAAGAAGTCAACTATTAGGGCCAACAAAGTAATGTTTACAACAACATGATTGTTTTAAATAACTTGTGTTATGATCCTAATCATATTTGCAACATAAGTTTTGTTTCATTATAAAACCAACACCTTATGTTTCTGAAAAATATTCCTGATATTTTTCCCAAATGTTTTCTTATTAATACTTGAGTGGATTTTCTTTCCAAGACTTGGACCATTCTTGTTTGCATCTTAAAACAAACTTATAACCTTGTTGGATCCAAGAAAACAAGTTCCCAAGATGATCTATGAAGGTTTTCTCTTAACTTTCCTATAGAAAACAATTCCTGAAAATAAAGCCAAGTACCTGTTTTCTACCATTGTTTTCACCAAGCTAGAGATTGTTATTTTATGATTTCTTGACTTCTAATTAATCCTTGATATATGTACTACGAATCCATAAGCTCACTTTTATTTTGGGATAAATAAAAACTATCTTTTGCTTGTTGTTTTTGTGGTATAAAATTAAGGCAGTTTTTAGAAACAGATAAAAACAGAAAGTATACCTTTTTCCACATTGTTTTCATGGCCTTAAACTATTTCAAAATTGTTTCCAAAAGTTGTTTCTGAAAGTATATAACATGGTTAACAAGTCCATGTTTTGAAAACAAATTTTGGAAAGCATTTGAACCCTGAAAACAACTCCAACTTTTGCTATCTCTGTCTGTTTTTCCAGCACTTAGAAAAAAATTCAGAAAACTGTCTAACTGAATTTTTCTGACAGAACAGTGATTACACTTTTAAACTTGATGTTTTATCTTGTGGGTACTGATCCAAGCCTTGCCACCTTGCCAACTCGAAAAACAATGTTATGGAACTTCTGGAAGGGGCATTGGATCCTCTTTTGGTCAGCTAGGGAGAGAGAAAATGAGGTGGCATGTTGACTTATGGTGAGGTCACACATAGTGGTTGGAATAGTGTGGATTCTCACTTTTGCCCATCCCTTGGCCCTTACTGTGGCCTTGCTCACCACCTTGTACCCTTATTCACCTCATGGCACCAGTTAGAAGCCAGGCCACCCATGGAGACACCCCAAGGGGCAAGGCAAGCCCATGCCTTTGCCAAACCTTGCACACCCACTTGGACTCAAGCCTACACAAGTCCAGAGGGCACCTCCTCACGCCCTGCACCTCCTCATACCTCACTCTACCTCCCCAAAGCAAAAGAAACCCAAACCCTAGCCCTAAGAAGCCCTGGCTCGAGATCTAGCCCGAGGGGTGACCACCACGGCCACCACCTTGCCCTGCTCGCACCTCTCTCATCTAGCCCCTCCCACTGCCATGGCTAGCCTCCCCACGCTCTCCTGAACCTCCTAGACACGGTCCCCTACCCTGTACCTGCCGGAGTCGCCGCCGCCGTCCGCGGAGCGCCGCCGCGGGCATCTGCCGTGCGCCGCCGCTCGGGGCCGCGCTCGACGTCGCCGTGACTTCCCCTCGACGCCCTCGACCCCCTGCAGCCTCCCCGAGCTCGCGCCACCCCTCCCCGAGCCCTAGGTGAGCTCCCCGAGCCGTTCTCGTCGCCGGCCGTTCGAGGCAGAGAGAGAGAGGGTCGGGAGGAAGGAGATGCACCAGCGCCGTTCGATCTGAGATCGACGGTTCCCTTCAAAACGACCGTTTCCCGCGCCTGCCCCCGCGCGCGCACGCGCTGTGGGCTGCGCTGCCGCTAGCTGGGCCGCAGCCGCAGTGGACCCAGCCCACGCTGTGTTGTTTTATTCATTTATTTTTTTTTTACAGATCTGAGGCTTTCACTTTAGGCTTGTATAAAATACTAAATGAGCATAATAAAATCTGAGAAAAATCAGGGACTTACCTACATGAAATCCAAACCATGCAAAATTTGCAGATCTGGATTTGGGCAAATACTTTGGACACAATGACTGTTTTGCCACAGACTATCTCTGAGAATGTTTTGGACATAACTTTTAAAATATATAATCAAATGGAACAAACTCAACTGATCTGGATAGGTATTGAAAATGTCTATCCAATGAGCCAAACCTCACATCCAGGAGAGTTGTATAATGAAAATGCCATCCAAATTGCTAAAGGACCAGTAGCCTTTTCTTTGATTTTTACAAGGAGTTTAAAAATGAATTTTGGAGCAAACCCAATTGGATGAGTTTGGTATTGAGTAGATCTATCTTAACCTAGCTTAGATTAATTTTTTTAGCTCTAGATTATTTTTGGTGGACAGATTTAGAAAACAGAAGTTTTTCTGTTTTGATTTATTTAATTGTTTTTGTTACAATGAAATGCTTGGTTGACTTAATCTTTGTTCCTAGGTTGTAGAGATGTGTTGAATCTTGTTATTAGGTTGTTTCCTTGCAGTACATCTACCACACAAAGTGTGTGCATGTTTGCATTATGTTATGGCTAAAGAAGTAGCATGTGTTGTTTCACTAGATTATTTATTTGATGTTTTATGTGAACCAACTCCTTGTGTGATTGTTACCTTTTTTGTGCTATGATTGTGTTGAGTCCAGTACCATTTTGGTACTGTGATTTATATGCTATTATCTTCATTAACTTGCATGTGATCTTATAGCAAAGCATGAGTAGCATTTGTTATTGTTCTAGTGTTTAATTCTTTGGGATTATTGTGAGAGCTAGATCCTTGTGTTAATACCTTGATAATTTTTGTGCTATGCTTGCTATAGATCCAGTACCATTTTGGTACTGTTATTTTGATGCTTTTGTCTCTGATAGCTTGCATGTATTTTTAAGGTGAAGCATGTGTAGGTTTTGTTATTCTTATGCACTAGTCTTGTATGCACTAGAATAAATAGCATTGTTTTATTTTGCTATACTAATTTTTGTCATGAGTAACCAGAGGCTTAGAACCTCATTTACCTTGATATAAATGGGCCCATAACCCACTGGTCCCATTGCATCTTGGTTGTGGATGAAAATTCCCAACTATGCCCATGTGAGAAATTAACATGTTTTCATTATGTGGTTGATAGGAATATTTTCCACCATGGAAAATATAATGGTTTGTTTTCACTTATGCAAGTGAGAAGTTTATTTATTATAAGTTTATACTAATATGTTAGGTGTGATCCATTTGTTATCATGATATTCCTTCTGAGTATCTTGTTAAGAGATGATTCATTATTGAGTGCTAAATTAAATTATTTGCAAATAAACTAAATTCCTTTTGATTGATAGATTGTTTGTGAATGATTTTAAATTGAGTGTTTGGATTTTTGAAAAGGTTTAGATAACTTTTCTTGTATTGCATAGCTACTGGTTGTGTAAGTTATACCTTGCTTGCTTGCTAGTAATTGTTTAAGAAAAACATAAATTACTAGAATTAATTTATGCATGTTTAATAGATGTTTCATGGGATTGTTTTGATGTTTGTGCTTGCTAGCATGTGTAAGTTTTATGTACTGTTATTAGATACATTTTAGGATCATGACTTGCTTGTTTATAATTAAGCATCATAGTAGCATTGTTTGCTTCCCTAGTGTTGAACTAGTGTCACCACTAGAAAATGGTGAATTTTGCTCTAGTGTGTCATCTTTTGTTTTATGAGTATATGAGTTTATTATAGCATATTTATGAAGTTATTAATTCTGTTATGATGCCATGAATCATTTAGTTTCTTGTGCTATAGTTGTAGAATACAAATATTCCTTATAGCATGTTTGTATAGAATTTTCCATACTAGTATGCTATGAGTGCAGTTTTGTTTTTATGTTATTTAATAAGATTATTGTCTTGAGTGAAGATTGTGTTTTAGACTATTTTTATGAATAGATTCATTGGTGATTAGCTACTGGTTGGTTGCTAAATTTTCATGATTGATGGATTCCAAAACTTCTAGTAAACAAGAACATAGTGAATAAATAGTTGATTCTATTGTGGTGTGTTTGCTTGTTTGTTTGTTTTGTTTTGAGCACTTTTATAAAAGTGACCAGAGGCTTATTAACCTCTTGGTGAGCATATTAGCTAGTGGAACACCCACTGGTATGTTTGCCTCGTGGTGGAAAAATAGGTTTGACTTGTTGTCATGAGCTTATTTCACCACTTGAGTAATTTAGCAGATTATGTGTGCTAGCCATAGAGATTGTTGTGGGAATTTTTAGACATCAAAATGTGTTTTATGTGACACCCTACTGTCTAGTAACATGTGCTTTACCCCACTGGTCCATGGTGTTCTTAACCAAAAATCATTGAATTGGCCACACATGAACAATAGGAAAAAGCAGATTTTTCCAACTATAGTTTTTATGCCAATTTTTCTTAAGGGAAAAATTGAGAACTTTGGGTGGTACTTCTTGATTGCTTGCTGTATGTATTACTTGTAGCCTTGTTTGTCTTGTTTGGTTCTGAATGTGTGTCCTTTATTCTTTTTACGACGTTAGAAAACGAAGAGGAAGGAAGTGTCGGGAAGCTGTGTTTCAAGTTCCAGTCACTCCAAAACCAGGGACACAAAGAGATACCAGGCAAGCATCCTGATTGCTTGCTGATACAATACTTATCATTAAATATCATGCATGTTTTACCTCTGAAGATTTTCAAAAACTTGATTATCAAAACTATTTTTGATGTGGCTATTACTACTATACTAGTATATATGTTACTATTATGCCAGTAGTTAAACTTGGTAATACCAAGCCCATAGGCCACCATATGGTATTTATTACCATCAAATATATTCGTCCCTAAGTGGACACCCTAAAATTGTGATTCTACGAAACAAAGGCTTTACGGAAAAACCCGGAGAAAAGGCGGATCCTTGTTCTCCGGAGGAATGTGGAAGTAGTCATTTTTGAGAAGGTGGTGTTTTCAAAAATGACACATAACCTAGTCTTCGCCGGACAACCTTTACCGTACTGCCACCCTACCCTAACATGGGCACGGGGCTTAACTTGAAGTTTGTTCTTATTAGTGTGTGCTATCTCACTTGCTATAAGGGGCGTCGTACCCTCGAACCGAATGTCGTCAAAACTCCCAATGTTGAGGCATATAAAGTGTGGGATTAATTTTCCCTCCGGATGCATCAGATGAGGCATCCTGACTTGGCGGGGATTAGCTCGGTGCCGGGGATGTCGGAAAACTCAACTGAGAGATAGGCATATCCTAGCTTGAACATGGTGGATGGTTATGATCAGATACCTGATGTTTACATACTGTTGTTACAGTCCGTGATTGTTCACGGGAGGTGTACTGGATCTGGTGGATGTGTACACCTCTGCAGAGTACAACTTTTTCGAAGAAGCCGCGTCCTCGGATATGGACAGTTGAATGGCCATGTAGCTAGTATTGTGTCAATGTTTTCAAAAAGAGTTTTTGAAAGGGAATCTTTGGAAAGGAAATGATGAACTTGTGAAGTTCGGAAAGGAATGGAAACTTATACCGTGGAGGTATCGTTGATGATGGAAAGCCAGATGTTGTTATACAAAACAAAATGTTTTGCAAAGAAAACCTTTTCTACTCTACGCAAGAACTCTGGAAACTGATTCCAAGAAGTTTTGCAAAGAGAAAATATTCTTTAACAAAAACTTTATAAAACCTCTTGTACATGTGATATCTACAAGAGAAATAAAACTATATTATTTTATTCTGAAGTATCTTCTTCAACGAAGATACAGATTAACCTGACTGCAACTGTGGTGTCATCATATATGAACACCATTGATAGTGAACCATATTTATAGCCTACCTATTCCACCATATAAGCATACTTGCATGTTGGTAAGTGATATGATGGATGTCTTGCTGAGTACATTCAAATGTACTCATTATGGTTTCGCCCCTGGTATCTACTTATCAGATTTTTGAGAAGGAGCCTCAAAAGGAGATCTACGAAGAGAAGTACGGAGTTGACGGCTTTGCGAACTAGGATCGTCTCCGGGTCAGCAGCCTGTAGGTTAAGGCGTGACTTGGGCTCAACTACGTTGTGTTTTAATTGTCTTCCGCTGTGTTTGTTAAGTTGCCTGCCTTTGTGGCAGTTGCTTAGACTTGATCATGTGATCTTTTATGTAATACCTTTATGTATTCGTGTAATGGATGATGTATTTCTGTGTGCCAACTGTGTATGTTGTTCACGACTGATCTTTCTGGGATCGTGAATGTATGCATACGTAGGGTTTCAGACTGCCGGTCTGGGGTCCTTACAGCTTACGACTAAAGCATGCGTGCCGGGTTCTGGGATGTTTCCAGGATGATCAGACTGATCCCAGGTAATTGGCGTATTTGAATACTTCAAGTATTTTGATATTGGAGGTATCACCGCATTGATTTCTCAAAGTGTTCGCTTGGCCTGATTTGCTGAGGGAGTTACCATAAAAGTTAAGTTGCATTCTTCTTCAACTCTCGGGAATTTGGGTTTGCCTTTTTGCTGCTGCTTCTAGATTTTGTCATCAGTATCAGACTCGATGTCCGCTTTCTCGGACTCTGGCTTTTTCTTATTGGATTTACTCTTGGAGTTTTTCCCTTGTTCCCGGATCATGCAATGCCTTTCATATGCTTATTAAGCCGGCATTGCGCATTGGTATGGTAGGCTTCCCAAATTGCGAATGGTGGACGCCGTTTTCCGACTTAATCTTTTCCCACTCTTCCGTAGAGTAGGAGGTAGGTTCTGTGTTTCTTCCCTTCCATCTGCTGCCATTATCCTTTCCAAAGGTTAGATTAACTTCTTTGGATTCTGGCTGCGATTCTGGAGTAGCTTTCTTTTCAGAACGAGGTGTCTTTTTTGGCCTGAACCAAAGTATCAACATTTCCACCTCTCGCTCTGATGTCATCTTTGGCCGCTACGTGCTCATTGGCGGTGGTAAGCATAGATCCGAAATCTTTGTGCTCTTTTGAACCAACCATGAACGGTACAAGACCGGGTTCCAAGCCATTGATGAAAGAATGCATTGCTTGTACATCACTTACTCCAGAGCAGCTATTCTTCATTGATGTCCATCTTGATATAAATTCTGCATACGAATCGTCTTTAAAATGGACACATCGATTTAGCTGGTTGATGCTCTTAGGGCGTTTGTACGTACCCCGAAAATGCTGAGTGAATACTCTAGCCATATCATCCTAGCTATCTATGGTTCTTGACGGAAGCCCGCTGATCCAATCTCTAGTTCCGTCCAGCAACATTAGGGGGAGAAATTTTACCGCCTCTAGGTATGTCCCTTTGTTTATCTGAACAGCAGTATAAAAGTCTGAAAGCCATGTATCCGGATTTGTACTTCCGGTATACTTTTGATAAGTTGGACCAACTTTGGCAAAGCCAGAATGTAGAGTTATTCTTCGGATCCTGTCAGTAAAGCATTTGGGTCCAAAGTATAGATCATATCTTTCCGCCTTATCGACGTGAGCGGAATATCTGTCGGCTGAACGGACAGAAGGGGATCTTCTCCTTTCTGGGCCACTGTTGCGCGAGTGCGCTTTTCCGAGATTATCCATGTTTTGTCCGTTGTCGTGTCCTTTGTAATAAGGTGGAGTTCTACTCCTTGGCCTTTCTTTGTTCCTAGGGGGAGTACGGGATCTCTCACGCCTGTGAGGATTGTCATATCTTCCGGATTTTCAGCTGGGCATCTCGGAGGTGGCATCATTTTTTCGTCTTTCCAATTTTGTTCCTCTCGTTCTTTGTAATCACGGGGATTATTTCCGCCTTTCGGCGAATTGGATCCTGTCCTGGATGCTGCATCCTTATTGTTCGGGATTTTCTTGTCCTTTCGGGGACCCCCCTTCTTTTCCTTGAAATCATCTGAATCTCTAGGTTTGCCAGGTCCAGGTGCTCCAGCAACGCATGTGGTAGTTTTGCATAGGGCCGAGTCATCGTGCAACTCCCCTGATCTTGCATGTCCTCGTTGTTGTTGTTGTAATGCTTTTCCTAGGAAAACATACACTCCATGAAGCTTTTCGTCGTTGGAGTACAGATCATCGTTAAGGATAGCGAACGCAGCCTCCGTGTTTTCAGCTGCGGTTTTGTATATGCGTTCGCCCTTGGCATTGGTGCGGTTTACCTGCCTTTCCCAAGAAGGGTTTTGGAACCGTTATTTTGGTGGCAGCTGATACGTCCATTTTGCATCACAATTTTATATCATAATTTTCTGTTATTCATCGATATATTTCATGTTATGATGCATCTGTTATGTTATTTTATCTTATTTTGCATGTTTTATAATTTTTGGAGAATAAACACCGGGACCAGGAATCTGATGGAAAAAGCACTATCGGGATACCATATTTCAGAAGATCAGAAGAAGAAGTGGGACACCGAGGGTGTCCTAAAAGTTTAGAGGAAGAAAACAGCCAGAAGGAGAGCCAGAGGGGGCACCATGGGCCCACACCATGGGGTGGCGCGCCCCCTTGGCCGCGCCACCTATCGGTGTGGCCACCTTGGCCCACTTCCGGGGGATATTTTTGGCGTGCCTGTCCCCGAGGAAACCCTAAGCCTCATTCCATCTTCGAAGAATTATTTCGCCGCCGCCTCGGGGCGGAAAACACCCGAGAGAGAAAATCTCTCTGGCAGGGAGAAATCTGCCGGGGAAATTCCTCTCCGGAGAGGGGAAATCACCGCCATCGTCATCGTCATCACTCCGGGCATCATCAAGATCGTCATCACCACCAGCACCATCACCCTCATCATCCACCGTCATCCCGCTGTAACAATTAGGGGCCTCTATCGTTGTTTTGCATTAGATCTCTCTCCCCGTGTGGATTACTTGTTAGTAGTTGACGCTTGTGAGATTTATCGGTGTTTGCACTTTATGACCAGATTGTTATCATCCATTATATCACCTCTGATTATGATCCATATGATGTCTTGTGAGTAGTTCGTGTTGTTCTTGAGGACATGAGAGAAGTCAAGTTGTTATTAGTGAAGTAATGTTGAGTAATATTTAATGTTTGATATTTAAGTTGTGGTGTTATTCTCCTAGTGGTGTCATGTGAACATCGACTACATGACACTTCACCATTTATGAATCTAGGGGGATGCATCGTGTATTTGGCTACTAATTGTGGGGTTGCCGGAGTGACAGAAACCTAAACCCCCGTTAGGAAACCATTACACGAGGGAGCGTAGGACCCTAGAGTTTAAAGCTGTGGTTAGATTTATTTCTTAATTACTTTCTTGTAGTTGCGGATTCTTGCAAGGGGTATAATCACAAGTATGTATTAGTCTTGGATAGGACGGTACATTAGAATAGGTTCACCCACACAACACTTATCAAAACACCTAACATTATTCAGCTGCATGGAACAAAAGCACTTGATAGAAACCTCACGTGTGTCCTCGAGAATGTTTGTTAATCATAAGTAAACTCACCGGCTTGTCCTTTTATGAAGAAAGGATGGGGCCACTTGTTGCAATTATTATTACTGCATTTTATTTACTCACACTTTATTTATCTGCAATATCAAAAAACCCTACAAATCTATTTTCCAGTATTTACAGTTATTCCTTCATCGAAACTGCTTGTCAACACCTTCTGCTCCTCGTTAGGTTCGACACTGTTATTTATCAAAAGTACTACGATACACCCCCTATACTTGTGGGTCATCAAGACTATTTTCTGGTGCCGTTGCCGGGGAGTGAAGCGCTATTGGGAAGTGGACTTGATAAAGGAAGCTTGTTATGTAAGTGTTGTTTTTATTATTGTCTACTGCTTTATTACGTTATGTTTGGTACTCCTTTTGAGTCCTTATTCGCGGGCACTGCTGCCACTGCTAGGGTAGTAAGTGACCCACCTCCTGATGATTTGGATCTTTATAAAATACCTATAAAGATTGTTAAACATGTTATGGATAACTGCTATTTAGGTGATGGAAATGTCCATCCTGGTGATCATTTGCTCTTTTTACAAGAATTATGCGAGTTGTTCAAGTGTGCAGGTGTTACAATGAGCCAGGTGAAGAGGAAATTATTCTCTAGACAGGCCAAGCCGCTGAATGGTTCAAGCTGCTGAAAAATAGCCACACTATTGAATGGGAGGAAATTGTACCTCTCTTTTATTCTCAATTCTATCCTCCAAGTGAAATCCATAGAGATCGGAATTATATATATAATTTTTGGCCTCATGACGGAGAGAGTATTGCCCAAGCACGGGGGAGATTGAAGTTACTAATGCTCAAATGCCCCATTCATGAGCTCCCCAGTAATATTGTTATTAATAATTTCAAATGCCCCATTCATGATAAGGATTTATTGGATGCTTCTTGTTCTGGATCATTTACACGTATGAAGGATGAAGCTAAATGGGATATTCTTAGACCGTATTCAAGAAAACACTAAAGCATGGGAGAATGAAAAAAGTAGAAAGTCAAGTATAAATTATGACTATGAATGCATTAAAACCTTTATGTCATCCGATGATTTTCATAATGTTAGTGTTGTTTATGGTCTTGATTCTCAAGTTGTTGCAAACTTATATAAGCCTTTTGCTTCTTACATTGATATTCCTAAAAAGGAATGGGATAAGTACCATGCACCTTATAAAGATAATGTTTATTGTGTTCCTTCTAGAGTTATAGAAATTCATACCGTTGATTTTATTGTGCCTGAACCTTATATTGAGAAAATGCCTTTCCCTGCTAAGGTAAAAGAACATTCTATGTTAGCTAGTGTGGTTAATAAAAGTGCAAGGAAACTTGTAGAACCCAAGGAACAAATAACTGTAGAACCTACAATAGTAATAATAAAGGACCTTGTTTCTGAAAATATAGAAGAGGGACACATTATATTTTGTGAAGATGCTTCTAATATTGTCTCTCATCCTAGTAAATCTAGGAAACCTAGTGTTCCTGTGCTATCTGTTGGGATAGGTGATCATTGCTATTATGGTTTGTGTGATATTGGTGCTAGTTCTAGTGCTATTCCTTATGAGCTTTATAAGGAAATCATGCATGAAATTGGTTCTTGTGAACTTGAAGACATTGATGTGATTATCCAACTTGCTAATAGGGAAACTATTTCTCCGATTGGTATTGTTAGAGATGTGGAGGTCTTATGTGGTAAAACTAAATATCCTGCTGATTTTCTAGTACTAGGCACTTTTGCTAGTGATACTTGTCCTATTATATTTGGTAGACCTTTCTTAAACACTTGTGGTGCTGTTATAGATTGTAAAAAGGAGAAAATCTTTACAAAGTTTGATGGAGAATCTTATGAATTTAATTTCTCCAAATTTGCTAAAATACCTTATGAAGCTGAATTACCTAATGAAAATTATAGAGTTGAACAGTTGGCGGCTATTCCTCTTGCTCCTAACATGGAAGACCACAAAAGTGATGTCTTTATGGAAGAAAGGAATGAAATTGATGAGATTTTCCTACATCAGTCAGCAATGCTGAGACATAATTTACCTTTGGAAGACTTGGGTACAACATTACCACCCAAGGAAAATATTGTTTTTGATTTAAAGCCTTTGCCTGATAATCTTAAATATGCTCATATTGATGATAAGAAATTATATCCTGTAATTATTATTTCTCAACTTTCTGATAAAGAAGAGGAGAGATTATTGGGGATATTGAAGAAACATAGAGGTGATATTGGTTATACTCTTGATGATTTGAAAGGGATTTCTCCTACTATTTGTCAGCATGCTATTAATATTGAGCCCGATGCAAAGCCATTTATTGAACATCAACGCCATTTAAATCCTAAAATGAAGGATGTGGTAAGAAATGAGGTATTGAAACTCCTTGATGCTGGCATTATTTATCCTATTGCTGATAGTAGATGGGTTAGTCCTGTGCATTCTGTTCCTAAGAAAGGAGGGATGACTGTTGTGCCAAATGAAAATAATGAACTTATTCCTCAAAGAGTAGTAGTTGGTTATAGGATGTGCATTGATTTTAGGAAGGTTAACAAAGTCACTAAGAAAGATCATTATCCTTTGCCTTTTATTGATCAAATGTTAGAAAGGTTGTCTAAGAAAACTCATTTCTGCTTTCTTGATGGTTATTTTGGGTTCTCTCAAATTGCTGTTAAAAAGCTTGATCAAGAGAAAACAACTTTCACTTGCCCTTATGGAACCAATTCTTATAGACGTATGCCTTTTGGTTTATGCAATGCTCCTGCTACTTTTCAAAGATGCATGTCTGCTTTCTTTCATGGTTTTTGTGAAGAAATTGTGGAAGTCTTCATGGATGATTTCTCCGTCTATGGAACTTCTTTTGATAATTGTTTGCAGAATCTTGATAAAGTTTTGCAGAGATGTGAGGAGCCTAATCTTGTTCTTAACTGGGAGAAATGCCATTTATGGTTAATGAAGGAACTGTTCTTGGACATAAAATCTCTTAAAGAGGTATTGAAGTTGATAGAGCTAAAGTTGAAGCAATTGACAAAATGCCCTGTCCCAGGGATGTCAAAGGTATTCACAGTATTCTTGGTCATGTTGGTTTCTATAGAAGGTTTATTAAAGATTTCTCTAAAATATCAAAGCCTCTTACTAATCTTCTTCAAAAGATGTACCTTTTGTTTTTGATGAGGATTGTAGAGAAGCTTTTGAAATTTTAAAGAAGGCTTTAATATCTGCCCCTATGGTTCAACCACATGAATGGAATTTACCGTTTGAAATTATGTGTGATGCTAGTGATTATGTTGTAGGTGATGTTCTTGGACAGCGGATAGATAAAAATTTAAATGTTATTCATTATGCTAGTAAACCTCTTGATGCTACTCAAAAGAATTATGCTACCACTGAAAAAGAGTTCCTAGCTGTAGTTTTTGCTTGTGATAAATTTAGGCAGTATATTGTTGATTCTAAAGTTACTATTCATACTGATCATGCTGCTATTAAGTACCTAATGGAAAAGAAAGATGCTAAGCCTAGGCTTATTAGATGGGTGCTTCTTTTACAAGAATTTGATTTACATATTGTGGATAGGTTGGGTGCTGAAAATTCGGTTGCTGATAATTTGTCTAGATTATAGAATATCCCTGATGACCCTATTCCTGTTAATGATAGTTTTCCTAATGAACAGTTAGCTGCAATAAACTTGATCTCTCAAGAGAGTCCATGGTATGCTCATTATGCTAACTTTATTGTTTCGAAGTATTTGCCTCCTACCTTTACAACTCAGCAAAGAAGAAAATTCTTCTATGATTTAAGGGAGGATGACCCACACTTATATAAAGAAGGTGTTGATGGTATTATGCGAAGATGTGTTCCTTAAAATGAACAACGAGAGATATTGAGAAAATTTCATAGTAGTGCTTATGGAGGACATCACGCTGGAGATAGAACCGCATATAAGGTTCTACAATCAGGTTTTTATTGGCCTACTCTCTTTAAAGATGCTAGAAAGTTTATTTTATCTTGTGATCAATGTCAAAGGGTTGGAAATATTTCTAAACGTAATGAAATGCCTATGAATTATTCTCTTGTTATTGAACTGTTTGACTGTTGGGGTTTTGACTTTATGGGTCCTTTTCTCTCCTTCACAAGGCTACACTCATATTCTTGTTGCTGTTAATTATGTTACTAAATGGGTAGAAGCTATACCTACTAAAAGTGTTGATGGTGAAACCTCATTAAAAATGCTTAAAGACATTATTTTCCCTAGGTTTGGTGTACCTAGATATCTTATGACTGATGGGGGTTCTCATTTTATTCATGGTGGTTTTAGAAAAACCCTTGCTAAATATGATGTTAATCATAGAATTGCTTCACCCTATCATCCTCAAACTAGTGGGAAAGTAGAATTATCAAATAGAGAGATCAAATCTATCTTGCAAAAGACTGTTAACAAATCTAGAAAAAATTGGGCTAAGAAATTAAATGATGCTTTGTGGGCTTATAGAGCTGCTTATAAAAACCCCATGGGTATGTCTCCTTATAAAATGGTTTATGGAAAAGCTTGTCACTTGCCTTTAGAACTAGAACGCAAAGCTTACTGGGCAGTGAAAGACCTAAATAGAGATTTTAAACTTGCTGGTGAGAGAAGGTTGCTTGACTTAAGTTCTTTAGATGAATGGAGGAGTGAAGCATACGAAAATGCTAAGCTCTTTAAAGAGAAAGTTAAAAGATGGCATGATAAGAGAATTATTAAAAGATAATTTCATCTTGGTGAAAAAGTGCTATTGTATAGGTCTCGTCTCAGATTTTTTGCAGGAAAATTACTCTCAACATGGGAAGGACCTTTTTTTATCGAAGAAGTATATCGTTCGGGGGCAATTTAAATTGTTTCCCTTGAAGACAACACTTCACAAGTGGTGAATGGCCAAAGACTCAAGCATTATATCTCCAGAGACCCTTATAATGAAAATGTTGATTGTATTCAAGCCATGATCCCGGAGGAATTTATTAAGAAGCATATTTCAGAAATTGCAGAGTCAATTTTCGAATAGGTATCAGTTTTGGTAAGAAAACGTTCGCGAAACATCTTCCAATTTTTGTTTTTTTACTTTCTTTTGGAAAATATGAAAAATTATGAGCCGGAAACGAGGCGGAGACGGAGCCCGAAGGCTCCACACCATAGGAGCGTGGGTCCACCCCTGGCTGCGCCAGCCCATGGTGTGGGCGCCCGGGAGCCCCTCTCCGACTAGTTTTCGACCTGGACTTTCCTTTCGTTATGAAATTTTTTGCTATATAATCCCCCGGACCCCCCGAGGTCCGTATATCTTTATCTCGTTGTGTTTCTGTTTTGAGCTATTTCTGCCAGGATCCGTTTTCAGTTTTAGAAGCGCCATGGCCTCCACCAACAACAACAACGGGATGGAGCCAATGGAAGATGATGTCCAAAGTCCCAAGCGCAAGAACGTGGATCAAGGCATTGAGAAAGAAGCAAAAAGGACGTCACCAAGTAGTGTTTATTCTTATAGTGTGCAGGGACCAAGACCATCAGTCCGGGGCCTCAGTCCCGTTCCTGGAGTAGAAGAATCTCTTCGGATTGCATATGAGTTTTGTGAACATTATCGAGCTTTAAGAACGGAGGTAGAGATTCTTTAAGAGGAAAACGACGGGTTTCGTGAGATGCTGCAACGTTACCACGCCTTGCTTGAGAAGAGTATATCACCACCACCACCGAAGAGTTGATTCGACATTGGGCTTGGCATCCCCTCGGCTTGTTCCAAGCTTGGGGGGAGTGCCGCGGTATCACATCACTATCTTTCATCTTTTTTTTTTTGCTTTTTCAGTAGAGTCATATCATGAGTAGAGAAGTTATCATATAGGATGGTTTGCAGTATGGAAGTTTCTCTCCTTAGTTGGTTATCTTTGTATCCGTTGGTGTGAGTTGCCGGTTTGAAATATTAATGAGAAGTTTCATCATTTATTTTCTGCACATATTATTCTAGTTTTCAATTTTTGTCATATGGTTGAGCTTGTTATTAGTATTTGGTATCACTCTAGAGATCATCAAGTTAATCTAGTTGGTTTTGGCAAACTCGGCTTGGGTCAGCAGATATAATAATTTGAGATGCTAGTATAAGAAAGAGGAATTTGCCTATTAACTCGTAAACTTAGTATTCACAAGTTAAGATCGCTTGGGCTTTCAATAAAGATTGCACGATTGGTTCCATCATATTTATATTTTTTTGTTTTCCCTCAACTCTTATTCTTGCTACCCAACCTTGCTAGCCAAAAACCCTGTACTGAGAGGGAATGCTTCTCGTGCATCCAAAACCTTGAGCCCCAAAACCTTGCTATTGTGTACACCATACCTACGTACATGTGGTATTTAACTGCCACTCCAAGTAAATTTCTCATGTGCTATCTTTAGAACTTTCAAAATTATTCCTGTTTTGTGCCCCTGTTTTAGCTCATGAGGACGTAAATAGAGAATCTTTATCTCACTTGTTGATTGGACTTCAAACACCTGGACTAGTGGCTTCATCCGCTTATCCAAATGCTAGAAGAGCTGGCAGCGGGGTTCCCAGCCCCAAAACAAATACACGAATTATCTTCACTAGTTTTCCCCTGATTTATCAGCCAAAGCATAATCGTGTAAACAAAAGAGAATGATGGATGACCTTCTACACCGGTTGCGTCCCTATATGGGAGCCACTCTTATGAAGTCTAGTTGGCTTGTGACGTACTGTATTGTCTGTTTACCATTCGTTGACATAAGCATACACCTCTCTTAAAAATGTTTTCAATACCTCTGTTTAATAAAATAAAATCTCTAGCACATGAGGGATCCATGATTCCCTCTGCGAAGGGCCTTTCTTTTACTTTTATGTTGAGTCAGTAAACCCATTTCTCTCTGTCTCCAGCAAGCATTTGAGTTGTTGTGACATCATCATCTATATGTTGATTTATTCAATCATGTTTTCTGTCCTTCTTTGTTTAGCACATGCTTTATTATCTAAATGAATATTACTTTGAAAAGCTATGAACCACTGTAGAAGAATTGTTATAATTGAACATGTTAAGCTCTACAAGATGAGCCTTACTATAAAGACTTCACCTAAGATAAGCAGGATATCATTAAATGTTCTTTGACCAAGAATGAAGTTTGCCATTACCAATTTTGATTCTCTCTTTTGCATCCTTGTTTGTGACTCCCATTACTCGTTTCAAGTTAGGTTATATGAGAGGAAGTTGATGTCTATAATCATTGGTGCATAGATAGATGTGATGCTTCTTGTCCGTCTTTTATTTATCGACTCTTCACTCCATAAACCCGTGGTCATGTTTTCTGAGTTCGGTCTCGCTTGGGGACAAGCGAGGTGTAAGCATGGGGGGATTTGATACGTACATTTTGCACCACTATTTTATATCATAATTTTCTGTTATTCATCGATATATTTCATGTTATGATGCATCTATTATGTTATTTTATCTTATTTTGCATGTTTTATAATTTTTGGAGAATAAACACCGGGACCAGGAATCTTCAAAAAAGCACAGCCGGGATACCATATTTCAGAAGATCAGAAGAAGAAGTGGGACACCGAGGGAGTCCTAAAAGTTCATAGGAAGAACACGGCTAGAAGAAGAGACAGAGGGGGCCACCATGGGCCCACACCATGGGGTGGCACGCCCCCTTGGCCGCGCCACCTATAGGTGTGGCCACCCTGGCCCACTTCTGGGGGATATTTTTGGCATTCCTGTCCCTGAGGAAACACTAAGACTCATTCCATATTCGAAGAATTATTCCATCGCCACCTCGGGGTGGAGAACACCCGAGAGAGAAAAGCTCTCTGGCAGGGAGAAATCTGCCGGGGAAATTCCTCTCCGGAGAGGGGAAATCACCGCCATCGTCATCGTCATCACTCCGGGCATCATCAAGATCATCATCAGCATCGTCATCACGACCAGCACCATCACCCTCATGATCCACCGTCATCCCTCTGTAACAATTAGGGGCCTCTACCATTGTTTTGCATTAGGTCTCTCTCCCGGTGTGCATTACTTGTTAGTAGTTGATGCTTGTGAGATTTATCGGTGTTTGCGCTTTATGACCAGATTGTTCTCATCCATTATATCACCTCTGATTATGATCCATATGATTTCTTGTGAGTAGTTCGTATTTTTCTTGAGCACATGGGAGAAGTCAAGTTGTTAGTAGTGAAGTAATGTTGAGTAATATTTAATGGTTGATATTTAAGTTGTGGGTGTCATGTGAACGTCGACTACAATGACACTTCACCATTTATGGGCCTTGGGGGATGCATCATGTATTTGTCTACTAATTGTGGGGTTTCCGGAGTGACAGAAACTTAAACCCCTGTTAGGAAACCGTTACACGAGGGAGCGTAGGACCCCAGAGTTTAAAGTTGTGGTTAGATTTATTTCTTAATTACTTTCTTGTAGTTGCGGATTCTTGCAAGGGGTATAATCACAAGTATGCATTAGTATTGGATGAGACGGTACATTAGCATAGGTTCACCCACACAACACTTATCAAAACACCTAACATTATTCAGCTGCATGGAACAAAAGCACTTGACAGAAACCTCCCGTGTGTCCTCGAGAACGTTTGTTAATCATAAGTAAACTTACCGGCTTGTCCTTTGCTGAAGAAAGGATTGGGCCACTTGGTGCAATTATTATTACTGCATTTTATGTACTCGCACTTTATTTATCTGCAATATCAAAAAACCCTACAAATCTATTTTCCAGTATTTACAGTTATTCCTTCATCGAAACTGCTTGTCAACACCTGCTGCTCCTCGTTGGGTTTGACACTCTTATTTAGCGAAAGTACTACGATATACCCCTTATACTTGTGGGTCATCAGCAGCACATCCGGTTTTGCGATTCCTGGTAACCATGTAGGTTTTATGAAAGATCTATTCCTTCTTTCGTATTCCACTATTTCTTCCTGCTGCAACTTAATGTTAGCCTGGGTTTTTAAGAGGTTTTCCCGAGTACGGAATAGATGTTGCTACTGCCGCTGTAGAGCTTGTCTCCTGGCTTCCAGCACTTCAGGGGGTTCATCTCGTCCCACTGGGGTTTGAATAAGATTAATTTCGTCTTGTTCCGACATTTGTGGAACAGGGATTTCCTTCCTTTTCTTCTCCGCAGGTGTGACTCCGCTTCCTCCTCCAATTCCAGGTTTTGGTTGGCAATATCTGCCAACTTTTTCTTCTGGAGCTTATACTGGAGTTTCTTGGCAGTCTTGTTTTTCTTCTTGGAAGAGGAAGTTTTTTTGCCAGGTTCGTCCTCTGTCAATTCCTTGACATCGGGGTAAATTGGACTGGTTTCACCATCCTCTCTTTCCTCATCTGGCGAAGGTGTTTTCGGGTCTTCATCGTCTTCGGCATCCGTGTTTTAAGCCGGTTTTACCATAAGCACTTCATGGAAGTTCCCCTGCATAGATTTGACCTTTCTCTCGAAAGCGTCTTCATCTTCATCTTCATCTTCGGAATCTATGTCTTCAGATCCGGGTTCCGAATCTAATCTTGCCTCTATGGCAGCTAATACCGAGTCGGATTCCGAGTTCATCATTTCATTGACGGGTCTCAGGTCTTCCACTTGTTCTGTGGGATTGTATTTTTCTGCTTCCTCCACGGGATTGTTTTCTTCCGTGTTTTCAGCGACCTCGGACTGCACCATGCCAATAAAGTGTTATATGATTGCAGGCATCTCTGAAGAGGCGGCAATTTCAGGAGGGTATTGACGAGCTGAGTAGAATCCGGTATCATAGTTTTCTTCAGCTGGGTATAGGGTGGGTGGGATAAATTTCCTTCCACCACAGAATCACATTGCCTCTGCAGTTAATCCGATAAAGATGTTTGCAGATCCAATCGGTAAAACGCAGGCACTTACCAGGTGATTCCCTGCTGGCATGTATGATCCGTTGTCGAGGAAGCGCCCGAAGTCGTCATCGAATTCCAAGATTCTGACAGTTGTACTGCCGATTCCGCCGAGTATCCCCGATCGAAACGTAACGCCTGACGTCGCTGGCCCCACGGTGGGCGCCAACTGTCGATACATCGTAGTGAGGATCATAGACGGGGGTGCCATGATCCTACGGGTAGATACGTGGGGGACGTGGTAGTACGACAATCGAAAACACCAAGTTTTACCTAGGTTTGGTACGACGCAACTAGTCGGCGTTCCTACTCCTGCAATCTCACTAAATCAGAGCTGAAGCCTGAAGTATACAAAGTACAATGTGAGTAGGGCTTTGCTAACTCGACGAGGATCAACTTCTCGGCGAGTTGGCTTCTACCTAATTGTCTGTGTCTTTCTTCTTTCCCGTACGGATTTATATAGATAGCCGGGTTAGGGCTTACAGAAAGGAAACCTAGAAGACTACGGAAAGCATCTAACTAGGAAAATAAGGAATCCGTCTTCCCCTCCAAGCCGCACCACTTTGTGCCGTAGTCCGGGTTCTTCTAAAATCTGGCTTCCTGCGCATCAGCTTACAGGGCCGTCCAATAGACTGTGATCCATTACCAACAGGCCACCCGGGTAATCCGGCTCTTTAGTCCAATGCCGTACATACCCCTAATCGGTATATATCCGACCATAATAATGTTAGATTCATTCATTTTAGAATGTATTTGGTCAAAATTAAAATGACTTATAAAAATGAACGTAGGAGTATCTCAAATCTATCAGATTTTTCTATTTCTATATGCCCCCAAAATATTAGTTATTTGAAGTTGAGTTTTGGAACATTGGTAGAATACATCATTTTCTATACTTTTCAGATTTTTGGCCGATCTGTGCTCTCGTTGGGGACGAGTTTCGCCAGATTTATTCCGGCTTGTGGACCCGCTCCTCTCTAGTGGGGCGCGGTGGCCATGGAGGGCTCACAGCACTCCGGGAGTCTGTGGGGCGGTAGGGGGACGGGATGCGTGGAGGAGCATGACGGTGGTGGTCGGTGAGAGCTCAAACTGTCTGCGGACGCATAGAGTCACTGGGCAACCTCTATTGTTGCCTCCTATAACCACTGCACGTAAAATCAAATGTCAAATTCATACAAATCCATGTAACGTTGATCGGAGAATTAATTCAAACAAGTTTGATATGAAACCCAATTCTATAATTGACAAACATGGAATCGAATGCATTGACGAAAATTGACACAAGCATGGAATCTGATGCACTTATATGGCTATCGACATTCACACCGCTTTGATTCCTATTGGCCACCTCTGCGTGGAAGCCACAAAACGTGTTCACTTACTCTTGAATGGATGACCAACTATGTTGGAGGGAGCTTGGGTTGCGATCGGAGACGATTGAATGTGGTTGCACATAGTGTTTGAGATGATGAAAGAGTCTATGAACCTTCTCCCACAACCTTGAGCCATTTTGCTCGATTCCACATATTGCATCCATGCTAGTGGCCAACCAAGTTTGGAAAAGTAGAACATTCTCATGAATGGAGAATTTTACCCCCACATTGTCGATACCTTCTTGTTCGTGTCCTTTTTCTTCCTACCTTAGGACGGATCACCGATGGTAAAAAAAGGGGGGATGGCACTCGACGGATCATGTGGTGGATCTTCTCCATTTTTGATCGATTTGAAGATGAATTCGTATACATTAGTGTGGGTTAATCTATGCTCGGTCCTAACTTCATCAAAACATGCATTCGAGGTTCAATTTAATATTTGGGTGTCATCTTGACTATCGTTGAACATGTTGTGGGTTGATACGTTGCAAATGTATCTATTATTTTTATGCCCATTACTTATTTTCTATCAAATGGCCTTATGTTATTATCATGTTTTCACATGTTTTCCTTCGTTTTTCGGATGTTTTCATTGACAAAACTATTAACAAGATGCCCCAGGCTAGTTGCTGTTTTTCTATTTCAGAAAAAATCTGAAGGAAATATTCTCGAAAAGGGCTAGAAATTCATGGATATCGGTTTTTTACCTGGAACAAAGACGAAGTCCAAAAAAGAGTCGAAGAGGGGCCAGGGGGTGCCAGGCGCGGCCGTACCCTACGCCGCGCCTGGTGGGCCCCTGGCTGCCCTGGCCACCGACTCACGCCGCCTCTTCGCCTACAAATTTCCTTTAACTCTAAAAACGTCGGGAACAGAGTTATTTTTCACGAAACAGACAGAGAGGCGTCATCACCTCTAAAGACCCATTTAAGGCTTATAAAGCGTTATTCCGACACCCTGTTATAGGGGGAATCGTCACCGAAGGCCTCTTCATCGCCATGATCGCCTTCAGAGAGATGTGTGAGTAGTTCATCTCGAGACTACGGGTCCATAGAAGTAGCTAGATGGTTGTTCTATCCTTCATGCCTCCATATTTAGATCCTCGTGAGGTGCCTCACATGCTCGAGACCACCGTTGTGTAATTGTGCATGTTGTGTTTGCTGCGATCCGATGAACCATGAGATTATGATTATTTTATCCATTTTAATCTAAGATGCTTCACTTATATTCGTAGAGAGTTTTAATCTTGTCTTGTGATGTTCTCTGATGTTTATGATTTCCTTGGCCACAAAGTTGTTTTCACATCCAATTAAGGGTTTATATGCTAGATGGTAGGTTCATGGTGAATGGTCGAGAGGTTAACTAGAGGGGGGGGGTGAATAGGTTAACTACAAATTTTACTTCTTTTTCGATTAACAAGATATTGCTCAATTATAGATTTTCTAGGTTTGCAACTAAGTGACCAATCCTATGTGATGAACCAATACTACTAGCACAAGATATTTATTCAACTAAAATAGTAGCAACAAGTAAGGTAAGTTGAGGAAAAACACAATATAATGACACCGAGATGTATCCGGAAGTTCACTTCCCAATAGAAGCTAGTCTCCGTTAGAGCGGCGCGGTGCCACAAAAGTGGAACACCGAATAGCCGTCAAATGGCACACCATATCTCCTTCGAGTCCTTCCACCAATGTGGATAGGCTCGAATCACTATTTGTCATTGAGGTTGACAACTAGAAACATTACAAGGATGAGGCACTCTTCACAACTTGAAGTGACCTCACCAAATCCACCGAGCTACCAAAACTCAATGCTTCAAGGCTCGGGCACATGCCACAACTCAATTGGTATATCCGGTGGTGTCTCCAAAGCTCACAAATCACTAAGGAGGACCAACAACCTCTAATGGTTCCAATGAACCCTAGAGAATAAGCCTCTCTCACAAATCAAGGGGAAGCAAATCTACTTTGTGGGAAAGTGTATCTAGGTCTCCTCCCTGAAATCCCAAAAGGGTAGAGTGTTTGAGTGGCTAGGGAGAGAGATCTATGGAGTTGAAGCTCTTGCAAATTGAGTATCTTTTAGTTCTAGTCATGGTACTTGAGGTTAAAGAAGGTAAGGGGATATTTATACCCCCCCCACACACAAACAACTGTAGCCGTTGCAAGATTATGTCTGTATCTTGGGGGCCGGATTATCCGGCGTAAGTAGGGGCCGGATATTCTGGTGTCTGAATTATCCGGTGCGAGATGAAATACCCAGCCTAAATATCCAGCCAGACCAGTGCGACGTGCACCTAGGTCCTTGTCCGTTTCAAATAATCCAGGGCAGGTGAAATCTCTAGCCGAAATATCCGACTAGACTAGCGCGATGCGCGCCCAGGTCCTTAGACATTTTGGAAAAATTGTTTGGGGCGGCGTATTATCCGGTGTAACAAGATACCGGATAATTCTCCTAGTAAACTGGATTTATGTCAGGTAAGCACAGTTTGCTCTTTTTCCTTATTTCTCTTTGTTTTTCTACATCACTAAATATATGTTAATATTATCACTAGTGTTGTTAACTAACACACAAAATCTAGAGGTTTACGAAATTGTTGTTTCAATCTCCCCCGTTTTGGTGTTAGATGAAAACACTAGGATTTGAAATATAATTCTAAGACATAGCAATATATTTCCAAAGAGAAATGTAGGAGATCCCCCTCAACATGTGAGCACGTAATAGATGAATCTTAAGATTTCCTATCAAGCATATAGAAGAGATCCTTATGATACATATTTTCATAGGTGACACATAGATGAGAGTGAAAACATACCTTATGCTCAATGGTGTGAGAATTATAATAGTGCATCAAGAAATCACCATTTGGTAATATGGAAAACAATTTGAGTCTCGCAATAATTAAACAACATGGTTTCTCACGAGATAAAACCAAATATCAAGCAAATAAGTTCAACTAAAAGCAGATGGACACAAAATCTATAAAAAGTCTAAACGAGCATGCTTGTGTCCGACCCTTGCAAATCCCGCGAGATACCCTAGGAGAATTACTTCTCCCCTTTGGCATCGAAAAGCCAAAAAGGGAAAAGAGTGATGCTAGTGCCCCATGTGATCACCCGGAGACCTCATCATCATCCTCATCGCCATCATCCCAAGAAGAGTCATACTACTCATCATCAGTGTATGAGCCTCCATCCTCATAGTCTATTTCATCATCCATTTTTGCTTCATCGGTGCGAGTTGTGTTGCGAGAGAAAGAAGGAGCCTTTGTGTTATAGAGCTCCTTTTCCACCTCAACCCCTAGATACTGAAGGCACCCCATTTGTTGTATGGAGTGGGAGAGCTAGCCTTAGGAGGCGATCCTATAGAGCCACTAAGGTGGTGAAGAATACGCTGCTGAGTATGAGCTGACTGGAAGTCACGACAATACACATTATACTGCTCATGATGAATATCCACCTTAATGCATATGACATACCGTTGGAACCGGTTTAGCTTCTTGATATGTGGAGTGATGTCTACGCAGGCTTATATTCTTGTAGACAGTGTTGGGCCTCCAAGTACATAGGTTTGTAGAACGACAGCAAGTTTCCCTTAAGTGGATCACCCAAGGTTTATCGAACTCAGGGAGGTAGAGGTCAAAGATTCGCCCTCAAAAGCAACCCTGCAATTAAGATACAAGAAGTCTCTTGTGTCCCTGATACGTCCATTTTGCATCACTATTTTATATCATAATTTTCTGTTATTCATCGATATATTTCATGTTATGATGCATCCCTTACGTTATTTTATCTTATTTTGCATGTTTTATAATTTTTGGAGAATAAACACCGGGACCAGGAATCTGATGGAAAAAGCACCGCCGGGATACCATATTTCAGAAGATCAGAAGAAGAACCCGGACACTGGGGGTGTCTTAAAACTTCAGTGGAGGAACCCAGCCAGAAGGAGAGCCAGAGGGGGGCCACCAGGGGCCCACACCATGAGGTGGCGCCCCACCTTGGCCGCGCCACCAGGGGGTGTGGCCACCCTGGCCCGCCTTTGGGGATATCTTTTGCGTACCTGGCCCCCAGGAAACCCTAAGCCTCATACCATCGTCGAAGAATTATTCCTCCGCCGCCTCGGGGCGGAAAACACCCGAGAAAGAAAAGCTCTCTCACAGGGAGAAATCTATCGGGGAAATTCCTCTCCGGAGAGAGGAAATCACCGTCATCACTCTGGGCTTCATCGGGATCATCATCATCATCACCACCATCATCACCCTCAGATCCACTCTGTTCCACTGTAACATCTAGGGTTGCATCTTGTCTATTTCATAGGGGAAACTTTCTCGGTGTTGATTACTACTTGTAGTTGATGCTATTTAGTGAAACCATTGGATTAGTTTATGTCCAGATTGTTAATCACCATTATATCACCTTTGATCACGATCCATATGATGTATTGTGAGTAGTTCGTGTTGTTATTGAGGACATGGGAGAAGTCAAGTTGTTAGTAGTGAAGTAATGTTGAGTAATATTTAATATTTGGTATTTAAGTTGTGGTGTTATTCTTCTTGTGGTGTCATGTGAACGTCGACTACATGATACTTCAGCATTTATGGGCCTAGGGGAATGCATCGTGTATTTGGCTACTAATTGTGGGGTTGCCGGAGTGACAGAAACCTAAACCCCCTTATAGGAAACCAATACACGAGGGAGCGTAGGATCCAGGAGTTTAAAGCTGTGGTTAGATTTATTTTTGTAGAGGCCCCAAACCGGATGGTCCAGAACCCCTCATATGCATACATTCACGATCCCAAGAATTTAAGTCGTGAACAACATACGAAGTTGGTACACAGATACATTATCCATTACACGAATAAAATAGTCTTACAAGCCAATGGTCACATGACCAAGTCTTATTAACTATCACGCGGGACAGGCAAATGTCTCACAACACACACAGTGGAAATAAAGATAACGTAGATAGCCCATGTCATGCCTTCACCAACAGGCTGCTGACTGGGAGCCAGGCCTAGTTCGCATAATCGTCGGAAAAGTACTCCTCCTCAAACTCTTCCTCAGGTGGCATCTCCTCAAAGTCTGGCCAAGTAAATAGCTAGGGGCGAAACCAATATGAGTACTTTTGAATGTACTCATCAAGACATCCTCTATACACTTACAAAATGCAATATGCTTATATGGTGGATAGGTCGGCTATAAATAGGGCTCACTACCCATGGTGGATATCTAAGATAACATCATGGTTGCTTCATTTTATCTGTATCTTTGTTGAAGAATATACTTCAGAAGAAAATAACATAAGTTTTCTTTCTCTTTTAGATATCGCATATCCAAGAGGTTTTATAAAAGAGTTTTCTCTTTGCAAAACTTCTTGGAAACATCTCCAGATCCTTCTTCGATACCATCCCGGTAAAAGTCTTTGTTCAAAAACACATTTTTGAAAACTTGACACAATGCTAGATACATGGCCTTTCAACTGCCCATATCCGAGGGCTCGGCTATTCTGAATAGTTTTACTCTGCAGAGTTGTACACATTCCACTAGATCCAAACGTCTGCCATGAACCACCCATGGATCGACCCATCTATATGCAAGCATCAGAAGAATGATCCTAAATGTCCACTCTGAACAAGCTAGTATGTGGCTATCCCTTCAATTACGTTTATTCCCCTGGCACCATGTCACACATCGCCACAGCAGGGGACCCAATTGTTGCATCCGGGGGTAACTTAATCCCTCACTTTGTATGTCCCGTTACTCCCTCCTGGCGACATTTTGGTTCAGAGTGTCATCCTCTCTATAGCGTTTGGGATAGATCACACACTAACAAGAACAAGTGTCTAGATAGGCCCCGTACCCATATTGGAGTAGATTGGCAGTACTTTTTGGTTGTCCAGCGAAGACTAGGTTATGTGCCTTTTGTAAACCGTTTGAAAACAACCCCTTTAGCTCCCCCAGTGAACAAGGTCCCGCCTTTCCACCGTGGACTTTTCATAACACCCTTTTGCTTGCAAAAGCACATTATAAAAATGTCCACTTAGGGACTCAAGATTATTATCTTAGGAGGTACTTATATACCTTATAGTGGCTAAAGGCTTGGTAACACCAAGTTGTCTAATGGCAAGGTGATAATATACTACATAATATATATATAGTAATAATGATAGTCACTCAATAAAAATAGTTTTGGTAATCAAGATTTTTTTTTTGTAAAACTTCAGAAGTAGATCATGCATGATAGATACTGAGAAGTAGAAATAACAGAAAGCTTTAAGGATGGCTTGCCTTGGTTGAGTTGAGGTTCCTGCTCGTGATAACAACAGGAATGGTAGTAGTAGCCTCCGGCACCAACTACTTCTTCCTCAGTTTCTATCGTTTCAAAAATAAAATAAGGACAGTCAATCAGAACCAAACTAAGCAAGTAGTGATACTCAACCACACCATACAGAAAGCAAGGCACAAACAAAATAACAATCAATTTCACAATACAACACTACACAAACATGCACTTAAAATAACAATATTAATTATTTTACTGCTACCACTATGATAGAGATGTGTCATTTCTTAACAACATGAGATGGAACCAGTGGGTGTTCCACTAGACTTTCCATGCCATTTAAGAGGTACTAAGCCTCTGGTCCAACTTGTGGAAAAACAAGACATTCATCTAGCAAAAATACAACTAGATATTCTAATGAAAAACAACACTATGAGTAATAAGAAATAAAGCTACACATGCATCCCTAAAGAAATAAAATGCACCCTAATAAAGGTGAAAACAAGTACTAACTAGTACCAAAATGGTACTGGATCCACATAAAAATACCCCTAATAACTTGGATAAAATCTAGCCAGGCATTTGCATCACAAGATTTAATGAAATAAAGCTAGAGAATAACACTATGCTCATACTAGCTCCATACATTTCCAAAACATGCACACACTTTCTAACATGATAGATCCGTGAGAAACCAACATTTTAACACTAAGCACCACATCTAAACATGCTAGAAAACAAAGTAACACTAGCAAGAAATTATTCTAAAATTAGATCTACACATATTATTATTAACAGAAAAGTGCAAAAACTTAGATCTGTTGCGAAAATGAATCTAGAGATCTAAAATTACACCAAGCTAGGATATCATATATCTAAACATAACCTAATAGATCCAGTTGAATTCACATCAAAAAGTTATTTCAAACAACTTCTAAAAATCCTAGATTATGCTACTGGACATTTACCAAAGTGGATGGCATTTCCAAATGGTAGCTCACCTTGATGTGAGGTCAAGCCCTAATGATAGATCTAGTCAAGAGGTACTCAAATAATTTTAGTTTGCACATTTTGAACATTCCAACAACAAGTTATTGCATTTTCACTCTCACAGACAGTGTGTAGTTCATGATTTTTCATTTGCACAATATTTGTCCAAACACAGATCTGCAAGTTGCATTTGTTCAAGATTTTGTAGATCTACCACAGATAATTTTGGTTGATTTTATTTTTTAGTTTAACCATCTTTAACAGGATTAAAGTAAAGTGCAAGATTTAGTTGGTTTTAAAAACAGAAAAAGAAAACGTGTGCGGGCTGCGTTTTCCCTCGGGCGCACGGCTTGCTAAGGCCATATGGCCCAGCTTGCATCCGCGGCGCGCGTTGCGCATGTACCGTTTCGCGGTTTGAACGTGGCCGTTCATCTCGCGATCAACGGCGCACGGCCGTCATTCTCCTCTCTTCTCTCTCTCCCGTTCTCAACGGCGCACGACCGTCGTTCTCCTCTCTTCTCTCTCTCCCGTTCTGATCGACGCATGGCCGACAACGAGTTTCGCATGATTTCTCAACTAGGGCTCATGCAGCCTGGTGGCGCATGGTCGAGGCTGTCGCAAGTGCTCGGAGCAGTGCAGGGGCGGTGGAAGCACGGCGCGGGATGCCCTTAGTCGCTGGCGCGATGCTGCGGGTCCGCGGCGGCTCCGGCGACGTCTCCGGCATTTCTGCAAACGAGGGAACACGAGGACGGGTCAGGTGAGCTCTACTGAGGGTGAGGAGCACGATGGATGCAAGGAGAAGGGAGAGGGCTGCCTAGACGCTCGCAACCCACCTGTGCTGTCCAAGGTGGCTGGCGGCGATCTCCGGTGGTCTGGGCTCACAGAGAGCCCAGGGTGCTCGTGGTTGGCTTACAGGCGAGTGAGTGGTGAGGTGTGGGTGTGGTGGCGCGGCCAGGGCTCTCCCGTGGCTTTATAGGCGCGGGGGTGGCCGTGTGTGCCTGTGCGTGCTCTCGGGTGACAAGGGGCGGGCTCGTGTGCGCTCTGGCGTGCCCATGCCGCAGCCCTTGGCCTTTGGCGTTGCTAGGGGTTGCAAAATTGGGGCGGTCAATGCCCCAACGGACGAGGTCGTCGAGGAAGCGCACGAGGTGGCCACAATGCACACACACAGTGCACGCCTGTCTGGCACCCCCATGCCTCCCTCCCTCATTTTCCTCTCTGAAAACAGCACGCCCCTCTCCTCTCTGGTCAACATGACTTGGATCCTAATCAATGAAAAGAGAGAGTGATGACTAGGCTTCTAGAAGGTCCAAGTGGTTCAGCAATTGGACGCTTCAAACAAAAGTTACAAGCATTTGAAAATGGTGGCATCTTCTGTTTCTGAAAAAAAAATCATTTTGAGTTAAATGACTTAGAGAAAATTTCTAAGTGTTGGGGACAGAGTGGATTAGGCATAAGTTGATCTTGTTTTCACGAACCAAAACAAATTCAAAGTTTGTTTTCAAAGTGTGAATATGTTAAGCAACATTTGTACTTTCAGAAAAATCAAAAGAAAATAAATTTGAATTTCAAATAGGCCATGAAAACAATGTGGAAAAACAACTAGTTTCTGTTTTTCTCCGTTTTTCAGAAAACACCATTCCTGTCTTATTTTCTTAACACAAAACCATCAAGCAAATGATTCTTTCTTTAATTCAAAATTTTAAACCAAGCTCATCCTTTTGTAGTCCATATATTAGAGACAACATCCATGCCAAGAAAACACAAAATGTGATTCTCTATCATATAGATAACAAGAGTGAAAAACACCTAATTGGCTTATTTTTCAGAAATGAGTTTCTATAGAAAACCGTAAGGAAAACATTTGATTAATATTTTGCCAAATTGTTTTCTTGGTTCTAAGCAAACCAAATATTATTAATAAGTCGAAAAAAACATTGCCACAAGAATTTAGATGAACAATAATAAAAACATCATGTGGAAAACAACACAAGAATAATTCGAAAACATCGGAAAAGAAAATGAATGATTTTTGAAATCATGTTTGCTTGCATTGCATAGATAACCATGGTTTATTACATAATGTTGGATTACACAAGGGCATTAAAAGTTTTTGTTGGCTCACAAAAATGGCTTCCCTCATGTGTTACAAGTGTCCCAAATCTGGGGTGTGACATATTTCTTAATTACTTTCTTGTAGTTGCAGATGCTTGCAAGGGGAATAATCACAAGTATGTATTATTCTTGGATGGGACGGTACATTAGCATAGGTTCACCCACACAACACTTATCAAAACACCTAAAATTATTCAGCTGCATGGAACAAAAGCACTTGACAGAAACCTCCCTTGTGTCCTCGAGAACGTTTGTTAATCATAAGGAAACCCACCGGCTTGTCCTTTGCTGAAGAAAGGATTGGGCCACTTGCTGCAATTATTACTACTGCATTTTATTTATTCGCACGTTATTTATCTGCAATATCAAAAAACCCTACAAATTTATCTTCCAGTATTTACAGTTATTCCTTCATCGCATTTGCTTGTCAACACCTTCTTCTTATTGTTGGGTTCGACACTCTTATTTATCGAAAGTACTACAACACACCCCTTATACATGTGGGTCATCAAGACTATTTTCTGGCGCTGTTGCCGAGGAGTGAAGCTCTATTGGGAAGTGGAATTGATAAATAAAACTTCTGATGTAAGTGTTGTTTTTATTACTTTGTACTGCTTTATCACACTATGTTTGGATATCCTTTTAAATCCTTATTTGCGGGCACTACTACCACTTCTAGGGTAGTAAGTGACCCACCGCCTGATGATTTGGATCCTTATAAAATACCTATAAAGATTGTAAAACATGTTTGGAATAACTGCTATTCAGGTGATGGGACTGTCCATCCTGGTGATCATTTGCTCTTTTTACATGAATTATGCGAGTTGTTCAAGTGTGCATGCATTACAATGGACCAAGTGAAGAGGAAATTATTCTCTATATCATTGACAGGCCGAGCCGCTGAGTGGTTCAAACTGCTGAAAAATAGCCAGACTATTGGATGGGAGGAAATTGTACCTCTCTTTTATTCTAAATTCTATCCTCCAAGTGAAATTCATAGAGATCGGAATTATATATATAATTTTTGGCCATGACGGAGAGAGTATTGCCCAATCATGGGGGATATTGAAGTTACTAATGCCAAATGCCCCATTCATGAGCTCCCTAGTAATATTGTTATTAATAATTTCTATGCAAGGCTTCCTCTTCATGATAAGGATTTATTGGATGCTTCTTGTTCTGGGTTATTTACACATATGAAGGATGAAGCTTAATGGGATCTTCTTGACCGTATTCAAGAAAACACTGAAGGATGGGAGAACGGCAAAGGTAGAAAGTTAGGTATAAATTATGATTATGAATGCATTAAAACCTTTATGTCATCCGATGATTTTCATAATGTTAGTGTTGTTTATGGTCTTGATTCTCAAGTTGCTGCAAACTTATATAAGCCTTTTGCTTCTTACATTGATATTCCTAAAAAGGAATGGGATAAGTACCATGCACCTTATAAAGATAATGTTTATTGTGTTCCTTCTAGAGTTATAGAAATTCATACCGTTGATTTTATTGTGCATGAACCTTATATTGAGAAAATGCCTTTCCCTGCTAAGGTAAAAGAACATTCTATGTTAGCTAGTGTGGTTAATAAAAGTGCAAGGAAACTTGTAGAACCCGAGGAACAAATAACTGTAGAACCTACAATAGTAATAATAAAGGACCTTGTTTCTGAAAATATAGAAGAGGGACACATTATATTTTGTGAAGATGCTTCTAATATTGTCTCTCATCCTAGTAAATCTAGGAAACCTAGTGTTCTTGTGCTATCTGTTGGGATAGGTGATCATTGCTATTATGGTTTGTGTGATATTGGTGCTAGTTCTAGTGCTATTCCTTATGAGCTTTATAAGGAAATCATGCATGAAATTGGTTCTTGTGAACTTGAAGACATTGATGTGATTATCCAACTTGCTAATAGGGAAACTATTTCTCCGATTGGTATTGTTAGAGATGTGGAGGTCTTATGTGGTAAAACTAAATATCCTGCTGATTTTCTAGTACTAGGCACTTTTGCTAGTGATACTTGTCCTATTATATTTGGTAGACCTTTCTTAAACACTTGTGGTGCTGTTATAGATTGTAAAAATGAGAAAATCCTTACAAAGTTTGATGGAGAGTCTTATGAATTTAATTTCTACAAATTTGCTAAAGCACCTTATGAAGCTGAATTACCTAATGAGAATTATAGAGTTGAACAATTGGCGGCTATTGCTCTTGCTCCTAACAATCCTTTGCAGCAATACATGGAAGACCAGGAAAGTGATGTCTTTATGGAAGAAAGGAATGAAATTGACGAGATTTTCCTACATCAGCCAGCGATGCTGAAACATAATTTACCTGTGGAAGACTTGGGAACCACATTACCACCCAAGGAGGATCCTGTTTTTGATTTAAAGCCTTTGCCTGACAATCTTAAATATGCTCATATCGATGATAACAAATTATATCCTTTTATTATTAGTTCTCAACTTTCTGATAAAGAAGAGGAGAGATTACTGGGAATATTGAAGAAACATAGAGGTTCTATTGGTTATACTCTTGATGATCTGAAGGGGATTTCTCTAACTATTTGTTAGCATGCTATTAATATTGAACCTGATGCAAAGCCAGTTGTTGAACATCAACGCCGTTTAAATCCTAAGATGAACGATGTGGTAAGAAATGAGGTATTAAAACTCCTTGATGCTGGTATTATTTATCCTATTACCGATAGTAGATGGGTTAGTCATGTGCATTGTGTCCCTAAGAAAGGAGGGATGACTGTTGTGCCAAATGAAAATAATGAATTTATTCCTCAAAGAGTAGTGGTTGGTTATAGGATGTGCATTGATTTTAGGAAGGTTAACAAATTTACTAAGAAAGATCATTATCCTTTGCCTTTTATTGATCAAATGTTAGAAAGTTTGTCTAAGAAAACTCATTTCTGCTTTCTTGATGGTTATTCTGGGTTCTCTCAAATTTCTGTTAGAAAGCTTGATCAAGAGAAAACAATGTTCACTTGTCCTTATGGAACGTATGCTTATAGATGTATGCCTTTTGATTTATGCAATGCTCCTGCTACTTTTCAAAGATGCATGTCTGCCATCTTTCATGGTTTTTGTGAAGAAATTGTGGAAGTCTTCATGGACGATTTCTTCGTCTATGGAACTTCTTTTGATAATTGTTTGCAGAATCTTGATAAAGTTTTGCAGAGATGTGAGGAGACTAATCGTGTTCTTAACTGGGAGAAATGCCATTTTATGATTAATGAAGGAATTGTTCTTGGACATAAAATTTCTAAAAGAGGTATTGAAGTTGATAGGGCTAAAGTTGAAGCAATTGAGAAAATGCCCTGTCCCAGGGATGTCAAAGGTATTTTTAGTATTCTTGGTCATGTTGGCTTCTATAGAAGGTTTATTAAAGATTTATCTAAAATATCAAAGCCTCTTACTAATCTTCTTCAAAAGGATGTACTTTTGTTTTTTATGAAGATTGTAGAGAACCTTTTGAAACTTTAAAGAAGGATTTAATATCTGCCCCTATTGTTCAACCCCCTGAATGGAATTAACCATTTGAAATTATGTGTGATGCTAGTGATTATGCTGTAGGTGCTGTTCTTGGACATCGGATAGATAAGAAATTAAATGTTATTCATTATGCTAGTAAAACTCTTGATGCTTCTCAAAAGAATTATGCTACAACTGAAAAAGAATTACTAGCTGTAGTTTTTGCTTGTGATAAATTTAGGCAGTATATTGTTGATTCTAAAGTTACTATTCATACTGATCATGCTGCTATTAAGTACCTAATGGAAAAGAAAGATGCTAAGCGTAGGCTTATTAGATGGGTGCTTCTTTTACAAGAATTTGATTTACATATTGTGGATAGGAAGGGTGCTGAAAATCCTGTTGCTGATAATTTGTCTAGATTAGAAAATATCCCTGATGACCCTATTCATGTTAATGGTAGTTTTTCTAATGAAAGTTAGCTGCAATAAAAGTGAGCTCTCAAGAGAGTCCATGGTATGCTGATTATGCGAAGTTTATTGTTTCCAAGTATTTTCCACCTACCTTTACAACTCAGCAAAGAAGGAATTTCTTCTATGATTTGAGGCATTATTTTTGGGATGACCCACACTTATATAAAGAAGGTGTTGATGGTATCATGCGAAGATGTGTTCCTGAAAATGAACAACGAGAGACATTGAGAAAATGTCATAGTAGTGCTTATGGATGACATCACTCTGCAGATAGAACTGCACATAAGGTTCTACAATCAGGTTTTTATTGGCCTACTCTCTTTAAAGATGCTAGAAATTTTATTTTATCTTGTGATCAATGTCAAAGGGTTGGAAATATTTCTAGAAGTAATGAAATGCCTATGAATTATTCTCTTGTTATTGAACTGTTTGATTGTTGGGGTTTTGACTTTATGGGTCCTTTCCCTCCTTTACAAGGCTACACTCATATTCTTGTTGCTGTTTATTATGTTACAAAATGGGTAGAAGCTATACCTACTAAAAGTGCTGATGGTGAATCCTCATTAAAAATGCTTAAAGACATTATTTTCCCTAGGTTTGGTGTGCCTAGCTATCTTATGACTGATGGGGGTTCTCATTTTATTCATGGTGGTTTTAGAAAAACCCTTGCTAAATATGATGTTAATCATAGAATTGCGTCACCTTATCATCCTCAAACTAGTGGGCAAGTAGAATTATAAAATAGAGAAATCAAATTTATCTTGCAAAAGACTGTTAACAAATCTAGAAAAAATTGGGCTAAGAAATTAAATGATGCTCCGTGGGCTTATAGAACTTCTTATAAAAATCCCATGGGCATGTCTCCTTACAAAATGGTCTATGGAAAAGCTTGTCACTTGCCCCTAGAATCAGAGAATGAGAACATGCAAATACACTAGGACCTGAACAGTTCCGATCTTTTTGATGATGTTTACCACATGCGAAGCATGGTAATAACACTGGAACGCCATATGTGTTAAAGTGCTTACAAACTAGATTATTGACTCTAGTGCAAGTGGGAGACTTAAGGGAATATGCCCGAGAGGCAATAATAAAGTGGTTATTATCTTATTCCTTGTTTATGATAAATGTTTATTTCTCATGCTAGAATTGTATTAACCGGAAACGTTGATACATGTGTGTTTAATAAACAAACAATGGTTCCTAGTAAAGCCTCTCTTTTAACTAGCTCGTTTATTAGTAGATGATCAAGGTTTCCTGATCATGAACATTGGATGTTGTTAATAACGGGGCCATGTCATTAGAAGAATGATGTGATGAACATATACCCAAAGTGAATATAGCAATGCGATCAAGTCATTAAGTTTACATTGTTATATCAAACATACGAAGTAACTTATTCCTTAGACCATGAGATCATGTCAATCACTGATACCGAAAGAGTGCTTTCATGTCATCAAACATCACACCGTAACAGGGTGACTATAAAGGTGTCGTTACGTATTCAGAAAGTATTAGTTGAGGCTCATGGATCAAGAGTGGGATTTGTCCATCCAAATGGCAGAGAGATATACTGTGGGCCCTCTCGGTGATATCACATCGACACCGCTTGCAAGCACGTGACTAGGTCACAAGGATGTCATATCACGGAAACAAGAAAAGAGTACTTGTCGGTAACGAGATCAAACAAGGTATGGTTGATACCAATGATCGATCCTCGAACAAGTAAAATATCGCGAGACAAAGGGAATAGTCACGACGTTGATGGTTCACACGATCACGAGAGTCATCGTTGAATATATAGGAGTCATCACGGATCTCCATATGCGGTTGTTGATTATTAATCGGAGAGGAGTCTCGATCATGTCTATATTATTCGCAAACCGTAGGGTGACACACTTAAGGTTTGATGACGCATTTGAGAGGATACAGAATATCGAAGAATGTTTTGGGCAGCACCGAAATTGTTTCGGGGAAAATTGAAATAGTTCAAGGGGGTTTTCATCGAATGGTTGTTAATAGAATTAACAAATGATTTGAGGTCCTATATGAAAAAGTTTGTTAATAGAATTAACAAATGCTGAAATAAAGAAATAAAACATTAATATCGAAGAATGTTTTGGGCAGCACCGAAATTGTTTCGGGGAAAATTGAAATAGTTCAAGGGGGTTTTCATCGAATGGTTGTTAATATAATTAACAAATGATTTGAGGTCCTATATGAAAAAGTTTGTTAATAGAATTAACAAATGCTGAAATAAAGAAATAAAAATGTTTTATTTATTTATTAAAGAAAAACCTTTGGATTTTCTAAGTGGGAAATTATGGGAGCATGAGTGGGTGTGATTGGAGTGTCCACTCACATGATGAGGAAAGAGGTGGGGGCACCTCCATGGGCTGGACGCACCCCCTTGGGATGCCTCCCCCTCCCCTATAAAAGGAGGGTGAAAGCTCTCCCCCCTTCACACACTTTCCCACCTCACTTCCTCTCCACCTGCTGCTCCATTCCATGGTCTCCGGCTTGACGAAGTCCTGACCGTGGGATTCTTCACCACCACCACGCCGTCGTGCTGCTGGAGTTCCGAGGGATCCTCAACTTCCGCTGCCCCGATGGATCGAGGGAACGGAGGTCGTCATCAACCATATGTGTGACCGATCACGGAGGCACCGCCGGATTGCGGTGCACATCTTCTCGCTCTCGGGATCGGTGTGAGTACGACTACGCCGACAACGAGATTTGATCCCGTAACGCTTTGTGTCTTCGAGGGTATGTTCTCCTTAGCCCTCTCTTTGCCTGTTACCTTTCATCTCCTAGAATAGATCTTGGCCCTTCGGGTTTATCGCGCGTAGGAATTTTTTTGTTTTCTATGCAACGTACCCTTCAGTGAAATCTCTGACCTAAATCTCCGGCTAGACGAGTGCAACGTGCACCCAGGTCCTTAGTCGATTCAGCCAAATTCGGGGTAGCAGGGCACCGGATAATCCGCCCTATAAACTGAATTTCTGTCAGTTAGCACAATTTGCTCTTTTCCCTTATTTCTCTTTCTTTTCCTGCACACTAAATATATGTTTAGATTATCACTATTGTTTTTAACTAATACAAAAAATCTAGAGGTTTACGAAATTGTTCTTTCACATGGATCCTTTACATCTTTGCTCGGGTGACATGGACGTGAGAGATGGGGGATATGATGTTAATACTAGGGTGAAAAAAAAGCAGTGCTCTTGTCTACGGACGAGAACCACTACTTACATTACGTATTGTTTTTAATGCATTTGTCTATTGCACACATAGCAATCATTTCATTGCTGCAACTTAGTACCAGAGAGATTTGTTGGATAGCTTTCTTGGGGTGGACATTTAGATATGGATGCATGCTAGATAGCGGTCCATACTCCTTGATGTAATGCCTGCAATATTAGAACCCTCGAACTGTATCTCGTCATAATAATATTGTTATGCGTTCATGATTTGTCAATTTCCCAGCTGCAATTTGTTCACCACCCAACATGTTTGTTTTCTTTGGAGACACCACTACTGAACCTAAGACCCCCGGTCCTATTTTTCATATTTGCAACCTTCTTTAAAGCACTTTCATAATTTTTTCATTTCTGTTGCGTTTTTACTTTATTTACTTTTCAAGACTCTGTACGTTTAATTGTCTAATTTTGAGCAAGACCGGAATATTGACAACCTTCCAGAAAGCTGGAGTAAGAGAGAGTTTGTGTTTATGTGCATGCTCCACGTTTGTTAACGTGCCAGACAACAAACAACCTTCTTCAATACTACGAAATCCTGCTGGTTCGATAAACCATGGATCCTTAACTGGGGGAAATTTCTGCTAGACTACATCATACCTTCCGCTTGGGGTCTCCTAATGAGCGAGTGATCACGTCAGCATCATGGGTGTGCTTTCTCTCGGTGATGTCGGACAATACCTTCGTTCATTGGAGCGATGGGGAGTCAGACACCATCTCCTCCTAGTCCTACGTCGGAGCCACCTGCGAGGCAAACTCGTGCGAGTTCTCCGGTTTCTCCTCCCGGTTGGACGACGACCTCCATGCTGTGACGGTGTCGTGCTCGCCGTCCGCTTGGCTAGCGGATGTGGCGTGGTGAAGCGGGAGACTTGCTGAATCCCAGCTCACGGATGAGCACGTTCTCCTCTGCCTCTACCTTTGCTTTCTCCTTCTCCAACTGCTCGTGGATATGCTCCTTCTCCCATCTCGACTTCCGGGCAAGGCTATCTGGCTTTGACGCTACCCTCAACGTCGGCATATGCTCGACCAACTCGGACGACGAGCCCTTCTCCGCCGACTCCACAGATGTGACGTCCATCCTCTCTCCTCTCCCCATGGCGGGGGCGGCTACCGACAGAGATGGTGGGCACGAGAGAGATTTGGTGGGTGCGACAGACGAAAAGAAAGTGAGAGGCGGGAGTGGTGCCGGTTCAAGGGTTTTCCCTTCAAAATATGCGGGGCCAGCTTGTCGGATCTGGCGTTGGGGACAAGCCCGGGTAACCCCAAACTGTCCCCACATTTGGGCTGTGTTTGAGTTTTGTTTGGCGGCCCGAGCAAATGGGCTAAATTTAGCTATCCTTGTTGGGTGCATGTTTTGGCCCCGGTCACTGTTTGGGCTGCCTGCCCGGGCATATAGGGCCGGTTAGGGGTCTCCGATTGGAGATGCTTCGAGAACGGGGAATTGCGGCGGTGACTCTGTCGTTTTGTCGTTCGACGGATGAACTGAAAATAAACTGGGCTCACGTAACTCTAATGGGGCGAGGCAGAACGGAACGGAATTTCAATATCAATATATTCATATTTTTATCCTATAGTTTAATAATGTTTAAATATTGAGACAATATAGGTATACAACAATTTACAAGTTGTCAAAGTTTTACATTAATATCGCAGCGATACCAATTACACATGGTCTGTATAATAAGTAAATGTCCTAAAGATACTATGGGTGCACACGACCGAACAACAACAGAAAGGAAAAACGGTGATAGAAAACATGTAGCTGCAACATGAACCGCCACCAAAACAGAACCCAAAGTCCGAATTCTCCAGTAAGGAACACCTTAAAAAAAGGAAACAATGCACGAGCGACATCCTGCCTAACAGCAGATAAGAAGTTTTCATCCCAGAGAAAGTATGCGCTGTCAAAACAATATTTTCAACAATGCCATTTTCAGGTACAACCAATTAAGGTCAGACATTGGATTTTCACCCTCAGAGATGAGACTATGTACCCATCCTGTGTCGCCGCCCTCACTTGTTGATGATGCCCTCACTTGTTGATGATGCTGCTACAAGTCACAAACCACCAAGCAAAGCCTTCATCGCCTCAAAAACTCATTCCAGCATTACTAGACTCCATACCTCAGCCGACATGACATTCCCCGCCGCTATCTTCGCCAAGGAAATAAAAAACCTAGATTATCCATGATGGAAACAGACACGAAATTTCGCGTGACTCCCTCATGAGCCGCATGGCAAGAAAATAAGGGTGCCCACGATCGGATCCCATCGGATTCAGCATTCTACATGCATTACACACCCAATGGAGATCGCAGGTAGAGCCTTCCGAAACTCATCACCGTCCAACCCTATCTTGGAGCGAGAAGAACCCACGGGCCAGTCTGCTTTGTTGGACCGAAGAATCCTGCCGACGCTGCCAAAACGGAGCTCGGGCGGATCGACGTCGCCGAGCGAAGTCAACCCGCCCCAATATGAAAGAGATCCAACGAGGACGGGCGCATCGCGGGTGCCACACACGTCGTTGCGAGCGGAAGCCAGACTCAACAGCCATAGACTTCAACGGTCGGGGGCCTCCGCCAATGGAAGCCGCAGTAGCGGCTAGGCCAATGGTGGAGGATGTTTGCTAGGGTTTGAGCCGCCTCCATAGTGGCCCGCGCAAGGCAATCCAAGAGGCCGAGGCCGAACCGCTTGTACGTGTGATTAGATGTCTACAAGTGTTCAACTAGATCGTCTTTAGAACATTTTCATCGAAAGTTTTCTTATCTTATGCATAGCGAGAAATTGATAAAACCGTGTTAGGATGGCATATATACTATGGGTCGGCAAGATGGTGTTGGTGTTCTCTTCACCTCTTGTGCACCAGTTGGTTCTAATCTCTGGACAATAAGTTATGTTGGACCTTGATGTAGGTATGTGTGCGCACCGTCAAAGGGATCACACTTGGGCAGGGGCGGAGCTCAAGGAAAAAACCATCCATTCCTCTCCAGCTCCAAGCTCTGCCATGGGAGGAGTGGACACGGGCGACCAATGGCCGCGCTCAACGCCAAGTTCCTCCCGACGCCGCCAGGCCACGGTACTCCACCGCGCCAACACCTCCGTTGCGAGCAGCCGGAGGTCGTGCGCGACTGCAAGCGGCTGGACGGGCTCATGAAGTCCGGCAAGCTGGCGGACGCCCTGGACCTGTTCGACCAGATGCCGCGCAAGAACGTGGTCGCATGGACCTCGGCCGTGTCCGGGCTCACGCGCGGAGGGCGCCCCGGGGAGGCGCTGGAGATCTTCACGGACATGGTGGCGTCCGGCGTCGCGCCGAACGACTTCGCGTGCAACGCGGGCTGGCGGCGTGCGCGGCCGTGGGCGCGCTCCGCGCCGGGAAGCAGGTGCACTCGCTCGCCGTGAGGTCCGGGTTCGCCGAGGACGCGTGGGTCGGGAGCTGCCTGGTCGAGCTTTACTCGCGGTGCGGCTCCCTACGCGCCGCCCAGGATGTACTCAACCGGATGGAGTCGCCGGGCGTCGTCGGATACACCTCGCTCGTCTCGGCCTTCTGCTGGAACGGCGAGTTTGGGCTGGCGGCGGATGCGCTCGGCCAGATGATGAGCCAGGGAGTGGAGCCGAACGAGCACACAGTGACAAGCGTCCTGGCGGCAGGTTGCCCGCAGGTTCTCGGTGAGCAGATACATGGCTACATGATCAAGGCAATAAGCTCACTGTCGCAGAGCGTCTACGCGTCAAGTGCATTGATCGATTTTTACTCGAGAAACGGCGAGCTCGACATGGCGAAGACGGTGTTCAACGATCTCCAGTGCAAGAATGTGGTAGTCTGGTGCTCCATGATGCAGCTGCAAAACCGAGCTGGGAGGCCGGAGGATGCCCTGCAGTTGTTCGACGATATGCTCTTGGATGGTGTCACCGAACCCAACGAGTTTGCATTCTCAATTGCTCTTAGTGCCTGCGGATCCGTTGCTCTGGGGCATCAGCTTCACTCCTTGGCCATCAAGCACGACCTGACTAGCGATCTCCGGGTGTCGAATGCCCTTCTCTCCATGTATGGAAGAAGTGGTTTCGTCGAAGAACTCGAGGCTGTGTTCAGTAAAATGGAGGATCCTGACCTGGTCAGCTGGACAGCAGCTATTTCTGCATACTTCCAGAATGGTCATCGTGAGAAGGCCATAGCATTGCTCTCCCAGATGCACTCGAAGGGTCTACGACCAAACGACTATGCCTTCTCGAGCGTGCTGAGTTCCTGCGCTGATCTGGCACTGCTGGATCAAGGGAGGCAATTCCATTGCCTGGCTCTGAAGCTAGGATGTGACTCGAAGATCTACACCGGAAACGCGCTGGTCAACATGTACTCAAAGTGCGGCCAGATTGTCCCTGCGAGGCTGGCGTTTGATCTCATGGATCACCATGACGCGACGTCCTGGAACTCACTGATCCATGGGTACGCACAGCATGGGGAGGTGAGTATGGCCCTGGAGGCATTCGGTGAGATGTGCTCCGACGGTGGTGGTGAGCCAGATGAGTCGACGTTCCTGGGAGTCCTAGCAGCATACAACCATGCCGGATTGGTGGATGAAGGAATGGCATTCTTCAGATCGGTAATGGCCGGTGGGTACGGCGCCTCCCCGACACCCTCACACTACACCTGCATGGTCGACATGCTGGGCCGGAGTGGGAGGTTCGATGACGCCCTCCACCTGATCGAGGAGCTGCCTTTCGAGCCCGGCGTCCTGACATGGAAGACCCTACTGGCATCCTGCAGGCTGCACGGTAACTTGGAGACCGGGAGGCTCGCCGCCGAGAAGCTCTCGGAGCTCTCAGAAGGGGGAGAGGACCGGGACTCGGCGAGTTACGTGCTGATGTCGGGCATCCACGCAATGCGTGGGGAGTGGCGCGACGCTGGTGTGGTTCTGCGGAGGATGGACGAGGCCGGAGTGAGGAAGGAGGCCGGGCGCAGTTGGGTGGAGGTTAGGAATGAGGTGCACACCTTCGTCGCCTGGGACGCGTCTCACCCAGAGTCGGCGTCCATCTACCGGATGCTCTGGGGATTGTTTGATGCCATGCAAGATGCAGGCTACCACAAAGAAGATGTTGGATTGTTCGATGTACATATGCATATTTAGATTTGAAAAATGTACATAATCTGGTGTTGTTTGCCGGTTATTGGATCAAAGTTGTTTCCAGTTTAAAGGCCAGGGATGTTTTGTTTTTTTTAACCGGGAGGCTAAAGATACATAGTTGTTTGGTTATGGTGCGTAATTCTGTCGGAACACATGGAGATGGGATGTTAATTCTGAAGTTTTGTGCCACGGGATGGGGATGCTGCTGGAAGGAGTCCCATCAACAGATCAAGCAGAAGAAACAAATCTGTCAAGGTAACCCAAGTCCCTGTTCTTTTCATTTTGCTACTGCCATTTACCCAGTTCCTGTAGCTACTGTTATGAGCTAATAAATGGGAACGATATATCAATAGCATCTTGGTTTCAGTTTTCAACGATAAACATGGGCTCCATAAAATTGATTAAAACACCTTTCATTGACATCCACGATTGCCATATTCAGGTAGAGATTTAGCAGTAACAGTAATACTAGCACCAGAACATTGTTAAGATTGTACAGACTAGCACGGCTGACCACATCGAGCACCAGATGGAAGTTCAGATCATGTTGCATCTAACTCAAAACGACGTCGCAGTTTCAGACACCTCTGATGTGTACTTGTGAAAAAAAACAGACAACACCTACAACAAACCAATGTACAGCACAAAAAGAACCTAGGGTGGTGACAGTCCCTCATCCATGTACTATTCTGTATCCTTCGGACCATGAATCCCGCGAAATAAATCTCTAGACCACTCCCAAATCGCACCCAATGTGCTACCGCGAGACAGTAAGCTCTGAGAGGTCCTATGAAGCGTGGGGTGCAGGCTCCGAGGATGCTGGCGCCGCTGCTCCGAGGATGCTGCCTTGACGACGATGCTCATGTTGGGCCTGAACTCTGCTTCGTATTGCACGCACAGAGCCACCACTGCAGCAAGCTGCAGGTAAGGGAGTGCAAAGGATGTCATCTGTGACGCTATTGTTCATCAAGATGGTAACTACGGAACATTGTAAAAAATAATGACACACACGGGTAGAGTGGATATGTGAGATATACCTTGGCGACTCCCTTGGGAGGATACTCTCCCTTCATCCTAGGATCTATGCACTGTTTGACCTTATCTTCACTCAATCTTGGAGTGGCCTGAAGAGAAATTTGCACTGCCAGGTTAGTTATGGAAATTTTACTTTGGTTCAGATCTTGCTACCAGAGAAGTCCTAACAATAGCAAGTACTCATCAACTCCCAGAGCTGGAACCAGACAAAATTTGAGCCATTAGAGAAATCTAAAATTCTTATATCGGAGCACGTGTGGAGGGTCATCGTCCCAGTTTCCTGTTAGGTTTGGTGTTCAGACACTAACTGGTTGAAATACTCAAAGCTGGACTAAGTTGTTGTTTGTTCAAGCCCACTGCTCGGTTAAATGGGACCAAATTCCAATCCAAAATCACGATTAACTATGCTAGCACCTCTGTCCCCAAATAACTCACCAAAACGTCTTATATTTGTTGACAGAGGTAGTAACTTCTACAGATCATATCCAGGAGTGTGCAAATGTGGGTATCGTGTCGCCTACTTACCGTGTTTCTTTATAACTTCTAAGATTTTAATTCTACCAGCAATGACAGAGAAATGAACAGTCATAGTAATCAGCATGCTAACAAAATAACATACCCAAGTGACCAAGCTTTGTTGCCCCTGGGGCATTGTATGATCAACGGGTTTCCTTCCAGTCAGAAGTTCAAGAAGAACCACGCCAAAGCTGTAGACATCACTCTTCTGTGTCAGCTGGCCAGTCATAGCATATCTGCAACAAGTAGGAGCGTCAAAGTTAGAGAGGAAATGTGTGAAATGCTGGACTACAGATATCTCCACAACTAATACCAAGAATGCAAGTAAGCTTTGATCTCGCTACAGGAATGTGTAGAAAAACTAAAGTCGGTCTCATAATCATGAAAACCAGAATGGTTGCCGACCTACCTTTGTCCAGGTTCACTAGTGCGACCGTTGGTTCTAAAGAACAAGTGATAGCACGAATCAAATATTCAGAAGTCATGGTAGTTATGCAATCTCATGAAGATAAAAATGTGTTGGATGTCTAAAATGATGTATTACGCAAGTGAACAGTGGACAAAATAGCGAACCTCGGATTATTGGCACATATCAGTGTAACTAGATTTGTCGATCCAAAATCGATTTACAGCACAATGACAAGTTTAAGATTTTAAGAAGTGGAATTCACTTCTTAAAAACATGCATACTGCAAAAGTGGGGTTCAAACCGTCTTAATTAACTCAAGATTTTAAGAGGACAAGTGTGCTGGGAGACTATGGCATGAACTACTACTTTCAATTATTCATTTGCACACAGAATGGCTTTCAGTTGTTGAGGAATCCATCCACTATATATAGATACAGGTGTACATAGTTGGGCTCAAATCGGGAAGTTCTTTAATCCACTATATTTGGTAGTAGGTGCTCTCCAGAACTGTGTTGTGGTGTTTATTTCTTGGACGCAGGAAACATGCGTGCCTCCATGCCTTGATGCACCAGTACAGCCTCTGCTAATGATGGCAGTTTGGTTACCATTAGGTACCCTCTACAATCTCTCTAGTTCAAAAAATGAAATAATTTTGTAATGACATTATCATTTGAGAACATTTAGTTCAATTTTTTGAACTAGAGTGGGTAAAGGATACCCTAATGGTGACTCTTGCTGGACGCGGTCCAACTCGGGCCAACTCGGGCCGAGCCTCGACAAAGCTCGGGCTGAAAACGGCGAGCCGCGAGCTGGCTCGGCAGCTGCCACGAGCCTCTTCAGTAGGCTCGGACCGAGCCAGGGCGAGCTTCGGTCCAGACGAGCCAGCTCGCGAGCTAGCAGCGGTGCAGACTTTGCTGGCCGGAGCAGCGACGCGCCGACACCCCACACCGATTTTGTTAGGCAACGGATGGTCCAGGTTCCAGGCCACACGGGCAGGAGGAGAGATGCAAGGAGGGAGAGTGCGGGAGAGATGCAAGGAGAGAGATGCAAGGAGGGAGAGTGCGGTGACGGGCACGGGCAGAGCGGCGGACTTACTACCTCGCGGACGCCGGCGACGGAGGACACAGAACCATGGCGGCGCCCGTTGTTTTCCCCTCCTGGCTAGCTGTTTCCTCTCAGTCGTCGGTCGTTCCCGTGCCTCGCTCGCCTCGCCTCGCCTCTGACAAAACCTAACAGGCCGCATCTTCGAGGGCTGGCCCATGCGTGGTCGAGCTTTCGGTCCAGACCGAGCCGAGCCAGGCTCGGCCCGAGGCCGATGCGGTCCACCAAATGCAGCTCGGCTCGGTCCATCGATTTTGCGGGCCGAGTGAGAGCTCGGAGCGAGCCGGAAAAGCTCGGTCTGGACCGAAAAACTCGGTGCATACGTCCAGCAATAATGGTGACCCACTGCCATCACTATCCCCTGGGAGTGTTACTTTGGCTCGGGGCACCTACACTTGTCTAGTGATGTTTATTAAGTGTGAACCTGAAGTCTATGTGCACCATTGCTTCCATATAGTATAAAACAACAACCCTATTGCTACATCAGAAGAACCACAAATGTGGTTTATGCTGCTGGCTAAGTTTTTATGAGAACTGTCCGTCTGACATTGAGTCCATAGGAATCAACCAGCTAAAACACGCACACAAAAAGCATATAGAAATTTTCAAAGCAGCTCTCATATTGAACTGAATTATGATCTAAACCCACAGAAATACTTACTTTTGCCATATAAGTTATTATGTATAAGATTTTTTGACACTTGTGGGATGGAAAAACTGATAGTTGAGTTATGTTAATGCAAGGTACTGAAGGGCATGCAGAAATGCATTACTATGAATTAGAAAATTACTCTGGAGCATGGTATCCAAATGTCCCTAATACACGGGTTGAATGGAGACGGGCTGCCATATCTGGAGCTTGATTTAAGAGGTTGAAGTCTGCAATTTTCGCCTTGAAGTCCTCAAAGAGAAGTACATTGCTTGATCTGATGTCCCGATGGATGATTGAAGGCTAAACCTTCTCATGTAGGTACTCTATACCTTTTGCCGCCTCGATAGCGATCTTGACCCTCTGCATCCAGTCAAGCACAGGGCCAGGCTGGGCGCCTTGAACTCCTTATCAAGAAACAGATGTAGGTCCATCATAATTGAACTTGATATCCTAAAGAATAGTCTCATTCCACGTGCTAAGGACAATAGGATCATAATGTCTTACCATGCATAATATCGTGAAGAGAACCCATGGTTGCAAATTCATATGCCAGTATACGATAGCGGCCTTCCACATAGTAGCCCAACATCTCAACAAGATGGTCATATTTCAGCCTTTATACAAGTGAAACCTGGATTCACAAATAATGTAACTATAGAGCTTAAGCCGTTTGGTACTATCAATAATGCATGCGTCAAACATAAAATATTACAAAAAAAACAGAGAATGTAAGGTTAACAAAAATGAAAAGGTAGCAAATGTTCACTTGTTTTAATAATTCGTCGTTTGGCTCATTTTCAGATGCATCAAATTTCTTAATAGCTGCTTGCCTGCCATAATCCATAATAGCATGATATACTCGTTCATAGGAACCTTCACCAATCAGAGAACTTGATCCAAAATTGTCGGTCTTTTCTTTTAAATCCTCAAATGAAAATTCCGGGACATCAATGGTAGGAGGGGAAATGTCTGGTTCAGGTTGATCAGCAGGTTTTGAAGATTTTTGTTTGCCTGATGAAGAACATAAAACTGCAATCACTAAGGACTTGGAATAAAAATCATAAATTTGAAAACAACTTTCCAAATAGAATGCAACAGAATACGCAAGGTGTATAACTACAACTACACGACAGAGAGAGCCGAATATGACACAAGAGTACAAGACCATAAGCACACAATATTTCTACTCACGGATCAGATGCTTGGGGACAAAAAGAAAAACAAGAATGGGTCCATAGCTCAGTGGTAGAGCAATTGACTGCAGATCAATAGGTCACCGGTTCGAACCCGGTTGGGCCCTATTACTGTATTATTTTTATTTTCATTTCCTTTTTTAACTACTGTTTTGGTGTTGTACATTTTCTTACCAAGTAGTTAATTTCAACCCTCTCTAGGTTTTTCATCAACGATAAATATTTGGGCATGTCGATCCTTATTTGCAAGAACCAATTTCTAACACACGATTTTTACTGCTATTTTGTAACATCCCAGTGTTTGGGAGGTTATAAGGATTTAAATATAATATGTGCATTTGCAAAGCATACATCTAAAAATACGGGAAATTTTGGCGCGAAAGTTTAAGCGAATCAAAGTGACCAATGTTTCACTTGACATGATGAAATAGGTCTAGTTCATCTAGTCAAGAGTACATTTGGAGTGATCTTTATAACAAGTATCTTAAGAAACCAAATCATTTGGTTACACAAACCATAATGGGTTGTGACCAACACAAACTCTCAACAACCTTAACCACAAGTCTTCAAGAGACTTGGGATAATTCATTAGGTATCTACAACTCAAAGAAGGGTGAGTATCCAAATCACATAACGAATGGTCACACTTCCACAAGATAGTAATGCACAACTGAACCATCTCATCAACAGAGATGTTATCTCCTATAAAACAACAACTCTCTAAGTTATCAATTCAACTACCCAACATCTTTCTAAATCATATAATAACTATTAAGTGAACCTCTACAAGTAAATAAAAAAAAGGGTTCAATAGAACCAATGATACAAACAAGTGTTAACCCAAGTCCCACAAGTGGGAAATAACTTGATTATCATTAATAATATATTTATCGAATATGTACATATCTCCTCAACCATAAAAGAAGTATCTAAAAGAAGAAATCAATCTTCTTAACCAACTGTTAAACCTTGATCATTACATAGGATATTCCCAAACCTCTATATCTGGATTATGAATGCCAAATTTAATAAAGAGAAGGATATAAAGTAACAACATGACACCTAAGAAAAACAACTAACAACTTTGACATAAGTCATTAAACTCAATAACTCTCACATGCTCAATCATCTTATACAAGTGAACATATGAAATCTCAACACCTCAATGAACCATTTGATCAACTTACTATCTTAAGTCACCATTCCACAAACACTCCACACTTCTATCCAAATCATCATCCCACAACTAAAGTATCTCTAGATACAACTAAGGAATAACAACAAGTTATAACCTCTATGAGAGGAAGTTAATTGGAAGCTAAGTAAACCAATCATGTATGATATAAGAGCATATCTTTTGGGAAATAAAATAAGAAGTATATAGAAGGATAATAAAAGCGTGAACTAACTCTTAATCCAAATCTTGTTATTTTGGCTAGACCATTGTATCTTGTTTTCCAATCTTCTCTGAATCATTCTGCAAGAGAAGCAACCCACAAGAAAGGAGGAACTACCACAAGAAGTTCTACAGAAGGATTCTTTAGGTTGTCTTAGAAGTGCTGACTCAATCTATCCTGAAGAATTTGGAAAATCATACACCAAGATCAATTATTACTTAACTATCTAGAAACAATGTGGTATTCTAATGTTGGTGTTATATAGAAGTAGTTTGGAAACAAGTTTGCAACCTTGTTAACAAATCACTTTTGTAGGCTCTAACAATTGAGTGTCATATACAAATAAACATAAGGTTTGATAATCTTGTATCTATCAGCCATTTGTATATGAAAAGGAATTTGAGGGCAAGCCTTGCAAACTTGTCAACAAATTCTTCTTATATGCATAAAGAAAACTGATGTTATAAATACACCTACATTCTGTTATATATACAACCATGATCCATAAAAGGATAAGAATGACAAGGAGAAAATAAGAAACCACAGTATGACTTGAACCACACATGCAAGTTATAAACAAGGAAGAAACCAAGATAAGGAAGAAAATAAGCAACATGTTGAAATCCAAGTGTTTGGTGTTATATGAGAATAATTTGGTTACAAGGTCAGGCCAACCTTGTGAACAGAATATTCTTGTAAACATTAAAACAACTGAGTTTCAATAAGCTAATATTCATCATAATTGAATACACCACAAGAATGAAATGGTTATGGAATCCAATGAATTCATTTCATCAGGAGCCATAGATTACTACTGAGGTTAGTATCTGGGAACCACTCCATATATCCTATCAGCTCTAGTGGTGAATTCCTTAAGTCAAGAGACCATCAAGGGATGATATTATTTGCAAAGGATCAAGGCAAGGTCTGAGGACAAGTGGCAACTAGAGAGAAGAACATCAAGCAACAAAAGACCAGAAGGAGCAACACTGCCTCAGTAAGGGATCATAAGAAATTATCCAGTGAATCATTAGGATAAAATAGAGAACCAATAACCTCTGTCAAGATCATCAGAGATGATGAACTTATAAAAAGATCTTTAGTGGAAACAACTATCAAATATGAAATAATAACAAGCCATTGCATCCACATGTCTTGATATGTGGAGGTAGATGAAAACAACCTTAATACCTTGTTTTCCATCACCTTTTCATACATAAGACTAACAGATGAAACCAAAAAAATTCATCTACATATAATCATGTAGATGATTACATGTTCCAAAACAAACATGGGATAATATCTATATTATAACATATGTGGAAAACCAGTAAATAAGATTTCAAGGCCACACATGTTTTCCAATTGATCATGTCCCTAAAATAACACATCTAATTGATACACACTTAAGTAAAAAGTCAACCAAAATTGCTAAGAGATCAATGATAAGAATTACAAAGTTTTACAAAAGAAAACAAGTATATCTACTAACCAAAGTATTGGGTAGGACTAGGAAGAATATTCCATATTTGGTGAATTTTCCATAACACGTAAAAACCCTACTATGGAGTGTTACCAAACTATTTTCCAAAAGGAATTGTATCCAAATTTGTCCAATGATGATACACCTCCTTGTTAACCACATGGTTGTCATGTGTAATCATAATACACATGCTTAAAATAATTTAATAGCCATTTAATAAATTAAAATAAGAGAAAACAACAAAATCACTTAATCTAGCACCCTAAATAAAAATTACAAATATTCTTCATATTCACCAAAGCAAAACATGGTGAGATGTAAAATTTGATAAGGAATCCAAATATGATTTTTAATAATTTTTGTGTTCACAGATAGGCCCTGAAAACATAGGTTTTCTATCAGTTTTTCTTAACAGAGAGACCTTTCTGCAAATTCCAAAAACTTGTAGGGGGTTCTGTGAAAGTTATTCATCTTCAACCTTTGACAGTAGACACCGTGCGTGTCCCCATCACAATCGTCGACGTGCCACCTCCTGCTTGCCGCTCGAGGCAGGAGAAGTACATCACGTCGATCCCCTTCCTCTCCTCTATCGCTTGGACCACTTTCCCCTCTCTCTCTCGTTTCCTCTGTGCAAAGAAAACCCTAACCCCACGGCCGCCGCCGCGTGCCGTCGATTCCGGCCATGCCGGAAGAAACCGCGACCACCCAGAGCTCCGGCTTGACGTCTTCTATCCCTCCACCAACTCTCGCTTCTTGGGAAGTCCGGAGGAGGACGAATCGAAGCATCTTCTCCGAGTCCGGCCGCCGGTCGATTTTCCACATCACCGGAGATTTGGACCTCCACACGCTGCACCAACCTCTGCATCACGCTCATGGTGAGCTCACACATCTCTAGGTGCCTCCCGTTGAGCTTATGGGCCACTGTATGCCAACATCACCGAGCGCCGCCGGTCGCCGTCGTGTTTGTGCTCGCCGGCGACATCCCGGTGACCATTTGGTCACATCGCGGCCACCCGCGCGCTCACTGTGATCTCCTCTCGCGATTGCAACAAACGGAAATCACCAATCTCCTCTGGTTCGGTCGATTGCTATCGAGCATAGGAGATCCCCTGCTCTGTTGAGATAGCCATGACATCATCATGACGTCCTGAGCGAAATTATTTTCTTTTTCTTTATTTTTTATTTAAAAATCATATATGACAGGTGGGACCCATCTGTCAATTTGAAATAGGAGAAAAATCATTAATCCTATAAAATCAATAACTTTAATTCTATTAATCAGAAAAATATAAGTAATATCCCAAATTTATTAGAAAAATATAATCTAAATGATTACCAACTTTTCAAAAATATTTAATAAAGTGTAAAATTTAATATTTTCTTTAATTAAATTAAATCATTTAAAATAGAGAAAAATAATAAATAATTCATAAAATTAGAAAAATACAAGTTATATACCAAAATGCTCCAAATGACAAATGCAATCCACCTATGATGTTTTCATGGTCATTTGACCAAGTTTCCATGTGTGCTATATTTGCCTACTCATTTTAATTCATTTAAAATTAATAAATTAATAACTTATTCGAACATTTTCAGAAAACATCAATTGATATACCAAATTAAAAAAAAAATTCCAACTCAAATATGTAAATTGTAAATGATTTTATTTAACCTCTAAACTTGTTCTTTTTTAAGTATACTGAAATCCTATAATGTTTTATTATAACCAGAAACTATTACCACAACATTATTTTCTTTATTAATAAAAACCTCATGTTTTCAAAACTACTAAACCTATCATCACAAGTTATTAGAAAGTATTGTGATGATAGAATTAGTTGTATTAGTTCCTTATTTTCAAATAAACTTGATGACATTAGCTCTACACTTTTGAACATAAAATAAAATGTATCTGTTATCTATTCAATAATTATTTTCCATGTGTTGTTTTTTTGTTATCTAATCAAGTGTGACGCCCCGAGATCGGGCACTATGCAGATTTCGGCATTTCCACCCAAATCCGCATAATAACCGATTCCAGGTTGCCACTTGTGATAACATTACAACAGTTCACGAATAATCCACAACAACAATAGAGGAGGTATATACAAAACGACTCAAATGAGTCAAGGATACAACTGATACAATACAAAGATCCAAAAGACAGCGGAAGAAACAACATAGTGTCCGACTACGGACAAGATACAAATTGGACTAAGAGTCCTGAAGATAACCGATGTCGTCCAATCCCTGCCCAGGCCAAGCCGGAGGGATTCCCAAGCTAACGTCGTCAGACTTCAAACCTGTGGACTGTAATGTGGAATATGCAGCCACGAAATGGATTTGTGGGTCAGTACTATTAAGTACTGGCAAGTGGATAAACCATACTCACAAGGTACCAATGTATCCAATCATCACAAGATACAAATACTTTGGGTACAACGGAAAAGGAGGGATTATTGCAAAGAAGCGGCAGCGGGCAGCACTAACAACTAAAGAGACGCGCTACAACTTCCGGCTAATAGAAAGGGATAAGAGAGCGTATCAGAACCAACTACAACTACTCACCAAACAATACCCATCCAATGTTACCCCCTACTAAGGAAGCAACCCAAGGAAACTCACCCTGTTGATTAAGGTGACATTCATTTTTATGGTGGAGGTAATCTATATTACTAGTCAAATTATTATCGTTAAGTGTAAGTTATCTGAGTACTTGTTAGCCAGCACTTTCACCAAGTCATCCATAACCGCGGACAACACGGCTTCTCGAGAAGATTAACCCTGCAGGGATGCACCAATTTGGCCGTACACGTAAGAATGACCCGCGAGATGGAAATGCACTTCCACCAAGCGAGGCACTCAACACAACCCAACTCTTCTTCGCATCAAGCCCAAAGAACCACGTGCAATTGAGCGCACGACTAATCAAGCCCCACGAAGAAAAGGGGACCCTCATAGCACTCTAAGAACGTGTGTCTCCCTAAATGCCGACTACAAAAGTTCCACCCTGGCGCCAAGGGTTCGCACCTGCATATGCATGCGGCAAATGGAAAACCCGAACTAAGTGTGGCGATTTGGACGAGATGCGAATCGAATCAAAGTTGCGGGGGGCGCCCATACACGCTTCCCACATGCGGTTAGCGCGCTCATCATGGATCGGAGGACAAGACCCTTTTCCTAATTAAGTTCGACACTAGCAGGCCTCAAAACCACGCCGGGCCTCCTGCCGGTGCCTTATCATCAAATTATTATTACCCAAAACATTAACATGAAGTTGATTGAATTGAAACCCAACTATCGACTAAACAGGTGATACGACAAAGGACAACAAGACTCGAGCGCAAACAAACCTAAGCATGCTACTACGACACAGGCCAACAAACAACAGGGTTATAGGTGTGGAGGTAAGGCAATATCGTGGCAGCAGGGTAAACATGTGATGGGATCGGAACACAAGCATCGAAAATACTAGGCTAGCATAAAAACAACGGAAAGAATCGGTAACAAGTGAGGAAAGGCAACATAGGTAGAAAATGAGTATACTTGCCTGAGATCCATCAAGTAGAGGTACATCCGAAGAACTTGTCGGTGCTCACATCATCTTAACGTCCTATCCGCGAAGAAGCAAAGCACTAAAAGAATCAACGGATGCAGCAATTACTTCTACGGCAAAAGATCCAGCATGATCCTATTTTATATGCATGAAAAGTTAAAGGGTGCATCAAAATAAATACAAGACATGATGAAACATTTTAAATGGGCCCAAATGCAAAGATAAGGTTGCATTTGGAAAATCCCAGGTGCATGCATAGTTATTTAAGTGAATTACAAGCAAGCATTAGGTTGAAGTGATTAAATGGCATGGTGGATGATGAAAACAGAATGTATACACCATTAGCTTCAATGTGATATCTCATTTGCCAAATTTGGAATTTTAAATATTTAATTATGAATTTTTGCAATTTAAAAGGTTTAATTAAAGCATTGAATTATTGCACCACTTTTAATTAGGAAAAACAGTAAACAAATTGTATATTTGAAAAGTACAGAGAATTTCGATTGGAAAACATATTTTACTTTTCAAATTTGGAGTTAAAATGAATTAGTTATGTGCATTTGAATCTAAGGGACCTATTGGGAGGAAAAACAGAGAGTGTGAGGGCTTTGGTGCGAAAACAGGAAGAGAAGGGGCCTAAACGCAAAGGTCCAGATCCGATCTGGATCCACGACAATGAACACCGAAGAGTAACCTAGCCTGAGACGATGACAGGTGGCCCCATGGTTCCACGTTGGAAAGATGTAAAAAAGATGGGGAATTGCCTTCCCCAGGATTTGAACTCAGGTCTCCCAAGCGGATGGCGGAGGGGATAGACACTGAGCTGCTGCTGCGTTTGTGTAAGGGTACAGATCTGAATCGACATGAAGGGAAAAGGGCAGATGCGAAGTTAAAGGAAGAAAAAGGAACGGAAATTCGGCGGCCGCGGGGATCGAACCTGGGTCTACAGGGTGCGGGACTGAGTGCGTTGCCACTGGGCTAAAGATGCGATTGGTGACAATGAAGGGAACTATTTCTACATCTAGCAACCCTGTCGAGATAACTGACGAAACTGAAAATGGACGGGAGCTGAGACAGAGACAACCTGCAGCGGGCACAACGCGACGGTGCCACTCGAAGGCGCACCCACAGAGCAAGGGTGGGTAGGGGAAAGAATCCCGGAGGTGGTTCTCACCATGGGAAGCTCGAAGACGAGGTTGAAGGTGTCGTTGCCATGGAGTCCGGGACAGGACTGGCGCCGGCGGTTCAGGGACCGAGGAGGAAGACGATCTCGCCGGCAACATCCTAGGCAGCTTCGGCTCCTGATCTTCCGCGCGGAGATGGAGGAAACCATGGCAGTTCTATTCCCGCACCCATCTTGGCGCGACGGAGACCATGGCGGCGGGGCGTCTACGAGATCCTCCGGTTCTCTATGTGACTATAGAAAAATTCAGAGATAGAACAGAGGATGGAGAGAGAGATGGAGGCGGCGGAAGAGATGGGGAAGGAGGAGTCTAGGGTTTGCGGCTCGCCCTTGGATGGTTATATGGAGGAGTGGAGGAGGGGACCATGGCTTGGTGGTGGTTGACAGTGACAGGAGGAGAACGCCCTCCTGTGTGTTTCTGTCGTACGTAGGTGGAGGGTGAAGGGGTAGGTGGGCTGGTTCAGATTGGGGAGGCTTTGGTGGTGGGCTCTGCTGGGCCAGTCGGCCTAGCAACCCCAAGATCTTTTTTTATTTTTTATTTTATTTTACAAACCAGTTTAGTAATTGATTTAAAACACAATAAAATGTATTAGCAAATAAGTTTCATTTTAACAAAAAGGAGTTAAAAAACCAATTTTGAGATTTCAAATAAATGACATGCAATGCATGATGCCATGACGATGCAAAAAGAAAAACAACAAAACAAATTGGGGAAAACCCCGGGTGTTACAGACGACACCACTAACAAGGGATTGCGCCCTCGCAATCCGCCAACGCCAAGAGAGAGGAAGAAGCCGGACTATCGAGTCTTCGGTCACCTTGTTGATCTCCTCGACACCACTAACAAAACTTCTCGACACCACTAACAAGGAGTTCTTGCTCAGATTGATGACGATGTTCTTCCACCAGGAATCTTCCGACGATCGAACCTATTAGGTTAACGGCTCAGAAAACGTCCACCCACTGTCGGATATATACCGTATAGGGGTATATAAGATGGTAGTCAAAGTGCCTGGTTACCAGGGTGGCCCAAGTGGTAGTGGGCTATGGTCCATTGGGCGGCCCAGTAACCTGACGCACAGAAGCCGGATTCTAGAAGAACCCGGATCACGGCCCGTGTGATCTGGCTTGGAGGAGAAGACGGATTCCTTACTTTCCAAGTTATAGTTACCGTAGTCTTCTAGGTTTCCTATTCTGTAAGCCCTAATCCGGCTATTATATAAAGCCGGACGGGAGATAAACAAAAGAACCAACGAATAACAGGAAAGCTATAGGCCAACTCATCGAGAAGTTGATCCTCTGCGAGTAGCTAGATCTAAAACCTCACATTGTAATCCTGTTTCCAGGCTTTAGTCCTGATTAGTGAGAAGTGCAGGAGTAGGCACGTCGTACTGTCGCGACGTACCGAACCTGGGTAAATCCTGTGTTTACTGTCCACCGCGCGATCCCGTTACCCCACGTCTCTATCGTAGTCTCATGGCACCCCCGTCTATGAAAACTACTACGATGTCTCGACAGTTGGCGCCCACCGTGGGGCAAACAACGTCAGGCGTGAAGTTCCGATCTGGGATACTCGGCGGAATCGGAAGATCAATCACTGTCGGAAGCTTGGAATTCAACGATGATGTCAGACGCTTCCTCGACAACGGATCCTACATACCGGCGCAAAACCACCTGATAAGTGCCTGCGTATTACCGATTGGATCTGCTAACATCTTTATCGGACTAACTGCAGAAGCAATGGGGTTCTGCGGTGGAAACAAATATTTCCCACCCACCCTATACCCAGTCGAGGATGACTATGATACCGGATTCTGCTCAGACGCCGACAAAAAAGTGACACACACTTTATCGGCATGGTGCAGTCCGAAGTCGCCGAAAACACGGATGACGGAAATCCCGTGCAAGAGGCAGACAAAAATACACCCGTCACAGCAACGGAAGATCCAACACCCGTCATACAGGCGGAAGATCTGACTGTCAACATGACGATGAACTCGGAAGCTGACTCTGTACTAGCCGCCATTGAGGCGAGATTAGAATCAGAAACCGGATCAGAGGACTTCGATTCCGAAGACGAAGACGCGGACGCCTTCGAAAGGAAAGTTAAATCTTTTCAAGAGGGATTCCATGAAGTACTAATGGCGAAACCGGCTGATACCACGGACGCCGGCAGCCAGGAAAGCCCTAAAACCCCTCCGCCAGAGGAAGAGAGAGAAGACGGAGAAACCTCTCCGGTATTTCCCAATGTCAAGGATTTGACAGAGGATGAGCCTGTCAAAAAGCCTCCCTCTTCCAAGAAAAAGCATCGTGCTGCTAAGAAACTCCAATACAAAATCCGGAAGAAAAAATCAGCTGATCAAGCTGATGAAAACCTGGAAGTAGGAGATGCTAGCGGAACAAAGACTGCGGAGAAGAAAATCAAAGAAATCCTTGCTCCGCCAATGACGGAACAGGAAGAGCAAGAGCTAATGCAAACACCAGTGGGACCAAATGAACCCCCTGAGATGCTGGAAGCCAGGAGGCAAGCTTTCCAAAGGCAACAGCAACATCTACTCAGATCTCGGTAACACCTCCAAAAAACCCAGGATGACATTAAGCTCATGAAGGAAGAAATCGAGGAGTACGAGAGAAAGAATAGATATGGCATTAAACCTACAAGGTTACCCGGAATCGTAAGACCGGAAGCACTGCCGCCAAAAGAAAGGTTTCACAACCCATCTTGGCAAAAGCAGGTAAACGGCAAAGATGCCAGAGGCGAACCAATTTATAAAACCGCAGCAGAAAACGCGGAAGCAGCGTTCGCCATCCTGAACAATGATTTGTACTCCAACAGTGAAAAACTTCAAGGGGTGTATGCTTTCCTAGGAAAAGCATTGCAACAACAACAGCGGGCCCAAGAGCGATCAGGAAGACTGCAGGATAACTCCGCCCTATGCAAAACAGCTACTTGCGCCGCTGGAGCACCTGGACCAGAGGAACCTGGAGATTCAGACAATTCAAAGGATAAAAAAGAGGATCCGAGAAAAGACAAGAAAAACCCCGACAATAGGGATGAAGCGTCCCGAACCGGATCCCATCCCCTGAAAGGTGGACTCAAACCCCACGATCGGGAAGAAAAATACCGGAATGACGGCAAAACAATGCCACCTCTGAGAAACCCAGCTGAGAAAGCCGGAAGATACGATATACCTCACAGACGTGAGAGATCCCGGACACCTCCTAAGGATAAAGAAAGGCACAGGAGACGGACTCCGCCCAATCCAAAAGGACGTGATCATGGAAGAGATAGGTACAATCCCGGAAAAGCGCGTCCGCGCAACAATGGAAAAGAAAGGAGTAGATTCCCTTCTGTCCATTCAGCTGGAAGATATTCCGCACACATTGATAGAGCGGAAAAGGATGATCTATACTTTGGTCCTAAGTGTTTCACTGACAGGATCCGAAGGATAACCCTGCATTCTAGCTTCGCCAAAGTTGGTCCAACCTACCAAAAATATACCGGCAGCACAAACCCGGACACCTGGCTCTCAGACTACTATACAGCCGTCCAGATCAACAATGGGACAGACCTGGAAGCTGTCAAGTTTCTTCCCCTAATGTTACTGGACGGAGCCAGCGATTGGATCAATGGATTACCATCAAGAACTGTCGACAGCTGGGATGATATGGCTAGAGTATTTACTCAGCATTTCCGGGGAACATACAAACGCCTGAACAACATCAACCAGCTGAACCGTTGCACCCAATTCGAGGATGAACCATACGTGGATTTCATCTCCAGATGGACGGCAATGAAGAATAGTTGTTCTAGAGTAACTGACGTACAAGCAATGCATGCTTTCGTCAATGGCCTAAAACCCGGACTTGTACCATTCATGGTTGGTTCCAAACAGCACAAAGATCTCGGATCTATGCTTACAACCGCTAACGAACATGCTGCAGCCGAAGACGACATCAGAGCAAGAGGAGGCAATATCGAATCACTGATACTTGCTAAGAAAACTCCTCGTTCTGACAAAAAAGGAACTCCAGAAACAACGAAAAAACCCAAAGAGGTAAACATAGCCTTTGGAAGTGAAAAAGGGAATAAGTGGAAAGGACGCAGTCCAGATCCAATCAACTACACTCCAGAGGAGTGGGAGAGGATTAAGTCGGAACCTTGTGTCCACCATTCACAATTTGGGAAACCCACCCATACAAACGCACAATGCCGACTGAATAAGCACATGAAACGCAGTGCAGTATCCGGAAATAAGGGAAAGGGTTCCAAAAGGAAACCCACCAAACAAAAGCCAGAAGCTGAAAAAGAAGACAGTGAATCGGACACTGATGAAAAAATCCAGGAGCAACAGCGAAAGGGCGAACCCAAATTTCCGAGAGTTGATGGAGAAGCAATGCTAACATTCCTAGCAACTCCGTCAGCAAAGGTGGCCAAAAGAACACTTCAAGAAATAAACGCGGTTGTCCCGGCAACCCCGAAATTCTTGAAGTACTCCAACACACCAATTACCTGGGATCAGTCTGACCATCCCGGGAATATCCCTGAACCCGGCACACAAGCTCTTGTTGTAAGCCCTATTGTCCAGAACACTAGGCTAAGAAGACTGCTGATGGATGGAGGATCCAGCATTAACATAATGTACTTGGATACACTGAAGCATCTGAAGATTTCCGAGTCCCAGCTCAATTACATCAACATACGCTTCCATGGCATTGTTCCTGGCAGACAAGCACGATCCCTAGGAGAAATTTCCCTAGATGTCACCTTCGGAGATAAAGATCACTTCCGATAGGAAAAAGTATCCTTCGAAGTAGTGCCGTTCGAAAGCGTTTATCACGCAATACTCGGACGTCCAGCTTTCGCCAAATTCATGGCAAGATCCTGTTATATTTATAACAAGCTAAAGATGCCAGGACCCAAAGGAGGAGTAATCACCATAGCTGGTGATTTCAAGCTAGCAAATGAGTTGGAGAAAGAAAACGCCCTTTGCGCTCAGAGAGTCATAGCAAAGGAAGAACTGAAGGAATTAGCTAAGGAGGTATCGCCGACAGAAATGCCGGCAGGAAAAGAAACCCGGAAGCCAACAGACAGCTTCAAGGCGTCCGAGAATACAAGACAGGTAATCCTAGATCCCAAAGATCCGACAAAATTCATCGTTGTAGGGACTGGGATGACCGACAAATAGGAAGGCGAGCTCATCAAGTTCCTCCGTGAGAACTGGGATATTTTTGCCTGGTATCCAGCTGACATGCCAGGCGTACCCAGGGAACTTGTTGAGCACCAACTCAAGGTAATTCCAGGATCAAAACCCGTCAAACAAGGTCTCCGTCGATTTGACGGAAGAAGACGGAATGCTATTGGCAAGGAAATTATCCGGCTTTTAGCAGCAGATTTTATCCAGGAAGTAATCCACACTGAATGGTCTGCAAATCCGGTATTAGTACCGAAGAAAGACACTACTGCTCTTAGAATGTGTATAGATTACACAGGCTTGAACAAATTATGTCCGAAAGATAGGTTCGCGTTACCGCGAATCGATCAAATAATAGATGCCACTGCAGGCTCTGAGCTTTTATGCTTTTTGGATGCATACTCCGGGTACCACCAAATACGCATGAAAAAGGAAGATCAAATTAAGACTTCTTTCATAACCCCGTACGGGACGTATTACTACGTAACCATGCCATTGGGCCTGAAGAACGCAGGTGCAACCTACCAGCGTTGCATGCAACGTTGTCTGCATAGTCAGATTGGCAAAAACGTCCATGTTTACGTGGACGATATTGTTGTCGTAACCAAGGAAAAAGATACACTCCTTGAGGATCCGCGAGAAACTTTCGAAAACTTGCGCACTTACAAGATGAAGTTAAATCCATCTAAGTGTGTATTCGGAGTTCCATCAGGAAAACTTCTGGGTTTCATCGTTTCTCACAGAGGAATAGAAGTTAACCCGGAAAAGATAAAAGCCATCTTGAACATCTCGAAGCCTATATGCGTAAAAGATGTCCAAAGATTGACGGGTTCCGCCGCTGCCGTCAGCAGATTTATTAGTCGGCTGGGGGATAAAGCCCTACCACTCTACAAGTTGCTGAAGAAATCCGACAAAGTCAAGTGGATAGCGAAAGCATTGGAATATCTAGCAGTTATGTCTCTTCCGTACTTAGGTCAATTTCTATGTAAACATCTTTTGAGATCATGAAATAAAGTTGTCGGAATTTTGGTATCCATGTTTTTTCAGTATAAAGCATGATTCCACCTTATCTATTTCCCAATGATCTTACAAAATACTCAATGTTAACCCAAATTGTGCCTGCGTACTCGGCGTTAAGAAACTAAATGATTTTTCAGCCTGCTAACGGCTAAAGGAAACTTGAATTGCCTGCGTGCCCAAGTTTCATTTAAAAAATTCCTTGCTTCTCTAAGCATTTTCTGATTGCTTATATGTTGGGTCACTGGAGCTAGTTAGTAAAAATGCCTTTAGTATGATCCATGTTTCCGAGTTTCAACTGATTGGTTATACCCAGTTACTCGACATGACGATTCATAATGCTATCGAGCCATTTCAAACACTAAGGACAGTTAAAACATATATGCCAGAGAACTTAGAAGACAAAGGAATAGTAAAATCCGAAAAACCTTGCAAAGAATTTCATAATTAAGACTGCAAAAGCCGGAGTTTTCATTCATACAAAAGAAATAGAAGCATTACATTTTTAATTACATTGTAAAAGAACAGTAATGCTCCTATTGTCTACTTTCACTATCCAGGTTCAAGGTAGCCCTTCAAGCATCCGACTCCTCCTCGCTGCTATCGTCCTCGGGGATTGGAGGGATCTCCTTTTCTGGATAATTGACGGAGATATTTACCATGGAGGCAATCTGGGTGGCGTGGCCTTTGATTTCATCAAAGATGGTATTTCGCTGAGTATCCGCGTATCCTTGAGGGACACCGGACGCCACGCGCCAAGATTTAGCACCAGGGTAGTGCATACGCATAAGGCCGAGTGCCATGCGCGCACCACCCCGTGCAGCGGAACGTAGGGTGGACTCCCTGGACTCCGCCACCTCCATGATGGCACCCGGAAGTTTTTCAACCTCCGAGAACTCCCCAGTCCTTGCGGGAATGAACTTATTGACCAGCTGCATTCCAGCAGCCCTGATCGAAGTCCATGTCTTCCCAAAGGCTCGGATTCCTTCAATCCGAGTGCCATCTGGGGTGTCTCCTATTTTTCCAACAAAACAACCAAAAGGGTTAGGTGAAAAACAGAGAAAGAAAGCAAGACATGGAAAAATGGTAAAAGTATCAGTAACTTACCGATAAGCTTGTCAATCTCGGAGATTTCCTCCAGGCGAAGGTTTAGGGCGTTTTCCAAATCCTGAATGGTGGATTTGTCCTTCTCCGCCTGTTCGGAAGCCTTGGAATTAGCAACTCCAAGGGCCAGATTGATGGCTTCCAAATCTTTTCGAGTCTTCACAAGATCCTTGTGAAGATCCAAATTCTCCTTTCGGAGATTCTCGGCATTGCCGGCATCTTCAGCTATTTGCTTGGCCTTAGCCAAAGCATCTGGAAAGCAAGGAAAATTCCGAGTTTAGAAAGTTTCCGGAATAAGTACTTAGACAAAAAATTGAATCGAAAACTTCAGAGGAAAAATGTTTACCTGCTGTTTCCGACAAAGCGAGTTGAGACGATGCCAGCTCCGCCTCTCTCTCCTCAAGAATAGAAAGAAGATTTCTAACTTCTTTATTCTTAATGGAGAGTTTGTTGAAAACTTCCATGTTAATGGCTTCGGCGGTTTGCTGGAACATAGCAAGGAAAAGAATGATTACAAAAAGCATCAAAGCAAAAAAATCATACATTTTGTTTAATGCTTGGGGGCTAGAGTTACATACCTGCCTCATTCGTTGCAAACCCGCCAAGTTTTCATTGAACCCTTTTGCGTATTCCGCAAAAAGAGTTCCGACCGCGCTTAGGCCGTCATTGATAATCTTGAATTCCTTGTCAAAAGTGGGAATCTCCTCGTCGAATGTCCGAGAAGATTTTCCCACCTCTGGAGCCGCACTTTCCCTCGTGTCTGTGTTCGACACAACGGGCTGGCTGGGCTCTGGTGGCTTGGTGTTGGGGGCTGCAGCGTGCTCTTCCGCCATCGTGGACGGTGTGTCCGGGGCGATGACGGGAGAAGGTTGACCGCCTCGGCTGGAAACACCTTTGTGTTTCTTCAGCTTCTTCGGCTTTAGGCTGGAGGGAGGCAGGCTAAAAACAAAAAACCCGGAAAAGTTAAAACTCCGAAGATGGAAGAAAAATTTCAATGAAAGAAAAGAACCTAGAAGATCTAACCTGGAAGTGGCGACGGGAATTCCGTCAAGGTCGATAACTTCCTCAGAGGAAGAAATCTTCTTGCGTTTGCGCCCACCTGTAGTGGCAGTACGCAAGGCATCCAGCTCAGCTTCGGAGGCTAACTCCGAGTCTGGAAGTTCAGCGAACTGTTGAAAATACAAATCAGAGTTAGAAGCAGGAAAATCCGAGAAAGAATGTTAAAACTCTACCCAAATGACGGAAAAAATACATTGGGAGCCAGATTGTCGGCATTATACATCGGCCGACTCGCTTCGTATTGGTCGCGAGATGCGACCAACTGGTTTGCGCGCCGTCGAAGATCCCTTGGAGACCAATCCTTGATGGATGTCCGCATTGGGTCGTTGGCACCCGTGTATTCGCACAAGAGGCGGCCACCGTGATTGGCCAACGGCTGGATCCGCCTATTTAACCAGCAAAGGACCGTGTCCATGCCAGTTAGAGGTGGATCGGAGGAGGTGAGCTTGGCGATGCGCCGCTTGATCCTTAGAAGATCAGGCGGCAGAACCTGGACGACTTCCGTTCCCCAATTGTCTTGGGGAATGGCAGCAGTGTTGGAAAAAGGTGGAACCCTGATGGCCTTTTTTGGGAAAGGCACATCGGGATGATAGAAGAAAGAACCCGTCCAAAATTTGACGGATTCTGATGTCTTGATCTTGGGGAACCAATCTTCCCTAAACCTCCGAAGAGTAAAGGAGATGGTTCCGCAAGTCGGGAGTGCGCCCTCCGAGGAGTTCCGCTTAACCCCGAAACAATACATCCAAAAGTCTAACCTAGGTTCTAAGCCTAAGTAACCCTCGAATAAGGCCTGAAACCTGGCCATATAGAGAATGGAGTTGGGTGGCAGGTTATGGGGTTGGATGTTGTAGTGGGAGAGGATTTGGAGGAAGAAAGCAGAAGGCGGAAGTCCCATACCTCTTAAGAGATGGGAGGAAAGAAGGACCCTTTCGCCGTCTTTCGGCATCGGCTCGTTCTCGTCTTCAGGGAGCCGCCATTTCCCCTTAAGAATCAGACCCTCCTTTTCCAGGTTTGGAAGGAGGGCTGGCGGAATGCTGCAGGCAATCCAATTGCCTGCAGTTTCCACCTCTTCATCCGCTCCGGCGGCAGCAGACGCAGCGGCTTCCGCCGCGGCAAGCTCGTCGCCGAGGAGCTGGATCTTCTCCTCCGCCGTTTCGGGAGCAAACGGCGGGGAAGGTGCGGAACTCGAGCCCGCAGAGTTCGCAGAGGCTGCGGTCTTTTCTGGCTCGTCGCCGGCGTGCTTTGGGGATCCAAGCTGTGGATCCAGGTCGTTGATGATGTCGTCGACGGTGAGCGCGGCGGAGCGAGTAGGGGACGACGGCGAGGATGCCATTTGGTGGCGGCGCGTTGCGCTGGTGCTCTGGGTGCGTTTCGTGCGCTCGGGACGGTTCTTCGCTCGGGAGCTTGTGCGCGGCAATGGCGTGGACAGTGAGAGTGCGGAAAGTTTTTGGCGAGGACGAAGACGGCTACTTATAGCCAGAAATCCGTCAAGATACGTGCCAACGGCTATTTTGACCGTTGGATGATCAACGCGTGTCACTCTCCGGAAAATCCGGGAAATGAAATGACAGGGTAATGATGGTTATCTCCTCGTTTCCCGTGAGAATCTGTCAGAGATATGTTACTGGGTTTTCCGCGTGAAACCCAAACGTCCCTTACGTCAGCATGATTAAGTGCGCTGACGTAAGAAGTTCCTTCTCCACGAAGGATCGTGAGTGAAAAGCCGGATTTTCAGGATTCCGAGTTTCACGTTACCATCTCTTTCAAAAGAAGAAGAATAAGAAGAATCAAGAATGCTGATTGAAATTTCTCGGACAAATCACATTTGGCGAAAGACGACAAATCAGAGTTTTAATCCTTCTTGGGGGCTACTGTCGGATATATACCGTATAGGGGTATATAAGATGGTAGTCAAAGTGCCTGGTTACCAGGGTGGCCCAAGTGGTAGTGGGCTATGGTCCATTGGGCGGCCCAGTAACCTGACGCACAGAAGCCGGATTCTAGAAGAACCCGGATCACGGCCCGTGTGATCTGGCTTGGAGGAGAAGACGGATTCCTTACTTTCCAAGTTATAGTTACCATAGTCTTCTAGGTTTCCTATTCTGTAAGCCCTAATCCGGCTATTATATAAAGCCGGACGGGAGATAAACAAAAGAACCAACGAATAACAGGAAAGCTATAGGCCAACTCGCCGAGAAGTTGATCCTCTGCGAGTAGCTAGATCTAAAACCTCACATTGTAATCCTGTTTCCAGGCTTTAGTCCTGATTAGTGAGAAGTGCAGGAGTAGGCACGTCGTACTGTCGCGACGTACCGAACCTGGGTAAATCATGTGTTTACTGTCCACCGCGCGATCCCTTTACCCCACGTCTCTATCGTAGTCTCATGGCATCCCCGTCTATGAAAACTACTACGATGTCTCGACACCCACGTAGGAGGCTAACACTTTGAAAGATTGAGAAGAAGAGAGACTCCAAAGCAAATAAGATGAGAGGAGAAATAGAATAGAGATAAGGCGAAAACAAGAATCCTATTGAGATGTTTCCAAAATAGTTTAGCAGAAATAGTTTTTGACACTGTAGAAACAACGACCGTTAGCGAGGTTATCCTACAGGCTTTGCGGACCCGTTGCTTCGATAACCATTCATATCGAAACAACTTTGGGAATCGGAAACCATGCTCTGATACCATTTGTGACGCCCCGAGATCGGGCACTATGCAGATTTCGGCATTTCCACCCAAATCCGCATAATAACCGATTCCAGGTTGCCACTTGTGATAACATTACAACAGTTCACGAATAATCCACAACAACAACAGAGGAGGTATATACAAGACGACTCAAATGAGTCAAGGATACAACTGATACAATAAAAAGATCCAAATGACAGCGGAAGAAACAACATAATGTCCGACTACGGAGAAGATACAAATTGGACTAAGAGTCCTGAAGATAACCGATGGCGTCCAATCCCTACCCAGGACAAGACGGAGGGATTCCCAAGCTAACGTCGCCAGACTTCAAACCTGTTGACTGCAATGTGGAATATGCAGCCACGAAATGGATTTGTGGGTCAGTACTATTAAGTACTGGAAAGTGGATAAACCATACTCACAAGGTACCAGCGTAACCAATCATCACAACATACAAATATTTTGGGTACAACGGAAAGGGAGGGATTATTGCAAAGAAGCGGCAGCGGGCAACACTAACAACTAAAGAGACGCGCTACAACTTCCGGCTAATAGAAAGGGATAAGAGAGCGTATCAAAACCAACTACAACTACTCACCAAACAATACCCATCCAATGTTACCCCCTACTAAGGAAGCAACCCAAGGAAACTCACCCTGTTGATTAAGGTGACATTCATTTTTATGGTGGAGGTAATCTATATTACTAGTCAAATTATTATCGTTAAGTGTAAGTTGTCCGAGTACTTGTTAGCCATCACTTTCACCAAGTCATCCATAACCGCGGACAACACGGCTTCTCGAGAAGATTAACCCTGCAGGGATGCACCAATTTTGCCGTACACGTAAGAATGACCCGCCAGATGGAAATGCACTTCCACCAAGCGAGGCACTCAACACAACCCAACTCTTCTTCGCATCAAGCCCAAAGAACCACGTGCAATTGAGAGCACGACTAATAAATCCCCACGAAGAAAAGGGGACCCTCATAGCACTCTAAGAACGTGTCTCCCTAAATGCCGATTACAAAAGTTCCACCCTGGCGCCAAGGGTTCGCACCTGCATATGCATGCGGCAAATGGAAAACCCGAACTAAGTGTGGCGATTTGGACGAGATGCGAATCGAATCAAAGTTGCGGGGGGCGCCCATACACGCTTCCTACATGCGGTTAGCGCGCTCATCATGGATCGGAGGACAAGACCCTTTTCCTAATTAAGTTCGACACTAGCAGGCCTCAAAACCACGCCGGGCCTCCTGCCGGTGCCTTATCATCAAATTATTATTACCCAAAACATTAACATGAAGTTGATTGAATTGAAACCCAACTATCGACTAAACAGGTGATACGACAAAGGACAACAAGACTCGAGCGCAAACAAACCTAAGCATGGTACTACGACACGGGCCAACAAACAACAGGGTTATAGGTGTGGAGGTAAGGCAATATCGTGGCAGCAGGGTAAACATGTGATGGATCGGAAGACAAGCATCGAAAATACTAGGCTAGCATAAAGACAACGGAAATAATCGGTAACAAGTGAGGAAAGGCAACATAGGTAGCAAGTGAGTATACTTGCCTGAGATCCATCAAGTAGAGGTACATCCGAAGAACTTGTCGGTGCTCACATCATCTCAACGTCCTATCCGCGAAGAAGCAAAGCACTAAAAGAATCAACGGATGCAGCAATTACTTCTACGGCAAAAGATCCAGCATGATCCTATTTTATATGCATGACAAGTTAAAGGGTGCATCAAAATAAATACAAGACATGATGAAACATTTTAAATGAGCCCAAATGCAAAGATAAGGTTGCATTTGGAAAATCCCAGGTGCATGCATAGTTATTTAAGTGAATTACAAGCAAGCATTAGGTTGAAGTGATTAAATGGCATGGTGGATGATGAAAACAGAATGTATACACCATTAGCTTCAATGTGATATCTCATTTGCCAAATTTGGAATTTTAAATATTTAATTATGAATTTTTGCAATTTAAAAGGTTTAATTAAATCATTGAATTATTGCACCACTTTTAATTAGGAAAAACAGTAAACAAATTGTATATTTGAAAAGTACAGAGAATTTCGATTGGAAAACAAATTTTACTTTTCAAATTTGGAGTTCAAATGAATTAGTTATGTGGATTTGAATTTCAGGGACCTATTGGGAGGAAAAACAGAGAGTGTGAGGGCTTTGGTGCGAAAACAGTAAGAGCAGGGGCCTAGACGCAAAGGTCCAGATCCGATATGGATCCAAGACAATGAACACCGAAGAGTAACCTAGCCTGAGACGATGACAGGTGGACCCATGGTTCCACGCTGGAAAGATGTAAAAAAGAAGGGGAATTGCCTTCCCTAGGATTTGAACTCGGGTCTCCCAAGCGGATGGCGGAGGGGATAGCCACTGAGCTGCTGCTGCGTTTGTGTAAGGGAACAGATCTGAATCGACATGAAGGGAAAAGGGCAGATGCGAAGTTAAAGGAAGAAAAAGGAACGAAAATCCGGCGGCCGCGGGGATCGAACCTGGGTCTACGGGGTGCGGGACTGAGTGCGTTGCCACTGGGCTAAAGATGCGATTGGTGATAGTGAAGGGAACTATTTCTACATCTAGCAACCCTATCGAGATAACTCACGAAACTGAAAATGGACGGGAGCTGATACGGAGACAACCTGCAGCGGGCACAACGCGACGGTGCCACTCGAAGGCGCACCCACAGAGCAAGGGTGGGTAGGGGAAAGAATCCCGGAGGTGGTGCTCACCAAGGGAAGCTCGGAGACGAGGTTGAAGGTGTCGTTGCCGTGGTGTCCGGGACAAGACTGGTGCCGGCGGTTCAGGGACCGAGGAGGAAGACGATCTCGCCGGCAACATCCTAGGTAGCTTCGGCTCCTGATCTTCCGCGCGGAGATGGAGGAAACCATGGCAGTTCTATTCCCGCACCCATCTTGGCGCGACGGAGACCATGGCGGCGGGGCGTCTACGAGATCCTCCGGTTCTCTATGTGACTGTAGAAAAATTCAGAGATAGAACAGAGGATGGAGAGAGAGATGGAGGCGGCGGAAGAGATGGGGAAGGAGGAGTCTAGGGTTTGCGGCTCGCCCTAGGATGGTTATATGGAGGAGTGGAGGAGGGGACCATGGCTTGGTGGTGGTTGACAGTGACAGGGGGAGAACGCTCTCCTGTGTGTTTCTGTCGTACAGAGGTGGAGGGTGAAGGGGTAGGTGGGCTGGTTCGGATTGGGGAGGCTTTGGTGGTGGGCTCTGCTGGGCCGGTCGGCCTAGCAACCCCAAGATCTTTTTTTTTTAATTTTTTTTTACAAACCAGTTTAGTAATTGATTTAAAACACAATAAAATGTATTAGCAAATAAGTTTCATTTTAACAAAAAGGAGTTAAAAAACCAATTTTGAGATTTCAAATAAATGACATGCAATGCATGATGCCATGACGATGCAAAAAGAAAAACAACAAAACAAATTGGGGAAAACCCCAGGTGTTACATCAAGTAATAAACACTTCTACTTAAACATGATAACAATTGTTTGTCAAGTAAAAGTGAAACCCATGTAACTCTAAAACAAGTAATAACAACATCACGACAAGTAACGAAACAACTCACCTGAAACCTGTGTGATTAACTTATCGTATCGATCGTAGCTTACACTTGTAAGCTGGGGTATTTTACAGGGTAATTCACGATGCATCTCATTACTATGCATGTATCATCCTTGCCAGTGTTTTTTGTAGTCCTTACCGGGACTACTTTGCTATCTTTCAGAAGTCGGGATTTTCTACGAGACCCTCGAACCCCGAAGACCTGGATTATTATTGTTATTTCAATCTCAGGCAAGTTCATCACTTGCTCATATCCTTTGCAGTACTTTATAACAAACTATTTGCAAAAACCCCTATCGTATTATCACCTACTCTCAAAAGAATGCATGCTCCTATTTTTATAATAATATGACTACTTGAGTGACTACCCGAGTGGTAGTGTTCTATTTGGTGGGCAGATGGGACCATGGTAAGATGAATAGGTCAAAGGAAGGTTCCATCTGCACGGGAACGTATTACCTAGGAACTAATCACAAATGCCGTCAGAACTCGGTGCGCCGTAAATACCGCGTTAACCATGGGTCTTCTATGGGGGAGTAAGTCAGCTGTGATACTTCTCTCGTTCGCATGTCAACGGACTGCCAGAGAACGTACGCTGTAGGTTCCGCGGGGACTGCATGCACATGGGTGGGAGCCCTTACGTCCCACGGACTCTGGAGTCTATGAGTGTCTGCCAGGGGCGCGTAGATCTCCATCGTGAGGGGTGGAATCAGGCGTTCAACCTGCTGGCGGAAATGGGTGGGCATGCGTTGTGCGGGGAAGCACAGTTTGGCTTGGACCAACAACCGGGCCCCACACCTGAGTGGGAGTGGACAGGAATGTACACCTGGTTGTGCAACATGGTCTTGGTCGTCCATGGGTAAAGTAACGCACCCATGCAGAGTGTAAAAGGATGTGGCATGTTACCCACTGTTCCGGGAAGGAACTGCGAACGCTACAGGAAAGACAACTCCATGAAGTTCTAGTCCTGTGATGGTCTGGCGGGCATAATTTGCAGAATTAAAAGCAACCTCTTGAAGAAAGTTTTACAAAACCTTGCATTAACTTATGACTCTTCCGAGTCTAAAGCTGTAGTTAGTGCATTAAACTACCCACGGGCATGGTGGCGTCCGGCGTCGCGCCGAACGACTTCGCGTGCAACGCGGCGCTGGCGGCGTGCGCGGGCCGCGGGCGCGCTCCGCGCCGGGAAGCAGGTGCACTCGCTCGCCGTGAGGTCCAGGTTCGCCGAGGACGCGTGGGTCGGGAGCTGCCTGGTCGAGCTTTACTCGCGGTGCGGCTCCCTGCGCGCCGCCCAGGATGTGCTCAACCGGATGGAGTCGCCAGACGTCGTCGGATACGCCTCGCTCGTCTCGGCCTTCTGCTGGAACGGCGAGTTTGGGCTGGCGGCGGATGCTCTCGGCCAGATGATGAGCCAGGGAGTGGAGCCGAACGAGCACACGGTGACAAGCGTACTGGCGGCGGGTTGCCCGCAGATTCTGGGTGAGCAGATACATGGCTACATGATCAAGGCAATGAGCTCGCTGTCGCAGAGTGTCTACGCGTCAAGTGCATTGATCGGTTTTTACTCGAGAAACGGCGAGCTCGACATGGCGAAGACGGTGTTCAACAATCTCCAGTGCAAGAATGTGGTAGCCTGGTGCTCCATGATGCAGCTGCACAATCGAGCTGGGAGGCCAGAGGATGCCCTGCAGTTGTTCGTCGATATGCTCTTGGAGGGTGTCATCGGACGGGCCAATAGCTCCTGTGCGACGGGTTTCAGTTGAATTGGAAGGAATGCGACGTTTTTCAACGAAATAGCCTACGTGCGACGGATTGGAGGGAGAAAATAGCTCACGGGCGAACAGGCATTAAAACCTTAGTCAATTAGTTCCATTTGCGTTAAGACATGTCATAACTAATTTGCCCCCAAATTAATTAGCACCGCATCCCCTCAAAGTGCTCGCGCTCGAACTGAACTGTCCTGCCCGCGCTTTTTTCTACAGCTCTGGCGGCGGCGGCGGCGGAGCCCCCTTCTCGGCGGCAGCGGATCCGCTCCCCTTTCGGCGGCGGCGGCCATGGTGGTGAGTGAATAGTATAGGCAAGCATCTAGTCCCAATTTCATGTGCCTGTATGTAGATCTGAGCTCTGTTTTGCTTGTTCAAACCGATAGAAGGTGAGAGGTGGCGGCGCGGTGAGAGGAGCCTGTGGTCAGGTCGAGAAGGAGCTGCCAGATTCAGCTTCGAACAGGTAATGCGGCCCCTCCCGCCCTTTTGTTCATGCGATCCTTGCTCTGTCTGACACTGCCGCATATAATAGAGGGGATGCTGCTGAAACCTTCGAATTTGTAATCAATTTCTTTCCATCGACGGCAAAATTAGTTGATGGTAGCATTCAGAGTATCCAGAGAGACACAACTGTGAAATGGGAGGTTGATTGTGCAGAGATTGATCCCAATGAGCTACGTGAGATGGAAGAGAATGCAGTTAGGAAATTAGTGAAAAAAATTGGGGAAACAGTGCTTTGGGGTCCAGATCAAGAGGTTTCAGTATTGCGGTACGATGATTTCAAAGAAGAGTATGTCAGAATTGAAGATGGTGAAGATATTGTTGATGAAATCGATAGGCAAGAGGGCTGGGCAAACCTCAGGGCTGAATTTTTTGCTGAGCTCGTTGATCTGAATGTTGGCTCGAAGGTGGGTTATGTGCCGTCACAGTTGGCTATGCAGGATGCAGATGCTGATTGGGCTTCACAGAGGCATATCGTTCCCATTTTTACTGATCTGACAGTAATAAACGATGGGGCTAATGTAGATGCAGAAGAGGAAAATGTTGTTGTTGTTGATTGGAATGCAGTTGAGTTGGAGGAGCCTACTGATTTGGTCATTGCACCAATTGCTGACACTGAGATGGCCAAACTATTTGGCATTCCAGTCGATGACAGAGATGAGGAGGAGAGGGATGAAGCTAATACAAGTGATAACGATGACAGAGAGTTGAGTGATGTAGATGAACAGTTGATGGAAGATGCTGCAGATGATGTAGATGATGCAAATGATGAAGAGCTGGTGCATGTGTATGACAAGGAGAACCCTGTCATTCAAGTGGGGAAGTTGTGGCCAAACATGGAAGAGTTCAGGTTGTCTTTCAAGACTTATGCAGTCAGACATCAGTTTGATGCCAAGACAGTTTGGACTGATCGAAAGAAGTTTTATGCTAAGTGCAGAGGTTTTGATGGTAGTGGTAAGAAGGCTTGCAAGTGGTACATATCTGCTAGACTGCAGCCTGATGGAAGTACTGTTAGAGTTAACCAAATCCCTTATAAGCATACTTGTCTGACAAGTTCACAGAAAAAATCAAGCCTGACATCACAGATTTGGGTTGCATAAAAGATAACTCCAATTTTGGCCAGAACACCCAACACTACTGCCAAAAGACTCCAAGTAGACTTGGAAAAGTTATACCCCATTAAACTGGCTTATACCACAGTGTGGAAGGCTAAACAAAGAGCAATGAAGCATTTGTATGGTGATTGGGCAAACACATTTAGGCTGCTTTACAATTTCAAAGCAGAGGTGGAGAAAAGGTCACCTGGCAGTGTTGTCGAGATAGATACCGAGGTATCAGAGGATGGCAAGGTTTATTTCTCCAAATTCTTTATGGCTTTAAAGCCTTGTATCGATGGCTTCAAAGCAGGATGTCGTCCATATTTGAGCATAGACTCATCATTTTTGACAGGCAAGTGGAATGGTCAGTTAGCAGCATGTAATGCTCTAGATGGACATAACTGGATGTTTCCAGTTGCTGTTGGCTTGTTTCAGTCAGAGACAGAAGCTTCATGGACATGGTTCATGATGCAGTTGAAAAGATGCTTAGGGCCAGTGTAACCTTTGGCAGTACACACAGATGCATGCAAAGGTTTGGAAAATGCAGTTAAAAATGTGTTCCCACATGCTGAGCAAAGGGAGTGCTTCGGCCATTTGTGGATGAATTTGATTAAAAAATTTAGAGGAGATGAATTTGGGAGGATGTGGCCAGCAGCAAGATCTTACACTAAACAGACACATTCATATCATCTTAATAAGGTTATGGCAACATGTGAGGAGTTTGGTACATGGTTGAACACCTACCATTCTTTATTATGGTACAGGTCTGGATTCAACACTGCCATCAAGTGTGATCATATCAACAACAATTTGGCAGAAAGTTTCAACAACAAGGTGAAGCAACTAAAAGATTTGCCTGTGCATGACATGGTTGATCAAATCAGGATCATGCTCATGCGGCTGTGGGAATTGAGAAAAAAGATTGGTGATTGTTTGCAAGGTGATAAACTTCCAGCAGTGGTGCAACAGGTGGTCAACAGAAGCAGAGGTCTTACACATTTGTCTGTTGAAAAATCATCGTTGTGGGGTGCTGAAGTTAGAGATAACAAGACTGGAAGAAGGCATGTTGTTAACACAGAATTGCATGATTGCAGTTGCCTAGAGTGGCAGGCCACTGGTAAACCATGTGATCATGCAATTCTTTTCTTAGCTGGCCAGCACAAGATAAATATGCATCCATATCTGCATGACTATTATTCAGTAGCAAAATTCAAAGCTGCATATGCAACTCCAATTCCACCTCTTACAGATCAGAAGCAGTGGCCAGAAGTGCCTCTTGAATTTTCCATGTGTCCTCCTCTAGTAAAAAGAAAGGCAGGCAGACCTAAACAGAGTAGATTCAAAGCATGGTTCGAAAAAGGTGGGAGTAGTAAGAAGGGCAAAAAGGACAAGAAAGATGAAAAGCCAAAAAGGGCTCAAAAGGGTAACAAAAACAGATGCAAGAGGTGCCAAACACTGGGGCACAGAGAGGGATCTAGGCTATGCATTTTCTCTCCTCCTAAACCCAGAAAGTATGTGCTTGTTTATTTGTGTTTGTTCATATTTTAGTTTTTTTTTCAATTATAAAAATGTGGCATTCTTTCTTGTTTTCAGGAGGAAGAATCCAAGTCAGCCTATTGTTGTTGAACAGTGTTGGCCAACAAAAAGAGCAAGAGTCAGTGGCAGCAGAAGGAAATCAAGTCAGTGGCTAGAACAATTTGGTGCTCAAACTGAATTTGAAACTGCTGGTGTCACTGGAACTGAAGAAATTGCAGTCGAGACTGTCGAAACTGCTGTTTCTGAAACTGTTGTCACCGTCGAAACTGAACCTGAAGCTGCTGTCGAAACTGAACCACAAACGGAAGCTGAAGCTGCTGTTGTCACTGTCGAAACTGAAGTTGTGCACAGTGTCGAAACTGAATCTGCTATCCCCGAGTTTCATGAGGTGGTATCATCGTGGTCCCCGAGTCCAGTGAAAAAAACCAAGATGATGAGTGAACTTGTGTGCGTAGTAGAACCAAAAAAACCAAATGGTAAGGCGAAGAAGGGTACACGTCGTGGTCGGAAGAGATAGAACTGTTGATCATTTCAAATTTATGGCATGTAATAACATTTGTTGGGCACATGTTTCCATCAAAAATTATTTGGTTATTGTTTGGCATGTACCGGGAACTTATTTGGCATGTAATAATATTTGATGACAAATTCAAATTTAGGTTCAAATTCAAATTTTGACTCAAGTTGAACTTATTTGGCATGTAATAATATTTTGATGTTTCAATGCTACCTCAACTCAAATGTGATTTTTATCTGATCATTCTGAGCTCTTTTGTTAAGTTAGACTCATAGTCATGAAAAATGTGTTTCAAACGGCCTCATAAGGTAGGGTAAACGCCCCCCTTTCTAAGAGGGTTGTTTTTTGCATCTTCTCTAAATCATCCAAATAAAATTCCCACACCTCTCTCGTACCTATATAGTGTAAATATGAAGTCTCATTATTTTTTGAATTAATTTTGTATTTTATTCTTTTATTTTTTCTGAAATCATTATTTAATTAAAAAACACATATTTTGAATCTTATTTATATTTATTTTTGGTTCCTACACGACATAATAATACTATGTGCTCAAGTTTTCTTAAAATCCATAATAAAACATATACATATTTACTTATGATCTAAAACACACAACATTCGCTCTTTGAAATCCATAGTACATGTACAAGAATCTCATATTCTCAAAGGCATTTTCATGTAATTGTACATAAACCATGTTTATAATTTTTTTTGGTTTCTATACAACATCATACGACTATGGGCGAAAGCATTTATTTTTTTGATTTTTTTTGAATTAGTTATGATCTAGAACACACCAACTTCGATCTTCGAAATCCATACTACTCTGTACAAGTTTCCCATATTCTTGAAGACATTTTCATGCAATTCTATATAAACCATGGTTATATTTTTTTTTTTGGTTTGTATGCAACATAATAAGACTATGGGCCAAAAGCATTTCTTTTTTTGATTTTTTTTAAATTATTTGTGCTCATTTTAAAAAAAGTCAACGTTTTCACAAAAACGTTGACCGACTCAAAATCAAAGTTTTTAATTTTTTTTTGATTTGTATGCAACATAATAAGACTAAGGGCCAAAAGCATTTCTTTTTTTGAATTTTTTTGAATTACTTATGTTCAACCCTAGCTCATTTTGTCAATATCGTCAACGTGTGATTTTTGGTTTTAACATTTGGATGTAACAATTTCGCCATTTTTTATAGCAACCTAGTTGCATAAGTAGACCATGTGCGCTGGCTGTACATAGTTTTGATTTTTTTTGAATTAGTTATGCTCAACCCTAGCTCATTCCATCAATATCATGAATTGTATGAATATTTTTCATTGCATCGTGGATCTAACAAGAATACAATTTTTTATAGCAACATAGTTACATAAATAGAGAGTGAGCGAAAGCCGTTTATTTTTTTGATTTTTTTTAAATTAGTTATGTCAAACCCTAGCTCACTGAAACCCTAAACCCCGGAAACCCCATAACCCCGGAAACCCCAAAACCCCGGAAACCCCAGCTAAACCCTAGCTCACTGACGCCACCGTGTGCACGTGACGCACGCCCCCGATCCGCGTGTGCGCTCGTTCTAGATGCTGATTGGCTCATTGTGCATGGATGGATTCGTGCGCGCTGAGTGGCTGGGGTTTGGATCGGCTCGTCTATTCGATCTAGACCGTTCAACAATATCCGGCGCCTGACGTTGGTTCGGTGCATGGAACTGGCGTACGAACGTGTTCCCTAGTGTGTTTCTCCGTTCCGTGTGTGATCGGGGCTGCCTGCCCGTTGCATGCATGCATACGCGTCGCATCTAAGCTATTAACACACTGAACGCGGTGATCCACGCAGTCTGACTAGCGTGCTCCAGTGATCGACGAGACACCTCTTGACCCAGTAGAGAAACGCGGGCACGCGAACGAAGGGACGCATCCATTAATGTCTTACCTTCTATTTAATCCCTCCTCTAACCTTCATCTTCCTCACGCCATTCTCCACTCGCATCACATCCAAGCAAGCCACCGAGCAAAGCACGCACCACATTCAAGCAAAAGCAAGCATGCAGTTCACCGGCCAGACCTTCCTCGCGCCAAGGACCGTGCGGGAGAGGCAGTACCCCGCAGGGGTCGTCGTCGAGGACCAGCTCCGCGTCTGGGCCATGTCTCGCTGGCGCGGTGCAAAGGAGCTGGTGGAGGTCTTCCTTGGCGCCCTCTATCGCCACATGCCTCCGGGCACTCCGCCCATGTTCACCGTCGACGAAGCCCGCCCGGGAGGAACGGGCATTCTTGTCCGCTTCCGCAACCCCTACGATGCGTACCACCTCCTTGGTCGTGTCTGGTACGGGGGGTGCGAGTTCATCTGCTTCACGGGGTACAACTTCTTCACCGACCTCGACAGCCTCTGGCCCAGCCGCACCGCGATGCACACCCTCCCCTACAGGGTGCCGGCCGCCGACGACGAGGAGTGAAGACGGTGCTCTCCCCTCCATCTCGATGGTGCTCTCATGGCGGTGATCTAGGCTTCGTGTCGTTCGAGTTTCTACCGTTTTTTTTTCTTTTTCTTTTTTCTTTTTATCTATGTTTAGTTGGGCCCGTGCCCGTGTCGTTCACTAGTATATGTAACCGTGCTACTACTAATATATGTCGTTTACTAGTATATGTCGTTCCTCATTTTACTTATGATCAGAGTGTGTTACTTCGAGCGTCCGTTAATTCATAAAACGAATGCATGCAACTAGTAACAAATATATTCGGTGAACAATGCATGCAACTCTTTTATGAAGTAAATAATACAAAAATGAAAACGAATCCAATTATTTGGGCCTACAAAAATGAAAACGAACCCAAGACATGCAAAACAAGTAAAACAATTGTTTTTACAAAATATTTCGGTGAACAATGCATGCAACTCGTAACAAAATATTTATGAAGTAAATACTACAAGAATGAAAACGAATCCAATTATTTGGGCCTACAAAAATGAAAACGAACCCAAGACATGCAAAACAAATAAAACAATTGTTTTTACAAAATACTACCTCCGTTCCAAAATGTAAGCCTTTTTAGAAAGCTAAACTAGTTTGCTAAAAAGGCTTACATTTTGGAACGGAGGGAGTATTTCGGTGAACAATGCATGCAACTCTTAACAAAATATTTATGAAGTACATAATACAAAAATGCAAACGAATCCAATTATTTGGGCCTACAAAAACGAAAACGAACCCAAGACATGCAAAACAATTGTTTTTACAAATTAAAATAAGTCAAATCTAGGCAGGTGGGTTTGTTTTCTCTTTGGGCCTAATTGCTGGCCCAACTACACTCTTTCGGCCTTTCTTCAACTACTCTTACGGCATGAGAACGAATAAGTTTTTTTCTACTGAAACTTAACTTTGGTGACTGCACTGAAACTGAACTTCAACTGAACATCGAAGGGCATATTCAAATTTAACATCAGACACTTCACTGAAACTAGCACGGCGCACAGATTGCTACCTCTGCATAGCTAACTCAAGTAAAATCTAGATTAATCTAGTCCATTCTAACGACGGATGAACAAGAGGTAAACAAAAAACAGAGCAATGATACAAGAATAGAATGCTCCTGACATGAGATTCGCTTGCTTCTGCAAATCCACCATTTGCTTTAAAAACTTCTTGATCTTCTTCAATTCCTCGTTTACTTCGGCCTCCACGGGCAGTCCAGCAATAGGGCGCGTGATCCTCGCCGCCGGCCCTCCTCTGCCCGAGCTGACATCGGGAGCAAACCCACCTAGATTTGGATCTTCAATGTGGCCCTCAAATTCAAGCCTAGCAACGTACTCATCGATCCACTCAAAGTGCGAACATTTCTTCAGCATCTGTAACAGTAGACATGAATCTAGATCCCAAAACCGAGGAGAAAAAAACGCGAATTGGAATGCCAAATACTCCTATCATCTCTCTCCTCCTCATCTCAGTTTTAAGATCTTACCTTGCCATCCCGTCCCATCATGGGAATGCTCAAACAGGACACAAAATGGCGCCCGAGATTTGCATTCTCGTCAGTTTTACTGACCCTCCGCTTCAGAGCCTCTGGCCGTGGGCAGTCCGGGCACCTTGTCATCGGAACTGCACCGTACTCTGGCCATCTTGACTGCGTGGCGGAGGAGCTGGACATCCCGTGCGCCGTCGCCGGAGACGAGGAAGAATGGGGAAAGGGAAAGAAATGGCACAGACACCAGCTCGGGCACGGGCGCAGCCCTGTTTTAGATTCACTGTCGTGGGTCCCGCGCTGCTGAGGTGGATAAGTTGTGGGGCACAGGCGCATCTCTGTTTTTGAATCGTGAGGTGGGTCCCACGCTGCTGAGGTGGATAAGTTGTGGGGCACAGGCGCATCTCTGTTTTTGAATCGTGAGGTGGGTCCCACGCTGCTGAGGTGGATAAGTTGTGGGTCCAAGCGTCGCATAACCCTAACAGCTAACCGATCAGCTCCGCTTAAGAACCATGTTGGCCGTGAGCTATTTTCTTCTTCCAATCCGTCGCACGTAGGCTATTTTATCGAAAAACGTCGCATTCCTTCCAATTCAACTGAAACCTGTCGCACCGCTGGATCAAGGGAGGCAATTCCATTGCCTGGCTCTGAAGCTAGGATGTGACTCGAAGATCTACACCGGGAACGCGCTGGTCAACATGTACTCCAAGTGCGGCCATATTGTCACTGCGAGGCTGGCGTTTGATCTCATGGATCACCATGACGCGACGTCCTGGAACTCACTGATCCATGGGTACGCACAGCATAGGGAGGTGAGCATGGCCCTGGAGGCATTCGGTGAGATGTGCTCCGACGGTGGCGGCGAGCCAGATAAGTCGCCGTTCCTGGGAGTCCTAGCAGCATACAAACACGCCGGATTGGTGGATGAAGGAATGGCATTCTTCAGATCAGTAATGGCCGGTGGGTACGGCGCCTGCCCGACACCCTCACACTACGCCTGCATGGTCGACATGCTGGGCCGGAGTGGGAGGTTCGATGACGCCCTCCACCTGATCGAGGAGCTGCCTTTCGAGCCCGGCGTCCTGACATGGAAAACCCTGCTGGCATCTTGCAGGCTGCACGGTAACTTGGAGACCGGGAGGCTCACCGACGAGAAGCTCTCGGAGCTCTCAGAAGGGGGAGAGGACCAGGACTCGGCGAGTTACGTGCTGATGTCGGGCATCCACGCGACACTGGTGTGGTTCGGCGGAGGATGGACGAGGCCGGAGTGAGGAAGGAGGCCGGGCGCAGTTGGGTGGAGGTTAGGAATGAGGTGCACGCCTTTGTCGCCCGAGACACGTCTCACCCAGAGTTGTCGTCCATCTACCGGATGCTCTGGGGACTGTTTGATGCCATGCAAGATACAGACAACCACAAAGAAGATGTTGAATTGTTCGATGTACATATGCAAATTTAGATTTGAAAACTGTACATAATCTGGTGTTGTTTGCCAGTTATTGAATCAAAGTTGTTACCAGTTTAAGGGCCAGCAAGTTGCTCCTTGTTTACTAAAGATTCTACAGTAATTCATTAGCAAGTTGCACACCACTTGACTTGATCTGGCCCTTGGTCATCTTCAAACGCTTATTGGGTTTGTTTAGGGCTCTGCTCTGCTCAGCAAGTTGCTGCTAGCTTGATCCTTGCGGATCCGTCAGCGTATTGATTACTCCTACCTAGCAAGCTAGCGAGCTAGTCGATGCGAAATTCATCATTTGTAAAACATGCAATGGCAAACTCCAAGGCTACCTAGCTAGCAGCCTAGCACCAATTCACTAACCCATCAGCACACTCTTATATAGGATAAAAACTATAGGATGGGGATGAAGACATGAAGTAAGTACTCTTTTGATCAAAAGTGCCTTGATTTAAACTCTTGAGAGCCATCTATTGCCCAAGGATTATTTTTGAAAATGAGTTTGTCAAATGGAGGTGAAGAGAATGATGTAGTTGTAAAAACATATATAGCATCATCTGTGCGACCACATTGTACGGGACCAGACTTATTTCATTAGTTTCTTCACCTTAATATGGGTATTGAGGGAGAGTTCGCAAAGATTCGACTCCTCATGACCCGGGCCTCTCCGAAAGGCTGGCGATGTCCATGAGTATTTTAATATCGTGGGTTACAGCATGCAAGCTCTCTCATCCAAAATGTGGCAGGCGGAATTTGTAAGGCCTTCCGTAATGGGGGTATCTTAGCGCGGGATCATAGGCAATTTGCTTACGTGGCACCCTATTTAATGATGAAAGAGATTGTAGTTGTATCTTATATAAGATACAACCCTTGCACGAGATCATAGGCAAAAAAGAGTGATAGGCCAATCACAAGCAAGTATTAGGCCAAAATCATTTAATACTACTTGACTTAGATACAACGTATAAGATACAATGCATTAGGGTGGTCGTTTCTTAATTTTTTCTTCTACCTATGATAACGCGCTAAGATACAATGCATTACGGAAGGCCTAATAGGTAGGAGACTAGCCAGAGTCCTAATTAACAAATGAAAATTATGTACATCACGATCAGAGGCATAGTTAATCCTTCCCGACACCGTCAAGTCAACTGGCCAATGGGGTACAGCTAATTAATGCCTCCTTAATTACCATCCATACATGGTGTAGACTCATGCGGCACATACGGAAAGTAGCAGTTGGCTTTCAGTAACGCATCATCTCTTAGCGCGGTATCCTACGTAGTAGAGGATTGTAAGAGCAAGTACAATAAGATGACATAAGTAGACTATAAGGATTTAAATAATATATCTTTGCTTATGTGGAGGAGAAAGATGGGGAGAGAGAAGCAAAGCGGGCTACTAGTTAGTAGCCAGCTGCAGCACATGCTCATATGCACTATGTGAGATTGTAAAGTGGGTCATATGTTGATAAACTAGTTCATGCATATAGCCAACTATTGTACAAGTTGACTATAAGCTAACTATATGTGACGTGGCAATGGCATATAGCCAGCAGCCGGCTGTATTATTAACCATACTCTAAGGCTGCTCATAATGGGGAGTAACATAGATCAGTAACATATTAATGTATGCGTGGAGGCGAGCCAACTCTGTCTGGCTCGGGTCGAGCCTGCCAAAATCTCGGTCCAAAGCTGCTGAGCCCGAGCCGCCTCGACATCGCCGGCGAGCCGCGAAAAGGAGCTCGGCCCGAGCTTTCGAGAAGCTCGGTCAAACTCGGTCTAGCTCGCGACCCTGGTGGGGGCAAGTCACTTACGGGTGGGGCCCATATTCCCCGGTAGCGGTGCGGTACATCGGAGGTGCTAGGCAGCGTCAGCGTCGGCAACAAGCTTCTTCCTCTTATCCATCGCGGCGTGACTTATGTTATAGTCTATATTACTATCTCCATAGTGGGGAGTAACTTGGAGTTCATTTATAGACTCAATTTTTGTTGGTACATGTAATGTTACAGTAACATATTATGTTACCACAAACACTTCTCTCCTTATTAAATATGTGTTGCATAAGCAAATTTGTCTTGAGAGATGTGATGTTACCACTAAGTTACTCCCCACTATGGCCAACCTAAGATACAACCATCCTAATGCATTGTTAAGTTAAGTCTTGTATCTAATTAAACATGTATTCAATAATTTTGGCTTCATACTTATATTTGATTGGTCAAACTAGTTATTTTGCATAGGATACCGTGCAAGAGCCATATGCTAAATAAGATACAACACTCATCTTTTTCCTCATTAAATATAGTGTGATATCAGCATTTTGCTTATAATATTGTGCCCAGATACTACCATTATGGAAGGCCTTAGCCGTCATACGGTAAATTCTTTGCTTGTTGTTTTCGGGCATTTTTTCGGTAAAGAGTATATATTAATATCGCGAAGATACCAATTGCACCAGCCTCTGCAACAACGCAATGTTTTAATGACACGACGGATGCACACAACCAAAAATAATGAAGAAAAAACTAAAATGATAAGTCCCGCTACAGAGTTCCAATCCCCATAGCAATAACACAACCACCACCAAGACAACACTTGATGCCCAATTACTTCAAAAGCGACACCTCCAGGACGGAAACAATTGAGGGAATAATATGGTCACCTAGAGGGGGTGAATAGGTGCTACGACCAATTTTAATTCGTTTACAATTTAGGCTTGACGCAAAGGTAAATTCTCTAGATATGTAACTACGGTGAATTTAACTATACGACAAGAACAACAAAAAAAACAAGATACAACCACAAAGTAAAGGAGAGGGAATGAGGTAACCGATAATGGAAGCACACAGAGACAAGGATGTAATCCCGAGTTCCTCCTTTTGAAGGGAGTATGTCTAGTTGGAGGGGTGTGAGTTTTGCCACAAAGGCCTACTCAAAGCCACAAATGCCTCACCCTATTCTCCGATGAACCTTGCCACAAAGGCCTAATTCACCTTCCACTATTGATTCCCTTTGAGGCGGAAATCGATTCCTTTACAATGAGCTTGAGGCACACACCCACAACCGAATTGAGGGCTCCCAAGAATCACTAACAATCAACAAGAGCAGCAACAAGGTCTAGGTTTTCCACAAGGAACCCTAGACTAGATTATGTCAAGTGAATGAGGGGGAAATGAAGAACGACTTGGTGAAGTAGTAGTTCGGGGCCTTCACCTTCAATCCTCCAAAGATCAATGAGTTTGAGTGGAGGAATCGGGAGAAATCTTGGATTTGGTGAGCTCAATAAATGTGCATTCAATGGCTTGGATGAACTAGATCTCTTGGGGAAGAAGGAGGGGTATTTATACCCCCTCCATAAATGTGGCCATTGGATGCGAAAATTGGAGTCGGATATTCCGGCTCAAACTTGAACCGGAAATTCCGGTTAGCTTTTCTGTCTCAGATCTGAGATTTCAACTACAGTTGACCTAACCGAAAATTCCGGTTTCTCCAAAATTTCCGGCTGACTTCTGTGCTGAAAAATTCTTCTAGCCGGAAATTCCGGTTGATTTGGAAATTTCCGGTCGAAATTTCTGGTTGACTTCCGAGAGCAGAAACTTCAGTCCTTGCCGTTTTCGAGATGGTTCTTCTCCATCCGGAATATCTAGTTCGCCTTGGAAATTTCCGGCTCTCTTATGTGGCCAATCTTTGAGAAAACTTCACAAACTGAATTTACGGTTGGTCCATAAATATCCAGTTTGAAATTTCTGGAGTCCTTCTGTGGTAATTTTCAGAGAGGATCTTCACAACCGGAATTGCTGGTTGATCAATAAATATCCGGTTGCCATCTCTAGCAAATATGGCTGATCTAACTTCACCTTTTTCCGATGTTCGGTGCGAATGAATAAATAATCATCTGCACCACTTAATACCTTTAAATAACATAATTTGTATTGTTAACTAACACTCAAAACCCTAGGGAACAAGAAATGCACTTTCAACAGTGCATCAGCGTCGTCATCGCCCAATCGTAGATCTTGGGTTTTCACCCTAGAGATAATCCTCGCTATCAAAACAATGTATTCAACAAGTCCATTGCCATGCACAACCAATTAAGGTCAGACCTTGGATTTTCACTCTGAAAGTTAATACCTTGAACTTCACATGTGGTTTCGGCCCCACTCACATACTACTGCCATGAAATTAGAAAATCCAAGAAAGTTCCTCAACGCCGTAGACTCCAATCACCATTAAATGGTTCTCCAATCTCGGCTTCCATGACAGTCTCCGTCTCTGACTTCACCATGGAATAAAATATCTCCTGATGGCAACAGACAGCAGAGCTTCACGTCGCTCTCTCCTTAACGGAGAACCAATGGGCACGATCGAATTCCACCCGGTCCAACATTCTCCAGGCATAACACACCCAAAAGAGTTCATCGGCGGAGCCTTCCGAAACACACCACTGAATGATGGAGATATTAACTAGAGGGGGGTGAATAGGTTAACTACAAATTTCACTTCTTTTTGAATTAAACAAGATAATTCTCAAATATAGATTGTCTAGATTATGCACCTAGGTAAAAAATCCTATATGGTGAGCAAATACTACTAGCACAAGATATTTATTCAACTAAGATAATAGCAACAAGTAAAGGTAAGTTGAGGGATAACCGAACACAATGACGAGGAGATGTATCCCAAAGTTCACTTCCCAATGGAAACTAGTCTCCGTTGGAGCGTTGCGGTGCCACCAAATTGGAACACCGAGTAGCCGTCAAATGGCACACCGTATCTCCTTCGAATCCTTCCGCCGATATGGAGAGGCTCGAATCACTATGTTGTCATTGAGGTTGACAACTAGAAACTTTACAAGGATGAGGCACACTCCACAACTTGGAGGGTCCTCACCAAATCCCTGGATCCGCTAAGACTCCGGGAAAAAATATCCACGAGCTCTAAAGCTTAGAGGACACCAACAAGGCTCCAAGCTCCAATGAGCTAAGAGAAACAAGGTTCTAGGTTACAATGAAAAAAGAACAACAAGATCCCTAGGGGATGAGTGATGTGGTGACAAATCGGTTTGGTGGAGTTTTAGCTGTAGTGAGTCTCGTCCAAATCCCAAAAGATCAAGAGCTTTGGTTGGGTATTTGGGGAGATCCTTGAGTTTGAAGGTGGTTAACAATGGTGGAGAGAGAATCTTACTTTTACACCTTCTAAAGGTAGGGGAAGACCCCTATTTATACTGGTGCGGACGAAATGGCCGTTGGGGGGGGGGCATTTTGCCCTGTAAGGAAACCCGGCCTGGGCGTGGGGGAGGCTGGCTGGGGCACAGTCCCGCTCGTCCTGAAGAGCCATCGAGGCCGGCTCACTAGGAGCCCTTCTCGAAGTGGCAGAGAGGCCGGCCTGTGGCCCGACCTGGGGCCGGCTGTCTAGCACCCGACCTGAGAACTCGTCCTGGGGCCGGCTTTCCTGCTGTTTTAGGCCGGAAACCTACCCAAGCCGCCCGGCCTCAGGACCCGGCCAGGCCGGCCAGACAGAGTCTTCTCCCTTTCTTCTTTCTTCCTTTTTTCAATATTTCTTATCTTGATTGATACATCAGTAGAAGTATGGAGAACTTTTTTTTTTACTTTTCTCCATGTTAAAAGTCCCTAAGTTTCCATTGTCATTCCTAAACATAGTTAGGAAAAACGATTAGATCTTCTATGTGTTGTGATCACACCAAAATAAGATTAAGGGGAAAATGTCCTTTCAATCTCCCCCTTTTTGATGTTTGATGACAACACATAGATTTGCATGAAAGATATTTAAATAACCATTTCCAATGAGGTAAAACTTAGAGGGGCTCCCTCTATTTACGTTCCCAATCAATGGGGTAAAAATTTATTAGGATTTCTATCTCCCCCTATGTTTTATAAGCCAATACTATATGTGATGCTAAACAGGCAAGGTCAACATGATACTAATATATGGGAGTTTAGCACTAGAGGTGTACATAAAATCCAATTTGCACCAAGTTATAATAGCACAAGTTATAAGCATATGATATAATTTTATATAAATAGTTCGTATTGCATAATAGAATCTCACCATAGTATTCATCACATGATAGGTAAAAACAGTAGATAGTAGAGACATAGTCTTGCAATAATAACCAAGTTCAAACAAAACAAATAACAAGTTCAACTAAGATCGGATAAAGCAACAAATGATAAGAAGCAAATGGATGTATGATATGCAATAGTCGTAAATGCAAATCTAGAGAATCTTAAGATTTCTCCCCCTTGGCATCAAGACACCAAAATGGGAGGAAGGATGGGTCACCACTCACTCGTCATCATCACCAAGCTTCTCATCCTCCTCCTCCTCCTGATCATCATCATCGTCGTCGTCATTGTGAGGAGGAACGTGACTGGAACTGGCCTCAGCTGCATAGGACGCCCCAAACTGTCCAAGTGAGCTAGCATCATCACCAAGCCAGTACGTTTGCTTGGACTTCCATTCGTCCCCAGGGAGCTCATCGGAGCTAGCAGGACCCGGTGGAAGGAGACGAGAGGCCTTTCCTTTTGTATAGGAGTGATAGGCCTTGTTCTGATGATCAATGAAGAAGTAGTTCATCTTCTGAAGAGCCCTCTTCATGCTGAATTTTCCCGAGTCTAGGACAGTACGTGTTGGAGAAGGAGTGCGAGTGACAGCGTGGGATGCACTAGGGCCACTAGAAGATGTGCAAACACATTTGGGGCGGAAGCAGATGCAGCTTCAGCTTCAGCAGCAGTGAGAAGTGATCTCTTGGTGGTAGCAACCATAGGATAGTTGTTGATGAGAGTCTTGGGAATCTTTTGATCAAAGAGCGTCTGAAGATAGGGTCCATATATGAGAACCCTTTTATCCTTTACAACAATCCTCACCTCATGCCACATGTAATCCAGAATATCCAGGGGCTTGTTGTGATCTTTAGTTGTTCCAATGTGATAAAGAAGGTTGATCAACCACTTCCGAACCTCGCCTTTCTCACTAATTTTGACATTAATGGTGTTCCGGAGAATGGTGTGAGTGATATACCAGGAATCGGTGATGTACTTGGCCTTGGGAATATGCTGAGCTCCAAATCCAACAAGGTAGCAATGACGAATACCAGTCTTGTCCTTTAAAAGCAGCTTCTCGTCACTATGGATCCGAGTGTGAGTCATGGGATGATAGATCACCTCCGAAAGTCCCAGAAGAGCCCAAAAATCAGCCATTGTGGTGGAGCACTTGATACCACCACTCATCCATGTTAGTGTACGGGGACCTTCAGTGGAGAAGTGGACAGTGGCATATAAATCCGTAAGCAACTTAGGAGCAAAGGAGCGGGAACATCCCATGAGATCACTAATACCGTGAAAATCCATAAGCTCCATCACTTGAGGCCAATGCACTCGTGCAAGGTCCACGTCAAAGTAATGTTGATCCATATGAGAGTTCTTCAGTCCGCAGATAAAAAACTCATACAGTCGCTCGTGCATCTTGCAATAGAACCTTGAATCTGCACAGGTGCGCTGCTGAAAATCATACGGTTGAACTTCAGACGCCCATTCTCATAGTCCTAAGTTCTCAGACAACTCGAGTTGCTATGAACATGCTCCTTTGGATTGACAGGGAGTGGGATTCTCCATCTCTGAGAGGGAGTGGAACCAGAAACTTCAGCTGCATTTTTCTTGTGGGAACGGATATAGGTAGAAGGATTCTTGACCTTCTTTTGCGGTGCACCGTCAGTTCCTAAGAATAATGAAGCATGGATGTGGACAATGATAGTAAGTGCACATGGTCATGTTTGAAAAAGGAATGTTTCATTATGATGAGTTATTTTGGTTAAACAATTTTTGTGTTGGTTGTGGTAAAGAAAATATCACTTGGAGAAATAAAAAATCATCACATATGAACTCGATGGGAAATGGGGCATGGGACAAGATTGGACATGGTGAATTACTAAGGGAAACCACATAATGATTTTACTACAAAACAACCACCACAACTAGATTGATTGGTAATGTGATGTGAATCTTTAGGAGCATGAACCCTAAAACAAGAAAATAACCACCACACCTAGGTGTAGAGGGCAAATAACCACGCGATGTTGCTAGATTACGAGAGAAAACCAAGAAATTAACCGAGTTATATGCCATCTTGGAGGGACCCTTCAAGGGAAGAGATCTCTCCCAAAGGGAACTATTATACATGCATTTTTGTTGTGATATGCACTACAATGAAATGATATGGTTGTGAGCATGGTGATTTCCTTATACATCCAATGGGAGAAAGCAAATACGAAAATTTCAAGTAAGCAACATTGGATGTGATATGGAATATGAAGAGCGAATATTCATATGAGTTGAGCACCAAATGTCTTGTCAATACAATCCATAAAAAAACTCAAATCCTTTGATTGGGGCGGTGGCCTTAGCCACCATGTATGAGTATGCTCGATATGACACCGCGAAGATATATCTTGGGTGCATTGTTGAAACTCATCATTGAAGAACATTGTGTCATAGAGATGACCATTATGCATGATTTGTTTATTTATGCATTATAGGAGTAGTGTTGACTCATTAATTGAGCTACACTCCCCCTATGTCTATGCATACATCTAAGAACCAAATAAGAGTCTAGTGGAGGTGTGTATGCAAGTTTTTCAATTAACTAAAACTGATTGCGCGTACGACATTGAGCTCATTCCTCAATTGCTTGAATCTTTTCTCATCAAGAGGCTTTGTGAGGATGTCGGTGAGTTGATCTTTGATTTTGACATAGGAAAGTGAGATATCTCCATTGGCCACATGATCACGGATAAAATGATACTGAATCTCAATATATTTGGTCTTGCCATGAAGTACCAAATTATGACCAATCTTTATAGCACTCTCATTGTCACATAAAAGAGGCATTGTCTTAATCTCAATTCCAAAATCCTTAAGACATCGCCTCATCCATAATAGTTGAGAGCAACAACTTGCGCCTGAAATGTACTTCGCTTCCGTGGAGGAGGTGGCAATACAATTTTGTTTCTTGGAATACCAACACACAGGGGACCTACCATGGAATTGGCAAGCAACCGAGGTTGATTTCCTATCCACCTTTTCACCTCCCCAATCCGCATCCGAATATCCCACAAAATCAAAACTTGTATTTTATGGATACCAAAGACAATGAGAGGGAGTGTGAACCAAGTACCTAAGAATCCTCTTGAATGCAATCATATGGCTTCCCTTGGGGTTAGATTGAAATCTTGCACACAAATCCACATTAAACATAATATCTGGTCATAGATTCACAAAGATAAAGCAAAGAGCCAATCATAGAACGATAGAGTCTTGGATCAACCGGTATACCTTCGTGATCCATTTTAAGTTTCATGGTTGTTGACATGGGAAAACCCAATGGTTTAGCATTGATCATATCAAATTTCTTGAGGATGTCTTGAATATATTTGGCTTGAAAAAATGAAGGTTCCGTCATAATATTGCTTGATCTCAAAAACGAGAAAGAACTTCAATCCCCCCATCATTGACATTTCAAACTCACTTGGCATTAGCTTAGCAAAGTGTTCTACAAAAACAACATTGGAGGATCCAAATATAATATCATCAACATATACTTTGCACACGAAGAATTGTTCATCTACACTTTTGGTAAAGAGTGTGGGATCAATTACCCCAAGTACGAAACCATGATCTACTAAGAACTCCTTTAGGTGATCATACCAAGCACGTGGTGCTTGTTTGAGGCCATACAAAGCCTTATGGAGTAAGTAGACATGGTTAGGGAACTTGGGATCTTTGAAACCCGGAGGTTGTTTAACATATACCAACTCATTTAGTGCACCATTTAAAAATGCACTTTTAAGATGCAAGATGAAGTTATGACCAGTGGAAAATAAAAGTAAAATACGAATGGATTCAAGTCTAGCTACGGGAGTGAAAGTTTCACCGTAGTCAAGTCATTCGACTCGAGAGTAGCCTTGATAAACCAAATGATCCTTGTTGTGAATCACTTGCCCATGAGAATATTTCTTATTCTTGAACACTTGTTTTGTCCCAATGACATTACGATCATTGGGTCTTTCCACTAGAGACCATACTTTGTTTCTTTCAAAGTTGTGGAACTCTTCATTCATAGCTTGAACTCAATCTTCATATTCAAGAGCATCATACATTTTGATAGGTTCAACATGAGAGACATATGAGTGAAGACCACAAAACTTGAGTACTTGACCACGAGTGGATACACTTCTTCCCAAGCCACCAACGACATTATTTTCATAATATGACTTTTGGTGCAATCTTACGGCTTGAAGAGATTTTCTACGGATAATTGCATCATAAGGATGCTCATTTGGCGGAACATCTTCATCATCTCCTTCATCAAGACCATGATCTACCCAGAGTGGAGTTCTTGGTGAGGTGTCATCAATATTATGAACACCATTATCATTGGGTGGATCTTGATCACTTTCTTGATGACTGGTATCAACTTGAAGGTCTTGTTGTTTTTCTTGGTCCACAATTAGATTAGTGGTTGAAGTAGAGGGCTCCACTTGCGTAGAGCTTGTCCCATCCTCATTCGCCACAAGGTGTCCCTCAAGAGGTATAAGAGAAAGCATACCTATTCTTCCTAGAGTAAAATACATGGGTGGTCATTGTACTTGTCCGACTAGCTCGTCGTGGTCATCGTACGACACTGTACGCTCAATACGGTCATGGAATACGTTTGAGTTGCTCAACTACGGTCACTTGACCTCGTAGCCACGTGTATTTTCTGACGTGGTGCTGTGTTGACCCTATCAACAGGCGTTTCATTTTGCAATAAAACCCTCAAATTTTGCTTCCTTTCAAATTGAGCTCCTTCCCCCACATAAAAAACAGAAGAAGAAAAACCACCGCACGCATCTATCCCCTGCCTCCAGCCCGTCCCCTGCTCATGTTCGTTTCCATGGACCGGTGCTCCCGCAGTTCGCCGACTGCCACGCTGCCGCCCTAGCTTGCAACTCCGGCCACCCATGTGCATCGGCCCCGCCAGCTTCCTTGAATACCCCAGCCACTTAGAGGATTTCGTCCACCATGAGCGTGACATGGGTTATCGCATGCAGGCGGGGAGATGTAGTGGCAACAGGGTGCCTTTCCTCCTATGCTCAAGTAGGTTCCAGGGGAACCCATGATAGTGATGGCCATGACACGGGGGAGCTCGGTGACCGCGCGCGCCACCGCGCATCAGCAACCCGTCCCCCTGCTCTTGCTGGATGTCGGGGAGGCTCCCATGTAACCCGCTCGCCCAGTGGCGCCTCGTCCCCTGCATTTCGGTGGCGTCCCGTACGCCATTCTGGTTGGTGCGCGAGCGGATGGCAGGGTGCAGCACCAGAGGCGTTTAGGAGCATAGGGAGCGTGAAATAATAGGTTTAGGGTTTGGTGCGTGGGTCTAAAGCCCCGCACGTGCTCCACTTATATATTGACCAAGACATACAGAGTTACACACGTATACGTGTACACGACAGGCCGTGTCTATTTACAATTCTAACACCCCTCCTCAATCTAAACCGCTGTATACAAGGTTAAGATTGGACTTAAATCTATCTAACATCTGTCGTGTGGCCGGCTTAGTAAACACATCAGCCAACTGGTCATGAGTGGAGATGAACCTCACGTCCAGTTCACCGGCAGCTACTCGTTCTCGCACAAAATGGAAATCGATCTCAATGTGCTTCGTCCAAGCATGAAATACTGGATTCGCCGTCAAATAAGTAGCCCCAAGATTATCACACCACAACACGGGGGTACGCTGCCGGGTCACACCTAATTCCTTGAGTAGTGAATCTACCCAAATAGCTTCAGCAGCACCGTTAGCCAATGCTTTGTATTCTGCCTCGGTACTCGATCTCGAGACTGTGGGTTGTTTCTTTGAAATCCATGAAATAAGATTTGGACCGACAAAAATTGCAAACCCACTAGTGGATCGTCTATCGTCCACACATCCTGCCCAATCGGCATCTGTAAAGATACTGACAACCGTCGATGGTGACTTGCGTATGCACAAGCCAGTCTCTAATGTCCCTTGGACATAGCGTAAGATACGTTTGACGGCCTCCCAGTGTATATCAGTGGGTTGTGACAAGAACTGGCAAAACTTGTTCACCGCAAACGAAATGTCTGGCCGAGTGAGCGTCAAGTACTGCAAGCCTCCAACAAGACTACGATATCTATGAGCATCATCAGAACCAAGCTGGGTGCCTTTGTCACGAGTCAACGGCTCGGACGGAAGTGGAGTGACGGCAGAATTACAATTCTCCATGTTGACTCTATGAAGAAGATCAAGCGCATAAGTCCGTTGAGTTAAGGTCATCCCCCCTGAATTGTAAGTCGCCTCCAGTCCAAGGAAGTACTCCAGCCGCCCCATATCTTTGATAGGAAAACTATCGGAGAGCGAACGAACAAGACAATCCACAGCCTCCGGAGTAGAGCCAGCAATAACGATGTCGTCCACATATACTAACATGAAAATCTGCACCCCAGCATGCGAGTAGATGAACAGTGACGTATCAGCTTTGGAAGAGGCAAAACCAAGCCGTTGGAGAAGCTGACTCAGACGTGCATACCATGCCCGGGGCGACTGTTTCAGACCATAAATAGAACGCTGAAGTTTGCAGACATGAGAGGGATACTGAGCATCCTCGAAGCCAGGAGGCTGCTGCATATAGACATCTTCAGCTAGAAACCCATGCAAGAAAGCATTACTGACATCAACTTGTCGAAGATTCCAGCCACGGGAGACTGCAAGAGACAAAACCAGACGAACGGTGGCTGGTTTGACAACTGGACTGAACGTGTCGCCATAATCAATCCCATGCTGCTGAGTGAAACCACGGGCTACCAAGCGGGCCTTGTGCTTATCAATGGACCCATCTGGACGATGCTTTGTTTTGAAAATCCACTTGCTGCCAACAATATTGACGCCAGGTGGTCGAGGAACGAGAGTCCAGGTACCAGTCTGCTGCAGCGCAGCAAACTCATCTGACATGGCAGCATGCCAAGCCGGCTCGAGAAGCGCATCGCGATGAGACGTAGGAGCCGCAAAGAACGCTCGACGGCGGGGATCGTACCGAACCGTACCATCGGTGTACGTCTTCTCTCGTCGCGTCTGATCGCTGTTACGCGTGACCATGACGTGTTGCGACTCAGTAGAAGGACCAGCCGAGGGCCGTCACGTCGCCGAGCGACAGATGGCAACGCGGGCTGGCCAGACAGCATCTGGTGGCGAAGCGAGCGGCCCATGGGCTGGCTCAGACGGCGGCAGGCCCTGCGCCAGTCCGTCGGGGGAAGTCGCGCTCAGGTGGCGACAACAAGTGCCCCGGACGCACGCGGGGTCGGCCCGTGGCATGACGCTCCCATGCACGTCGATCACGTCCGGTCAAAACGCAACTGGCTTGCCTGCGGACGAGGGACTTCAGTCACCTGCACATCAACAATATCACCTTGCGCAGGTGGATCAGGAGACAAATAGGACAGATCATAAGTTCGCATAGGTACACTAGTAACTGGTTCATCAGACGGAAAACGAATGGCTTGTTCAAGTGTAGACACATCAATCGAAACGCCGGGAGTAGCAAAAGGAAACACATGTCTCGTCGAAAACAACATCACGAGAGATGAACACGCGACCAGAGGTCCTATCCAAACACTTCTACCCTTTATGCATAGGGCTATACCCCAGAAAAACACACATTTTAGAGCGAAACTCTAATTTGTGAGAATTATATTTGCGAAGACTAGGCCAACAAGCGCATCCAAAGATACGGAGAAACTCGTAGTTGGCTGAATATGCATAAGTCTAAACAAGGGTGTTTCTTTGTTAATCACAGGAGTGGGCATACGGTTTATGAGGTAACAAGCTGTAAGAAACGCCTCATCCCAATAACGTAGAGGAAGCTGTGAGTGTGCAAGGAGGTCTAGACCAGTCTCGACAATATGACGATGTTTGCGCTCGGCAATACCGTTTTGCTGGGAAGTATGAGGGCATGAGACACGATGAACTATGCCGGTGCGCTCAAAATAGCGATGAAGGCGGTGGTACTCGCCACCCCAATCCGACTGAACTGCCTTGACCTTGGCGTTCAGGAGACGCTCAACATGAGCCTGGAACGTATAGAACACCTGTTCAACGTCAGACTTATTTTTGAGAAGATATATCCAGCTAAAACGAGAATAGTCATCCACAAAATTAACATAATATTTGTATCCCCCAGAGGAGACACTAGCCGGACCCCAGACATCTGAGTGAATAAGCTCAAGAGGCTTAGTAGACACGAGAGGACAAAGAGTAAGGCAATTGATGACTTTTAGCACGCTGACAAGCATCACATACTAAATAATTATTGTCTGAGGAGGAACACGGAAGCTTATTTGTTCTAACAATGTTTTGAACTATAGTATTTGATGGATGACCGAGACGATGATGCCAATGCTTGGAAGTAACACTGGCTGACGCATGACGTGATGATGATGAAGTTTTGACGAACGGAATTGGATATAATCCACCATGAGTCCTACCGAGCAGCAGGACCCTCCCTGTGGCCTTGTCCTTAACACAAAAGAAACGACGGTGAAATTCAACAAACACGTCATTGTCACAGACAAGGCGATAGACAGACAAGAGATTTAGATGGGCATCAGGCACATGAAGGATGTTTTTAAGATGAAGCGATGAACCAGCTAAAAGTGAATGACCAATATGCGAAATTGACAAACCTGCACCATTGGCCACCTGAACCCGATCCTTCCCATCATAGCGCTCGTGGGTATGAAGACGTGCCAGCTCGCTCGTCAGGTGATCTGTCGCTCCCGAATCCATGATCCAGGGGTTGTTAGTGGTCGTGGCCGCGTTTCCTCCTCGCTGCTGTGGAGGCTGGTAGTTGGGGTCGAAGCGATTGCGGCAGTTCACCACCTCGTGTCCCCAGTTGCCGCAGAGCTGGCAGCGGGGACGATAGCGGCGCTGGCCGCCGTTGCGGCCACCATCGTTGCGACCGCCATCATTGCGGCCACCGTTGGTGCGGCCATAGCCGCCGTTACCGCCGTTGCGGCCTCCATCATTGCGGCCGTAGCCGCCATCGTTGCGACCGTAGCCGCCGTCATTGCGGTTGTAGCCGCCATCGTTGCGGCCATAGCCGCCGCCATCCTGGCGGCCGTAGCCGCCGGTACCACCGCCGTTGCGGCCTTGCCCCTGCTGGCCATCATATGGGCGATACGGAGCGCTCCCTCCCTGAAAACCAGGGTTCGGACGCATCACGGCGTTCACCGAGGACGACCATCCCTCGGACTGCACCTGCTGTGCCTGTAGTGCCTCAAAAGACAAGACATGCGAGTAAAACTCGGAGTAGGAAACAACCTTGTCCCCGACCGTGTAGTTAGCGGCGATGGAGTTGTACGCGGATCCAAGTCCGGTGAGGATGTGATCGACGAGCTCATCGTCGCTGACGGGAGAACCGGCAGCAGCCATCGCATCGGCGAATCCCTTCATCTTGTGCATGTAGTCTGCGGCGGACATCTCCTCCTTCCGGGTGCCCTGCAGGAGACGGCGGATGTGACGTATGTTGGCACGGCTCTGAGCGCCGTGCATAGTGTGGACTGCCTTCCACGCGTCGGCGGCGGTCTTGCAGCCGATCAACTGGCTCGCGATGTTGCCGTCCATTGAGCCAAGGAGGATGCTTAGGACCTTCTGGTCCTGAACCCACCATCGGTGGTACTCTGGGTTATCGACAGTGACAGCCTTGTCACCGGTTCCCTCGGTGAGAGTCTTCTCCGGGGCAGCGACGTTGGCGTCGAGGTGTCCATGGAGGTTGGCGCCGGAGAGGTGCGGAAGCATGAGCCCCTTCCACAGGGGAAAATTGCCGCTGTCGAGTCTCACGGAGATCCCAGATGAGGACATGGGAACCGCGGATGCCGACGACGAGGCGGCGAGAGAGGTCATCGCGGTGGAAAGCTGCATCGCGGAGGTGCCCATCGCGGCGGCGGCTCGGAGAAGCTCGAGCGGCGGCGGCGGAGTTGGATCGCGCGCGGCGGCGGCTCGGTTGGCTCGAGCGGCGGCGGCGGCGGCTCTGATACCACGTGAAATAATAGGTTTAGGGTTTGGTGCGTGGGTCTAAAGCCCCGCACGTGCTCCACTTATATATTGACCAAGACATACAGAGTTACACACGTATACGTGTACACGACAGGCCGTGTCTATTTACAATTCTAACAGGGAGACGGCCACCACAGTGCAGTAGGCGGCGTGGCTCTGTAGAGATGGAGCTCAGGCTTGTGGTGGAGGGGCTCGCTGTGTGCTAGGCCGCAACAGGCGCGTCGTAATGACCTCCGCGGCAGACTCGCACGGACGGGCGACGTGTGTGGCCGCCGGCCTGCTCGCGCGCGTGCACCGAGTACCAGTGACTCAAAGATGGTGAGCTCGCAGAGGCCCGCGTTGTGCACAACGGAACGCCGCGGCCCGGCCGAGACGCGCGGCCTCCCTCCGTTGGGCGTCCATTCCCCTTCCATTGATGCGCGCCGTGGAGAGCACAGGCGCCCTGGCGGCGGTGTCGGCCTCAGCTACTACCCCACGAACGCGTGCGCGACCTTCTGGCCCTGATTCGTAGCTGGAGATTCTAGCGGTGAATCAAGGCATGCCGGAGCTGGTGTGACATGGCTGAGAGGAGCTCCTCGTCGGCGCCTCGCCGGTGAACGCACCATGCCAGTCGAGCTCCTCGTCGGTCTTCCCGGGTGCCCTTGGCGCCTCCCTGGTGAACGCGCCATGCCGGTCGAGCTCCTCGTCATCCTTCCCGGGCTCGTCCGTGGGCGCCATGCCGGTCGAGCTCCTCGTCGGCCTTCCCGGGCGCCCTTGGTGCCTCATCGGTGAACGCACCATGCCGGTCGAGCGCCTCGGCCGTTCAGGACGATGGAGGCAGGGTGAACCGCGTGTGTCGAGACATCATAGTAGAGTTCATAGACGGGGGTGACATGAAACTACTGGTAGAGACGTGGGAGGACGTGGTAGTATGACAACGAGGAACACCAAGTTTACCCAGGTTCGGTACGTCGCAACTAGGCGGTGCTCCTACTCCTGCAATCTCACTAAATCAGGGCTGAAGCATGAAGTATACAAAGTATAATGTGAGTAGGGTTTTGCTAACAGGGCGAGGATCAACTTCTCGGCGAGTTGACTTCTAGCTAATTGTTCGTAATTTATTCTCTCCCGTCCGGCTTTATATAGATAGTCGGGTTAGAGTTTAAAGAAAGGAAACCTAGAAGACTATGGTAAGTATCTAACTTGGAAAGCAGGAATCCGCCTTCTACTCCAAGCCGCACCACTTGGGCCGTGGTCCGGGTTCTTCTAGAATCCGAGTTCTGCGCGTCAACTTACTGGGCCGCCTAATGGACTGTGGTCCATTACCAATCAGGCCACCTGGTAATCCGGCTCTTTAGGATAATGCCGGATATACCCCTAATAGGTATATATCCGACAGTAGCCCCCAAGAAGGATTGAGACTTCATTCTGCCACCTTTCGTCAATTTGCATTCCTTTCCGAGAAATGTTGGCGCTTCATCTCGATTCTTCTTTTTCCCAAATCATGCTTAACGCGAAACTCGGATTTTGCAAAAATCCGGCTTTTTCCTTCCACGAGTCTTCGTGGAGAAGGAACTTCATGACATCAGTGATGAAATCGTGCTGACATCACGGACGTTTGGGTTCAGTGTGAAACCCTGAAACGTATCTCTGACAGATTCTCGCGGGAAACGAGGAGATCGCAATTATCACCCAGTCCCCTCATTTCCTGGATTTTCCGAGCGTGACACGCGTCAAAGATATAACAGTCAAAATAGCAGTTGTGGAGCATCTCAACGCTTTTCCGCATATCAATAGCCGCCTCGGGCCCTCCGGTTTAACCTTCCGCTCTCTCATCTCCCTCAAGCCCCCTGCGCCATTGCCACCGAGCTCAAGTTCGTGAGAGTGAGCAGAGTTCGTGCGACCGCACCTTCCCTGGAAAACGCCATCGGGGGATCCGGATCCTCGTCGCGCCACCCAAACATGACCACCGGAGAATCGCCGCGCGCTACGGAGGAGAGCTCCGTCACCCTCGACATCGACAGTATCATTAACGACATGGACCCGCATCTGGATTCTCCCGGCCGCGCCACTACGAGCGCGCCTGAGGGAAACACCGGCAACTTGGCCCGCGGGGATTCTCCTCCCGCGGCCGAGAACGCGCCGTCGTTGTCTGCCGTGCCAACTCCACCTCTCACCATAGGGCCAGTGGAAGAAAAACTCACTCGCGGTGGTGAGGAGCTTGCCGTCGCGGGTGCCGCCGGAGCGGAAGAACACACGGAGGAAAACTCCGGGAACTGGAGCCACTGCAACGTGGTTCCATCCCTTCTTTCGACAATGGAGAAGTAAGGGCTCATCCAGAAGGGCAAATGGCGGTACGAGGAGGACGACTCCGAGCTATCGCCGAAAGCCGGAGAAAGAGTTCTCCTCACCTCTCACATTAGTAGAGGTATGGGTTTTCCGCCTTCTTCCTTCTTCCTCCAAGTCCTGAACCACTATAACATCCAACCTCATAACCTTCCACCCAACTCCATTCTTTATCTAGCCGGGTTCGAGGCACTCTTTGAAGGGTATCTAGGAATAGAACCTAGGTTAGATTTCTGGCAGTATTGCTTTGGGGTGAAGCACAAACCCTCTGAGGGCGCTCTCCCCACCTGCGGGACCATCTCCTTCACCCTTCGTAGGTTTAGGGAGGATTGGTTTCCGAAAATCAAAACCTAGGAATCCGTCAAATTTTGGACGGTTTCCTTCTTTTATCACGAAGATGTCCCGTATCATGGAAAGGATACGGGAATTCCACCTTTCGACAACTCCGCTGCCACTCCCCAGACAATTGGGCAGTGGACGCAGTCCAAACCCTGCCGCCGGATCTTCTAAGGATCAAACGGCGCATCGCCAAGCTCATTTATGCGTCTCCTCCACTTACAGGCATGGACACGGTCCTATGCTGGCTAGAAGGGCGGATTCAGCCTCTGGCCCACCGCGGTCCCCGACTCATGTGCGCGTACAAGGGACCCAAAAACGCAATGTGGGTAACGAACAAATCTTTGACGGAAAAATATTTGAGGAAACATGTACCAGTTGGTCGCAACACGTGACCAATATGAGAAAAGCCGGCCGATGTTCACGGTGACGAACCCGGATCCAAAGGTATGGTTCTTCATTTTAGTCTTTGGTTTTGCGTTTCTCCTTTCTCGGATATTCTTTCTAATCTCGGACTTTGCCTTTTTTGACAGCTTGTCGATCTTCCTGAGGGGGATCTGGCAACCGATGCCGAGTTAGACGCAATGCGTGCTAACTTTATAGGCGGACAAAAGCGCAAGAAGCCTTCCGCTACTCAAGAAATAATCGATCTTGACGGAGTTCCCGTCGCTACTTCTAGGTATAACCTCTGGGTTTCACCTTTCTCTGCTTTTCGTCACAGGAATTTCTTTTCTTTTCTCGGAATTCTAACTTCTCGGTTTTTTCTCTTTCTAGCTTGGCTCCGACAACATTGAAGCCAAAAAGGCGGAAGAAACATAAGTTTGTTGCCCGGAGGGGGCACAGCCTTCTCCTGCTGCTCCTCCCGACACTCCGGTCGTAGCTGCGGAGGAAAACGTGGCTGCAAGGGAGGAGGAACCCCTGTAGACCAGCCAGCCCATTGCATCCGAGTTGGACACGAGGGAAAGGGCGGCGGAGCCGGAAGCCGGGGGTACTTCCAATGTTCCATTGGAAGAGCCAATCCCAAACTATGATTCGCAATTGTGGGTAAAAGAAGAACACTTTGACGAACATGGATGTATTCATCCATGGGCGACAAAGTATTTCGCCCCAGCTCCTTTAATCCGTCCTTGGCCGCAAGGCGGACTTGTTGTTAGGAATAACTTCATATTTTTGCCTCGGCAGATAATCCAAGATGGCCTTTGCCACGTTGGAATTCTTTTTACTGAATATGCAAAAGAATTCACAGAAAACATGTCGGATCTTCAACGGATGAGCAAGGTAATATCTCTAGCCCCCAAGCAATTTGTCAAATGTATACTTTTGACTTAATGCTTTTGTTATGACCTTGCTTGGTTTTAACTTAAGCGTTTTGTCTCTTTTTCGTGTTTCAGCAAACTGCTGAAAAAAGTAACATGGAAGTTTTCAGTAAGCTTACCATCAAGAATAAGGAGGTAAAAACTCTCCTTAATATTCTTGAGGATAAGGACTCGGAGCTGGACTCCGTTCAGCAAAAGCTGGCTGAATCAGCAGGTAAATTTTATCACTACATTCTTTTAGAAAATTTTCTAAGTAATTTTCCGAGTTTTTAACTCTTCCTTATACTTTCTTTTCAGCTTCTTTGGCGAAAGCCAAACAAATTGCTGAAGATGCCGGCAATGCCGAGAACCTTCGCAGGGAAAACCTGGAACTTCACAAACTCACTGTGAAGCTCCAGAAAGACCTGGAGTCCAGCCAACTAGCTGTTGGCATTGCCGAGTCTAAGGCCTCCAACCAGGCCGAGAAAGACAAAGCCACCATCAGGGACCTGGAGAATGCCCTGAACCAGCGCCTGGAGAAAGGCACGGAGATGGATCGGATTCTCGGTAAGTTTTTTAACTTTACCGGATTTTTCCTTTTTCCCTTCTTCTGTTTTTCCTAACTTTTTATTGTTTGATTAAAATAGAAGGTAGCCCCCAACTTACCCGGATCGAGAGAATCCGGGATTTCGAGAAGGTCTTCACCGCGTTTAAAGATGCGGGGATGTTACTTATTAATAAGTACATTCCTGACAAAGCCGGAGAGTTCTGGAAGTCAGTAAGCTTCCGGAGGCGATTGTGGGGGTGGCGAACCGCAAGGAATCGTGGTTCCACTCCACGGCTCGCGGTGGTGCACGCATGGCCCTTGGGCTCATGCGTTTGCATTATACCACCGCCAAGTCTTGGCGCGTGGCATCAGGTATCCCTCAAGGGTACACAGACGCTCAACGGGCCAGCATCTTTGATGCCATCAAAGGCCACGCCACCAAGATTGCCAACATGGTGAACATCTCCACCTTCTATCCCGAGGAGGAAATTCCGACAACTCCGGAGGAATCCAGCACCGAGGACGAAGACTCGGATCCTGAAGAAGCTGCTTAAGTCCTGGGTAGAAGGCAGGCAAAAATAGAAGCATTACCATTCTCACAATGTAATATTCATTGTAATGATATCTATCATTTGTATAAACAAGTACTCCGCTTTTGCAGTTTAATTTATAAATCTTTGCAAGTTTTCCGGGTTTCAATTCCTTTATCTTCTAAGTTCTATGGTTTATATGTCTTCATTGTCTTTAGTGTTTGAAATGGCTCGATAGTACATAATCTTCATGCCAAGTGACTACATATAACCAATCAGTCGAAAATCGGAAACATGGATCGTACTAAAGGCATTTTTAGTTACTAATTTCAGTGACCCAACATAAAAACAATCAGATAATACTTAGAGAAAAAGTAAGGAATTTTAAAATTTTTGATGAAACTCAGGCACGCAGGCACAATCTGGGTTTCCTTAAGCCTTCTTAGGCTGAAAATCATTCAGTTTTTTTAACTCCGAGCACGCAGGCACAATTCGGGTTAACATTGAGTATTTTGAAAGATCATTGGGAAATAGATAAGGTGAATTTATGCTTTGTACTATAATAAACATGTAAAAACATAACTGCATGAATTCCGACAACTTTATTTCATGGTCTCAAAGATGTTTACATAGAAATTGAACTAAGTGTAGAAGGGACGTAACTGCTGGATGCTCCAGGGTCTCTTGGTCTCTCCCAGTTCGACATATATCTTTCTCTTTCTTTTGTGATTCAGTCTTTTGGGATCATCCTCCGTATCCCGAATATCTACAAGATAGTAAGATCCATTTTTCATAGCTTTGCTAATGACGAATGGTCCGTCCCAAACAGGGGCTAACTTGTGCTTCCTTTCTTGCACCAACCTTAGCACTAAGTCACCTTGTTTGAAAGAACGGTGTCTGATTTTCCGACTATGGTAACGTCGTAATCCTTGCTGATGAATGGCGGATCTCTGCGGCACAAGTTCTCATTCTTCTTCTAAAAGATCGACGACATCTTGTCGTGCGTTTTTGGCATCCGAGTCATTGTAAGCCTGCACTCTTGGGCTATCATGGAGCATGTCCGTTGGAAGCACTGCTTCTGCGCCATAGACCAGGAAAAACAGGGTTTGTCCTATTGATCTATTTGGCATCGTTCGAATACTCCAAAGCACAGACAGTAATTCTTCTACCCATGCTCCAGCTGCTCTATGAAGAGGAGATTCGAGTCTTGGGTGTATTCCCTGCAGGATTGAGCTATTCATTCTTTCAACCTGCCCATTGGATTGTGGGTGTGCCACAGATGCAAGATCTAGGCGTATTCCTGTTTGTCGACAATGTTTTGCCAACTCTCCAATTGATAAATTTGTCCCGTTGTCCATAATTATGCTTTGTGGAACGCCGTATCTCATGACTACGTCAATGATGAAGTTTCTGGCAGTCACACCGTCATGTTTTTTGATGGGTTTCGCTTCCACCCACTTGGTATACTTATGTACCGCAACGAGTAGATGTGTGAGTCCACCTCTTGTAGTTTTGAATGGTCCCATCATATCTAGCCCCCATACCGCAAATGGCCATGTAATAGGGATAGTTTTGAGTGCTTGGGTTGGCATATTCGTCTGCTTGGCATAATACTGACATCCGGCACATGTATTTACTATGTGTTTGGCGTATGTCTTGGCTGTTAGCCAGAAAAACCCTGCACGGAATGATTGTTTGACTATGCTTTTTGATTGAGCATGATGTCCGCAATCTCCTTCGTGGATTTCTTGCAGGATTTCTTGGCCTTCTTCTGGCGAAATACATCGCTGAAAAATTCCGATAGTGCTGCGTTTATACACGCAACCATTAATTACCGTGTATCCTTTGCATCGACGTTGTATCTGTCTTTGCAAGACCTCGTCTGCTCTATCCGGGAACTTCTGATCAACTAAGAAGTTTAAGTATGTAATTGTTCAATCCGGTTTCAAAGCAGGACTTCAATTGACTCGGAAACTATAGGATAATCAACATCTCCACCTTTGATCGATGGTTCATGCAAATGCTGGACAAACACACCCGGTGGTACGGTTTTCACACTTTCCGAGCCCATGCGGGCTAATGCATCCGCGTTCTAATTTTCTTCCCTTTTGATATGAAGTACTTCATATCCCAGGAAGCAAATGGCAAACTCGTCCACCGTGCTCCGATATTCGGCCATGATGGGGCTTTTGGCGTCCCATGTTTGGTTTAGCTCATGTTGTACCAAATCCGAGTCACCATAGCATCGTATGATTTTGACACCTATTTCTTTTACAATGTGCAAGCCATGAAGCAAAGCTTCGTATTCTGCCATGTTATTACTGGCGTTGAAGTGTATTTGTAATACATACTCCATAGTATCACCTTTTTGGGATTTTAGCACTACACCAGCTCTAGCGCCCTGCTTCATCTTGGATCCGTCAAAGTGCATGACCCAGTATTCCGACTCCGGCATTGGTGTGTTTTCCATTTCTTATGTCCAATCAACGACGAAATCTGCCAACGCCTGGGATGTTATTCCTGTCCGGGGTTGGTACTTAATGTCGAACGCAGCTAGCTTGATGCCCCATTTGGCTACTCGGCCTGTTGCGCCCGCATTTTTAATAATATCCCCTAGTGGTGCTTTACATACCACTCTTATGGAATGTTCTTGGAAATAATGACGGAGTTTTCGAGATGCATAAAACACGCCATATGCCAACTTTTGATAGTGTGGATCCCTTTGTTTAGACTCGGAAAATACTTTGCTGACATAATACACTAGGTATTGCTCTGGTATGCTTTGCTCTTCCTTCCATGTTTCCACAACTATCACCGCGCTGATAACCCTGTTTGTTGCTGTAATATACAGTAACATAAGTTCTTCGTCTTTTGGTGATGCCAAAATCGGAGCTTTCATCAAGGTCTTTTTTAACTGGGTTAATGCTTTGTCCGCCTCATCTGTCCACTCAAATTTGTCGGATTTCTTCAGCAATTTGTATAACGGAAGAGCTTTGTCTCCTAGCCGGCTTATAAACCTGCTGACTGCGGCTGCAGAACCCATCAATGTTTGTGCATCTTTTAAGCACGTAGGCTTTGAGATGTTTAAGATTGCCTTGATCTTTTCCGAGTTTACTTCTATTCATCTATGAGAAACGATAAAACCCAGAAGATTTCCTGAGGGAACCCCGAATACGCACTTTAATGGATTCAACTTCATTTTATAAGTGCGCAAATTTTTGAAAGTTTCTCGTAGATCTTCAAGGAGTGTATCCTTTTACTTGGAAACAAAGGCAATATCATCGACGTAAACGTGAAAGGTTTTTGCTAATCTGACTATGCAAACAACGTTGCATGCAACGCTGGTAAGTTTCACCTGCGTTCTTCAGGCCAAAAGGCATGGTTATGTAATAGTATGTTCCATACAGGGTTATGAAGGAAGTTTTGATTTGATCTTCCTCCTTCATACGTATTTGATGGTACCCAAAATAAGCATCCAAAAAGCATAAAAGCTCAGAGCCAGCAGTGACATCTATTATTTGATCGATTCGCGGTAACGCAAACCTATCTTTTGGACACAATTTGTTTAGGCCGGTGTAATCTATACACACCCTAAGAACAGTACTATCTTTCTTCAGGACTAATACTGGGTTCGCGGACCAATCAATATGTATAACTTCCCGGATAAAATCTGCTGCTAAAAGTCGGATAATTTCCTTGCCAATAGCCATTCGCCTTCTTCTGTCAAATCGATGGAGACCTGTTTGACGGGTTTTGATCCTGGAATCACTTTGAGTTGATGCTCAACAAGTTCCCTGGGTACACCCGGCATGTCCGCAGGACACCAGGAAAAAATATCCTAGTTCTCAAGGAGGAACTTGATGAGCGCGCTTTCGTATTTGTCGGTCACCCTGGTCCCCACTACGAAAAAAAATTTCGGATCTTTGGGAACTAGGATAACCTGTCTTGTATTCTCGGAAGATTTGAAACTGTCTGCTGGCTTCCGGCTTTCTTTTCCTGCCGGCATTTCTGTCAGCAATACTTCTTTTTTTCCGCTCTTTCAATTCCTTCTTTGCTATCACTTTTTCTGCGCAAAGGGCGTTTCCTTTTTCCAACTCGTTTGCCAATTTGAAGTCTCCTGATATGGTAATTACTCCTCCTTTTGGCCCTATCATCTTCAGCTTGTTATAAATATAACGTGATCTTGCCATGAATTCGACGAAAGCTGGACTCCGAGTATTGCATGGTATACACTTTTGAACGGCCCCACCTCGAAAGAGATTTTTTCCTGTCGGAAATGTTCTTTTTCTCCAAAGGTTACGTCTAGGGAAATTTCTCCTAAGGAATGTGCTTGTCTGCCAGGAACAATACCGTGGAAACGTATGTTCCTATGATTGAGCTGGGTCTCGGAGATTCGCAGATGCTTCAGTGTATCCAGATACATGATATTGATGCTGGATCCTCCATCCATCAGCACTCATTTTAGCCTAGTGTTTTGAACAATAGGGCTTACAATTAGAGCTTTTGTGTCGGGTTCTGTGATATTTCCGGGATGATCAGACTGATCCCAGGTAATTGGCATATTCGAGTACTTCAAGAATTTGGGGGGTTGGTGGAACAACCGCGTTTATTTCTCGAAGTGTTCTCTTTGCCACTTTTGCTGAGAGAGTTGCCAAGAAAGTTAGGTTGCATTGTCCATCAACTCTTGGGAATTTTGGTTCGCCTTTTCGCTGCTGTTCCTGGATTTTTTTCATCAGTGTCCGATTCACTGTCTTCTTGTTCAGCTTCTCGCTTTTGGTGCGGAGCAGGCGGCAGCAGGAGCTCGAGGAAGATGGGATCGACCGGATTTGCAAAAACGTCCTTCTAATATTTTCGCTGGTGAAACCCTCTGCGCCCTGACATATGGGATCCGCGGCTTGCCACATATGCGAATACGACACTCTACATTTAGCAGTGACCGTCGATGGACGCCTAAGACGTATTCGATGACCGTATTGAGCATACATTTCCGTACGGTGACCACGGCGAGCTAGTCGGACAAGTATAGTGGCCACCGATGCATTTTACGCTTCTTCCTATGGCTATGGAGGAAGGTTCATCACCTACATCATCAGAATCAGTTTGCTCCTCTTGGGAGCCATTATCCTCATGAAACTCCACATTCATAGATTCTTCAATACTCCCGGTGGATATGTTGTAAACTCTATAAGTATGAGAGTTCGTGCCATAACCAACAAATATGCCTTCAAAAGTTCGAGGATCAAACTTAGACAATCTAGGGCCTTTAATATAGACTTGAAATTTTCACCCAAAAACTCGAATGTACTTAAGATTGGGTTTGCTACCGGTTAGGAGTTCATATGGAGTCATACCAATCATCGGAAGAAGGAAGAGTTGGTTAAATAGATGACAAGTGGTGTTAATGGCTTTGGCCCAAAATTTATATGGGGATTTGAACTCGTCCATCATAGTTCTTGCCATATCAATAACTGTGTGATTCTTCCTCTCCCCCAAACCATTTTGTTGAGGGGTGTACGCAGCGGAATATTGATGTCTTATCCCCTCATCACTCAAGAATACATCCATGGTGTAGTTCTTGAACTCGGACCCATTATCACTCCTAATTGCCAAGATCTTGGTGTCATATTGATGTTGCACTTCCGTGGCCCAAGAGAATAACTTTTCTTGAGTCTCACTCTTCTTCTTCATATAGAATACCCAAGTGTATCTTGTATAATCATCAAAAATCACCAAGCAATACTTCTTCTCACCAAGACTATCATATGTAGGAGGCCCAAATAGATCCAAGTGAATAAGATTAAAGGGCCTCTTTGTGGAGATGATTGATTTCCTAGGATGGTTCTTATCATGCATCTTTCTAGCAACACAAGAGCTACAAGGGCGATCCTTGGAAAAACTCACACTTGTTAGTCCTTCCACGTGCTCACCCTTCATAGGGGTTTGTATATTTCTCACACCTATGTGGCCCAAGCTCCAAAGCCAAACCACGTCGGATTTAGCCATTAGACATGTGGGAAATCCACTACATACATACCGTTCTCCACAAATCCAACAAAGGCCACTTTAAGAGAAACGGTGTGAAGGACAAGCAGGCGATGACTGATACGTCCATTTTGCATCACTGTTTTATATTGTTATTTTCTGTTATTCAGCGATATATTTCATGTTATGATGCATCACTTATGTTATTTTATCTTATTTTGCATGTTTCATAATTTTTGGAAAATAAACACCGGAACTAGAAATCTGATGGAAAAATCACCGTCAAGATACCATATTTCATAAGATCAGAAGAAGAGGGGGGGTACCCTAGGAGTCTTAGAAGTTCCGAGGAGGAAGTGAGCCAGAAGGGCACCCGGAAGGGGGACACCTGGGGCCTACACCACCAGGCGGCGCCCCCCTCTAGCCACGCCAGGGGGTGGTCTGGCCCCCCTTGTCCACTCCTAGGCACCCCCTTTCGTGTACTTGACACCCCAGGGAACCCTAAGCCCGAGGGGATCATCAAATAATTATCCCACCGCCGCCTTGGGGCGGAAAACACTAGAGAGAGAAAAGCTCTCCAGCACGGAGAAATCTGCCTGGACAATTCCTCCCCGGAGAGGGGAAAATGTCGCCATCGTGACCGTCATCGCTCCGGGCATCATTAAGATCGTCATCAAAATCATCACCACTACCAGCACCATCACCCTCATTAGCCACCTTCATCCCCCTGTAACAATTAGGGGTATCTATCGTTGTTTTACATTAGATCTCTCTCCCGGTGTGGATTACTTGTTAGTAGTTGATGCTTGTGAGATTTATCGGTGCTTGCACTTTATGACCAGATTGTTATTACCATTATATCACCTCTGATTATGATCCATATGATGTCTTGTGAGTAGTTCGTTTAGTTCTTAAGGACATGGGAGAAGTCATTATGTTAGTAGTGAAGTTATGTTGAAGTGATATCTCGTGGTTCGGTATTTAAGTTGTTGTGCTATTCTTCTAGTGGTGTCACATGAATGTCGACTACATGATACTTCACCTTTATGGGCCTAGGAGGATGCATTGTGTATTTGGCTACTGATTGTGGGGTTGCCAGAGTGATAGAAACCTAAACCCCCGTTAGGGAACCAAAGCACGGGGGAGTGTAGGATCCCTGAGTTTTAAGGCTGTGGTTAGATTTATCTTAATTAATTTCTTGTATTTGTGGATTCTTACGAGGGTTATAAGCACAAGTATGTATTATTCCTAGTTGGGCGGTGCATTAGGATAGGTTCACCCACACAACACTTCACGAACCAATAAATATTAATCAACCATGATGAAGCGAAAGCACTTGACGAGATTCCAATGTGTCCTCGAGAACGTTTGGTAATCATAAGTAGAACAACCGGATTGTCCTTTGCTATCAAAAGGATTGGGCCACTCGCTGCAATATTATTTATTGTCTTTTATTTGCTCACACTTTATTTATCTGCTATATCAAAAACCACCAAAAACCCGTTTGCTAGTGTTTAAAGTGAATTCTTCATCCCACCTGCTTGTCCACACCTTCTGCTCCACGTTGGGTTCGACACTCTTATTTATCGAAAGTACTACGATACACCCCCTATACTTGTGGGTCATCAAGACTATTTTCTGGTGCCGTTGCCGGAGAGTGAAGTGCTATTGGTAAGAGAAACTTTTATTGTGAGTGTTGTTTTTTATTTCTGCCTGCTGTTTAATTCCATTATGGAGAATACTTTTGGTTATCTATTTAGGGGTACTTCTACCGTTACTGCTAGGATAGTAGGTAACCCGTTATCTGCTGAATTAGATCCTTATAAAATTCCTGTGAAAATTGTTGGACGTGTTAGCTATTACGGAGATGGAAGTGTCCATCCCGATGATCATTTGCTCTTTATACATGAATTATGCAAGTTATTCAGGTGTGAGGTATTACAATGGATCAAGTTAAAAGGAAATTATTTTCTTTATCGTTGAATGGTTCAAATTACTGAAGAATGGTGAATCCATTGGATGGGAGGAAATTGTTCCTCTCTTTCATTCTAAATTCTATCCTCCTAGTGAGATTCATAAAGACCGGAATCAAATATATAATTTCTGGCCTCGTGATGGAGAGAGTATTTCCCAAGCGTGGGGTAGAATGAAGTTATTAATGCTCAAATGTCATGTTCATGAGCTCCCGAGTAATATTGTTATGAATAATTTTTATGCAAGCATTTCTCTTCATGATAAGGATTTATTGGATGCTTCTTGTTCTATATCATTCACACGTATGACGGAAGAAACTAAATGGGTTCTTCTTGACCATATTCAATAAAATACTAAAGGATGTGAGAATGACAAAGGTAGGAAGTCGGGTATAAATTATGATTATGAATGCATTAAATCTTTTATGGGAACTGATGATTTCTATAATGTTAGTATTGTCTGTGGTCTTGTTTCTGAAATCTTTGCACACTGTCTTAAAGCTTTTGCCTCCTATCTTTATATTTTTTTTAAAGGAGTATAGCAAGTATCATGCACCTTATAAATATATTTTTCCTGCTAGTAATGTAAAAGTGCATGTTGTTAATCCTGTTGTTTCTGAGCCTTATATTGAAAAAATGTCTTTCCCTGCTAAGGTGAAAGAACACTCTATTGTAGCTAGTTTGGTTAATAAGAGCATTAAGAAATCTATTGAACCTGATGAACAAATAACCGTTGAACCTGTTGTAGCAATAGTAAAAGATCTTGTTTGTGGAAATGTAGAGGATGAAGACATTGTCTTCTGTGAGGATGCTTCTAATATTGTTTCCCATCCTCATAGACCTAAGAAAACTAGTGTTCATGTGCTTTCTGTTAAGATTGGTGATCATTGCTAGTATGGTTTGTGTGACATTGGTGCAAGTTCTAGTGCTATACCTAATGAGCTTTATATAGAAATTATGCATGAAATTGGTTCTTGTGAGGTTGAGGATATTGATGTGGTTATTCGGCTTGCTAATAGAGAAACTTTCTTTCCGATTGGTATTGTTAGGGATGTGGAAGTTTTATGTGGTAAAACTAAATATCCCATTGATTTTCTAGTACTTGTTAAGGATCCTAGTAAAAATTGTCCTATTATTTTTGGTAGACCTTGCTTGAACACTTGTGGTGCTATTACAGATTGTAAGAGGGAGAAGATATTGATTAAATTTGATGGAAAAACTTATCAGTTCAATTTCTCCAAATTCGCTAGAGAACATTATGAATCTAAATTGCCTCATGAGAATTTTAAAGTTGAACAACTTGCTTCTATTGCTCTTGCTCCTAACAATGCTTTGCATCAATATATGGAGGACCATTAAAGTGAGTCTTTATGGAAGAGAGAAATGAGATTGACGATATTTCTTCTTCGTCAACCGGTGATACTGAAACATAATTTACCTATGGAAGACTTGGGTACCACATTGCCACCCAAGGAGGATTCTATCTTTGATTTGAAACCTTTGCATGCTGATCTTAAATATGCTTATATTCATGATAAGAAAATTTATCCAGTTATTATTAGTGCTAAACTTTGGGTGAAAAAGAGGAAATCTTATTGGGAATTCTGAAGAAACACCGTGGAGCTATTGGATATACCCTTGATGATTTGAAGGGGATTTCTCCTACTGTATGTCAGCATGCTATTAATATTGAACCTAATGCAAAGCCAGTTGTTCAACATCAACACCGTTTAATTCCTAAGATGAAGGAAGTGGTAAGAAATGAGGTATTAAAACTCATTGATGATGGTATTATTTTTCCTATTGCTAATAGTAGATGGGTGAGCTCTGTGCATTGTGTCCCTAAGAAGGTAGGAATGACTGTTGTGCCTAATGAAAATAATGAGCTTATTCCACAAAGAGTAGTAGTTGGTTATAGAATGTGCATTGATTTTAGAAAGGTTAATAGAGTTACTAAGAAAGATCATTATCCTTTACCCTTTATTGATCAAATGCTAGAGAGGTTGTCCAAGAAAACTCATTTTTTGCTTTCTTGATGGTTATTCTAGGTTTTCTCAAATTGTTGTTAGGAAAAAAGATCAAGAGAAAACAACCTTTACTTGTCCTTATGGTACTTATGCCTTTTGGTTTGTGTAATGCTCCTGCTACGTTTCAAAGATGCATGTCTACCAGTTTTCATGGTTTTTGTGAAGAGATTGTGGAAGTATTCACGGATAATTTCTCTGTCTATGGAACTTCTTTTGATAATTGTTTGCACAACCTTGATAAAGTTTGGCCAAGATGTGAGGAAACTAATCTTGTTATTAATTGGGAGAAATGCCACTTTATGGTTAATGAAGGAATTGTTCTTGGACATAATTTTTTTGAAAGAGGTATTGAAGTTGATAGAGCTAAAGTGGAAGCAATAGAGAAAATGCCCTATCCCAGGGATATTAAAGGGATTCGTAGTGTTCTTGGTCACGCTGGTTTTTATAGGAGGTTTATTAAAGATTTCTCTAAAATATCAAAGCCTCTTACTAATCTTCTTCAAAAAGATGTACCATTTGTTTTTTATGATGATTGTAAGGAAGCTTTTGAAACTATAAAGAAGGCTTTAACTACTGCTCCTATTGTTCAACCACCTGACTAGAATTTACCTTTTGAAATTATGTGTGATGCTAGTGATTTGGTTGTAGGTGATGTTCTTGGACAGCGAGTAGATAAGAAATTGAATGTTATTCATTATGCTAGTAAGACTCTTGATGCTTCTCAACATAATTACGCTATTACTGAAAAATAGTTCTTAGCTGTAGTTTTTGCATGTGATAAGTTTAGAACTTATATTGTTGATTCAAAGGTTACTATTCATACTGATCATACTCTATTAGATACCTTATGAAAAAGAAAGATGCTAAGCATAGGCTTATTAGATGGGTGTTGCTTTTACATTAGTTTGATTTGCATATTGTAGATAGGAAGGGTGCTGAAAATCATGTTGCTGATAACTTGTCTAGATTGGAAAACATTGCTTTTGACCCTATTTCTGTTAATGATAGTTTTCAAATGAACAGTTGGCTGCAATAAAGGTAAAATCTCAAGATAGTCCATGGTATGTTGATTATGCTAACTTTATTGTTTCCAAGTATTTGCCTCCAACATTTACAACTCAACAAAGAAGAAAATTCTTCTATGATTTGAGGCATTATTTTTGGGATGACCACACTTATATAAACAAGGAGTAGATGGTATTATGAGAAGATATGTTCCAGATCATGAACAACGTGAAATATTGAAAAAGTTTCATGGTAGTGCTGTTGGAGGACATCACGCTGGAGATAGAACTGCACAGAAGGTTCTACAATCAGGTTTCTATTGGCCTACTCTCTTTAAAGATGCACGTAAATTTATTTTATCTTGTGATGAATGTCAAAGAGTTGGTAATATTTCTAGACGTAATGAAATGCCTATGAGTTATTCTCTTGTTACTGAACCTTTTGATTGTTAGGGGTTTGACTTTATGGGTCCTTTTCCTCCTTCAAATGGTTATACTCATATTCTTGTTGATGTTGATTATGTTACTAAGTGGGTAGAAGCTATACCTACAAAAAGTGCTGATGGTGAGACCTCTTTAAAAATGCTTAAAGATGTTATTTTCCCTAGGTTTGGTGTGCCTAGATATCTTATGACTGATGGAGGTTCTCATTTTATTCATGGTGGTTTTAGGAAAACCCTTGCTAAATATGATGTTAATCATAGAATTTCCTCAGCTTATCATCCTCAAACCAGTGGATAGGTAGAATTGTAAAATAGAGAAATTAAATCTATCTTGCAAAAGACTGTTAATAAATCTAGGAAGAATTGGTCTGATAAGTTGAATGATGCTTTATGGGCGTATAGGACTGCTTATAAAAATCATATGGGTATGTCTCCTTATAAAATGTATTATAGAAAAGCTTATCACTTGCCTTTAGAATTAGAACACAAAGCTTAATGCTTGATTTGAACCATTTTGATGAATAAAGATGTGAAGCTTATGAAAATGTTGAACTCTTTAAAGAGAAAGTTAAACAATGTTATGATAAAAGAATCCTTAAAAGAGAGTTTCATGTTGGTGAGAAAGTTCTATTGTATCGGTCTCATCTCAGATTTTTTGCGGGGAAATTACTCTCCAGATGGGAGGGGCCTTATATTATAGAAGAAGTGTATCGTTCAGGTGCAATCAAAATGTATTGCCTTAAAGATAACACTACACAAGTGGTAAATGGGCAAAGACTCAAACATTATATTTCTGGGGATTCCTATGATGGGAGAAGTTCATTAGAAGGAAGATTCTAGAATCTGCAGAGTCCGTTTTCGAATAGGTAATAGTCCTATTAAGGAAAACTTTGCGGAATACCTTTTAAGTTATAAATTACTGGTTTTTGGAAAATATGAAAAATACTGAGCCAAAGAAGAGTAGGAGGAGGTGCCCGAGGGAACCATACCATGTCTGGGTGCGGGCCCACCCTTGGCTGCGCCTGGCTATGGTGTAGGCGCCCCAAAGCCCCTCTCCGACTCGTTTTCGACCTGGACTTTCCTTTCGTTATGTATGTTTCTGATATTTAACCCCTGGACCCCTCGAGATCCGTATATCGTTTTCTCGTCGTGTTTCTATTTTGACATGTTTCTGCCAGATCTGTTTTCAGTTTTAGAAGCACCATGGCCTCCGCCAACAACAACAAAGGGACGAGCCAATGGAAGATGATCTCGAAGGTCCCAGGCGCAAGAACATGGATCAGGGCGTCAAGAGAGAAGAAAAGAGGACGTCATCAATCAGTGTTTCTTCTTGTAGCATGCAAGGACCAACACCATCAGTTCCGGTCCTTAGCTCCATCCTTAGAGTAGAGGAAGCTCTTCGAGTTGCAGATGAGTTCTGTGAATTTAAAGAGCTTTAAGGATGGAGGTAGAGATTCTTCAAGAGGAGAACGACCGGTTTTGTGAGATGCTGAAGCGTTTTCATGCCTTGCTTGAGAAGAGTGCATCACCACCACCACCAAAGAATTGATTCATCATTGGTATTGGCATCCCATTGGCTTGTTCCAAGTTGGCGGAGTGTCGCGATATCACACCTTTATCTTTCACCTTTTTATCTTTTAGTAGATTCATATCATGAGTAGAGAAAATATCATATAGTATGGTTTGCAGTATGGAAGTATCACTTTTTAGTTGGTTATCGTTGTATCCCTTGGTTTGAGTTGCCGTAATGAAATACTAATGAGAATTTTCATCATCTACTTTCTCTACTTTATTTTAGTTTGCAATTTTTGTTGTATGGTTGATCTTGTTATTAGTATTTGTACCAATGTTGGAGCTTCAAGTTAATATAGTTGGTTTTGGCAAACTTAGCATTGGTCAGTAGCAACAATTCGTTGAGACTTAAGTAGAAAAAAGGGAGTTGCATGTAGATATATTATTTCATGATCTTTATTTCTTGTTAGCTCATAAGTTTAGTATTCTCAAGTAAGATTGTTTGTACCTTCAAGCAAGGTTGCATGATTGGATTTATCATATATGTATTTGTTTGTTTTACCTCAATTCTTATCCTCGCTACCCAATCTTGCTAGCCAAAAACCTGTACTGAGAGGGAATGCTTCTCATACATCCAAACCATGAGCCCCAAAACCTTGCCATTTGTGTCCACCATACCTACCTATATGTGGTATTTCACTGTCACTCCAAGTAAATTGCTTGTGTGCTAGCTTTAAAACCTTCAAAATTACACATGTTTTGTGCCCCTGTTTTAGCTCATGAGGACACAAGTAGAGAATCTTCATCTCACTTGTTGATTGGATTGCACACCCTAGACTAGTGGCTTCAGCCGCTTATCCAAATGCTAGAAGAGCTGGCTGCGGGGTTCCCAGCCCCAAATAATAATACAAATTCTCTTCACTATTTTTGCCCCTGATTTATCAGTCAAAGCATAATTGTGTAAACAAAAGAGAAAGAGGAATGACCTTTTATACCAGTTGCGTCCTTCAATGCGAGCCGCTCTTGTGAAGTCTAGTTGGCTGGTGACGTACTGTATTTTCTGTTTTCAATTCGTTGACATAAACATACACCTCTCTCAAAATTAGACACTCATCCATGCTTTGTGATTGTTGGCAGGCACCCGAGGATTCGGTTAGCCATGGTTTGTGTAAGAAAGGTTGGGAGGAGTGTCAACCATTTTATACCTCTGTTTTACAAAATAAAAGCTCTAGCACATGAGTGATCCATGCTTCCCTCTGTGAAGGGCCTATCTTTTACCTTTATGTTGAGTCAGTAAACCTACTTCTTTCTTTCATTTGAGTTATTGTGATCCATCCATCTATATGTTGATTTACTCAATCATGTTCTCTATTATTCCTTTTTTGTACAAATGCTTTTATCTATTTGAATACCACTTTGAAAGTTACCAATGTCTCCAAAGAGACTGTTATAATTGAGCATGATAAACTCTGCAATATAAGCTCTAGTATAAAGACTCTGATCGAAAGATAAGTACACTATTAATTGTTCTCTGAACAAGAACGAAGTTGGCATTTACCAATTTTGATTTACTTTTCCACCTTTATTGTCATTTCCTCTACTTGTTTCAAGTTTGATTATATGAGAGGAAGTTGTTGTGTAAAATGAATTGTTCTTTGTTAGATGTTATGTCTGTTGTCCGTATTTTATTTATCGACACCTCACGCCATAAACCTGTGGTCATGTTTACTAAGTTCAGTTTCGCTTGGGGACAAGCGAGCTCTAAGCTTGGGGGGAGTTGGTACGTCCATTTTGCATCAATGTTTTATATTGTTATTTTCTGTTATTCATCGATATATTTCATGTTATGATGCATCACTTATGTTATTTTATCTTATTCTGCATGTTTCATAATTTTTGGAGAATAAACACCGGAACTAGAAATCTGATGAAAAAAAGCACCGTCAAGATATCCTATTTTAGAAGATCAGAAGAAGAAAGGGGATACCGGAGGAGTCTTAGAAGTTCCGAGGAGGAAGTGAGCCAGAAGGGAACCGGGAGGGGGGCCACCTGGGCCCACACCACCAGGCGGCGCTCCCCCCTCTGGTCGCGCTTGGGGGTGGTCTAGCCCCTCTGGCACACTCCTAGGCGCCCCCTTTCGCGTACTTTGTGACGCCCCGAGATCGGGCACTATGCAAATTTCAGCATTCCCGCCAAAATCAACATAATAACCGATTCCAGGTTGCCACTTGTGATAACATTACAACAGTTCAGGAATAATCCACAACGACAACAGAAAAGATATATACAAGATGACTCAAACGAGCCAGGGATACAACTGATACAATACAAAGATCCAAATAACAGCGGAAGAAACAACATATCGTCCGTCTACGGACAAGATCCAAATTGGACTAAGAGTCCTGAAGATAACCGAAGGCGTCCAATCCCTGCCCAGGCCAAGCCGGAGGGATTCCCAAGCTAACGTCGTCAGACTTCAAACCTGTTGACTGCAATATTGAATATGCAGCCACGAAAGAGATTCGTGGGTCAGTACGGTTAAGTACTGGCAAGTGGATAAACCATACTCACAAGATACCGGGGTAACCAGTCATCACAAGATACAAATACTTTGGTATCAACGGGAAGGAAGGGATTATTGCAAATAAGCGGCAGAGGGCTGCACTAACCATCTACAGAGAGATACTACAACTTCCGGCTAACAGAAAGAAGATAAGATCGAGTATTGTAACCAACTGAAAGATAACTTCAAACAAACCCATCCTGGATCTCGCCCCTTATCCGAAGAAGCAATCCGAGGATAACTCACACAGTTGGATTAATGATGGTTCAGATTATTGTGTCAATAAGCCTATTACTAGTCAAGTTGTTAATCATTGGGTGTAAGATTGTTAATCATTAGGTTTAAGTTGTCCTGAGTACTTGTTAGCCAGTACTTTCACCAAGTAATCCATAACCGCGGAAAACACGGCTTCTCGAGAAGATTATCCCTGCAGGGTTGCACCAATTTGGCCGTACACGTATGAATAACCCGCCAGATGGAAAGGCCCTTCCACCAAGCGGGGCACTCAACACAGCTCAACTCTTCTTCGCATCAAGCCCAAAGCACCTTGGGCGCACGGCTAATCGAGCCCAGAAGAAAATGGACCCTCATAGCACTCTAAGAACGTGTCCCCCTATATGCCGACTACGAAAGTTCCACCCGGGTACCACGGGCTCGCAAGATCATGCATGCAGCAAATGGAAAACCCGAACTAAATGAGGCGATTTGGACGAGATGCGAATCGAGTCAAATTGAAGGGGGCGCCCATACTCGCTTCCCACATGCGGGTAGTGCGCTCATCATGGATCAGTAGACAAGACCCTTTTCCTATTAGGGTCGACACTAGCAGGCCTCAAAACCACTTAGGGCCTCCTGCCGGTGCCTTATCATCAGATTATTATTACCATTAGCATTAACAGGATTGATTGATTAACATCGAGCCCCCAGAACGATAATAATAAAAGAAGTAACCGACAACAGACTCGAGCAAAAGCAACCCTAAGCATGCAGCTACGACACGAGGGCCAACAAGGTAAACAAACAACAGTTAATAGGAAGTGGAAGGAAAAAAAGGCTATATCATGGCTGCAAGGTAAACATATAATAGGATCGAGACACAAGCATCGTATCAACAGGCTAGAATAGGAACAACGGAAAGAATCGGTAACAAGTGATGAAAGGCAGCCATTTGGCAGCAAGTGAGTATACTTGCCTGAGATCCCGCAAGGTAGCAGAACTTGTCGTTGCTCACATCATCTCAACGTCCTATCCGGGAAGAAGCAACGAACCTCGAACAAACACCGAATGCAACAATTACTACTACGGCAAAAGATCCAGCATGATCCTATTTTATATGCATGACATGGCAAGATGCAACAGGGGAAACAACTTAAGCAATTTAATCGGAACCGGAGTCCGGAGAAATAGGAATTGGTTCAAGTTGTTTATATAACCATCAATTTAATTGTTGTTCAGCATGGCAAACAATAAAGTAGATGAGGTAGGCAATTTAAATGGAAGGGGCAACAGCTGGAAATAATTAGCCCACACATTCCATATGTTGTCATATAGGTGAACATGCATAACAAGATCTAAAGTGCACAAGATAAGATGCAAACAGAGATATGAATGGCATGAACAGATTCCTTGCAATCTTCTGACTGAAAAACATATTTTATTTGTTTGATTTGGAATTAAAATGAATTAGTTATGAATTTTGGCAATTTAAATTGCATTAAATAAGAGGTGAAACAATTATTCAAATTAATTGTTGTAAACCAGAAAACAAAGCTGATATCCAAGTGTGGCATGTGATTTTGGATGAAATTCATGTTTTGAGTATTTAATTTGGAGCAACCATTTGCAAGTTATTAATTATGCCATTTAATTAACCAATTTAAGGATTATTAAATAACATTAATTTTAATTGCCCAAATTGCAAAACAAAGTTGATAAACAGAAAGTACAAAGAATTTGGACTGAAAAACATATTTTATTTGGGTTAATTGAATTAAGTATGAATTAATTATGGATTAATCAAAATTAAGAGGATTTGTTTGAATTTGAAATTTGGATGTTTTTGAAATAATCAAAAAAGAAAACAAAAAGCATATTTGAAAAGAGCATTTAATTTTGATTGGTGTACATATTTTATTTTTTGAATTTGGAGTTTAAATGGATTTATTAGATGCATTTGAATGGCAGGGACCAAACGGTGATTTGTTAAGGGCCTAGCCGTGAAGGAAACAGGGGGACAGGGGTCTCTCTGTGAAGCAGCACCAAAAAAACGGGTGTGCACCGAGCCACAGTGACCCTGGGCCGCTGCCAAGCGGGCCCAGGCCACGCTGGCGCTGCGCGGGCGCGGTTAGGAGGTGACTGGGCAGTGCGGTGCTATGACGTGTGGGACCGGATGCGCGCGAGGGGAAATAAAAGGAAAAGGGTGCGCCCCCTGGGGATCGAACCCAGGCGCTGTGGCTCGCGCGCCGTGGAGCAGTACCACTGTGGTACTGACGCGGTTGTGATGGAAGGGATGTTTGACTGAATATAAGGCAAACCCACGGCGTTTAACTGAAACTCGACACCGCGGTCGCTACTGAACCTGACGGTGATCGATCGGAAGGCCGCGGCCGACGGTGACATACGGCGCACGACGGGGGGGGTGGTGTGCTCGCGAGAGTGCGGTGGTGACCGTGAGTGCGGTGAGATGGGAGATGGAAGGAGGGAAGGAGGGAGGTGGGCGCTGCTCACCTCGGTTTCAGGTCGAGGAGGTGCTGTCGACGTGCAGCCCCGGAGAGTCCTTGCCGGCGACGGCGCGGCCACCACAGCGGTTCCCAGCAGACGGCGAGGGGACGGGGAGCTTCAGGGTATCGCCGCGGTTCCATTCCCGGCCGCCGTGCATCCTTGAGGCGACCAAGGCGGTGGGGGCGACGGGAGGCAGGTTCTGACGGCGAGTGATCGATGTGGTCGAGGTTCAGAAGAACAGAAGGTAGGTGGAACGGAGAGGAGGAACTGGCGGCGCTAGGGCTAGGGGTCTAGGGTTAGGGCTAGGCTGAGGGGAGGGGTAGGTACTTATGGAGAGAGGAGCCATGGTACGGCAAGCATCCAGGAGGGGAGGGACATGATCGGGTGGTTCTGCTGATGTTCGTACAGGGTGACGACAGGGGGAGGAAGACGACAGATGAAGGGGTATCGGGCCACCAGAGAGAAGTGGGCTGGGGGAGAAAAAAGAAAGGATGGGGTGGGCTTGGATGGGATGGTGGGCTTGGGAGGAGAAGAAGAGGGATGGGCTGCCTCCCTCTATTTTGTTGCTTTTTCCTTTATCTCTTTTTTTTGTAAAGGTTGGAAGGGGAGAGAGATAGAAAAGGGTTAGGGTTTTCTTTTATGGACTATTTGTTTTAATTTTCAAAACACAAACTTAAAGCAATGTTAGCATTATTTTTCACAAGATTGAAATTCTAATTGATTTAAAGTTGTTTAGTTGAAATTTTCAAATAGGGTTTGAGGTTGGTTATTTGATGATTAAAGTTTATTAATTTGCACAACAATAAATTAAAGCAAGTTTAGTTATTGATTTCAAGATTGGTAATATTAGTTTGATTTTCAAGTGGTTAGTTGAATTTCAAATAATGTTTGATTTGGGAATTTTGGAAATAGTCAAATTCTATTTAATAAGCTCAAGCAATCATACAAACATTATTGAATTTAATTTGTTTGCCAAATTTTAATCTTTAAACCCATATTGAAATATGATAAGTAAGATTGATTTGATTCGGATTTTTGAATTTGCCATTAGGGTTTTTAACAAAAGGGGAAAATTTTATTAACAGGCAATTTGATTAAAACAAATTCAACCATTGAAAAACAATTGAGTGGTTTAGTTTGCAATTTTGAAATTGGGAAGTTTGAACATGTGGAAAAGTTTTAATTGTGTTTGAATTTTCAGTTGTTTTGAAAAAACAGAATGCAATGCTCATGTGATGCATGTGATGCAAGCAAAAAGAAAACAAACACTTCCTATTAGGGTAACACCCCAGGTGTTACAGACGACACCACTAACAAGGGATTGCGCCCTCGCAATCCACCTGCTAACCCGGGAGGGGAAAGAAGTTCGACTATCGATTCTTCGTGCTTCCAGTTGATCTCCTCGACACCACTAACAAGGGCTTCTCGACACCACTAACAAGGGATTCTTGCTCGGAGTGACGACGATGTTCTTCCACCAGGAACCTTCCGATGATCGAACCTATTAGGTTAAGGGCTCAGAAAACGTCCACCCACGTAGGATCCTAATACTTTGAAAGATTGAGTACGAGAGTAGACTCCAAAACAAATAAGATGGGAGGGGAAATAGAATAGGGATAAGGAGAAAACAAGAATCCTATTGAGATGTTTTTTTTTCCAAAATAGTTTAGCAGAAATAGTTTTTGACACTCTAGAAACAACGACCGTTAGCGAGGTTATCCTACAGGCTTTGCGGACCCGTTGCTTCGATAACCATTCGTATCGAAACAATCTCGGGAATCGGAACCAAGGCTCTGATACCATTTGTGACGCCCCGAGATCGGGCACTATGCAGATTTCAGCATTCCCGCCAAAATCAACATAATAACCGATTCCAGGTTGCCACTTGTGATAACATTACAACAGTTCACGAATAATCCACAACGACAACAGAAAAGATATATACAAGATGACTCAAACGAGCCAGGGATACAACTGATACAATACAAAGATCCAAATAACAGCGAAAGAAACAACATATCGTCCGTCTACGGACAAGATCCAAATTGGACTAAGAGTCCTGAAGATAACCGAAAGCGTCCAATCCCTGCCCAGGCCAAGCCGGAGGGATTCCCAAGCTAACGTCGTCAGACTTCAAACCTGTTGACTGCAATATTGAATATGCAGCCACGAAAGAGATTCGTGGGTCAGTACGGTTAAGTACTGGCAAGTGGATAAACCATACTCACAAGATACCGGGGTAACCAGTCATCACAAGATACAAATACTTTGGTATCAACGGGAAGGAAGGGATTATTGCAAATAAGCGGCAGCGGGCTGCACTAACCATCTACAGAGAGATACTACAACTTCCGGCTAACAGAAAGAAGATAAGATCGAGTATTGTAACCAACTGAAAGATAACTTCAAACAAACCCATCCTGGATCTCGCCCCTTATCCAAAGAAGCAATCTGAGGATAACTCACACAGTTGGATTAATGATGGTTCAGATTATTGTGTCAATAAGCCTATTACTAGTCAAGTTGTTAATCATTGGGTGTAAGATTGTTAATCATTAGGTTTAAGTTGTCCTGAGTACTTGTTAGCCAGTACTTTCACCAAGTAATCCATAACCGCGGAAAACACGGCTTCTCGAGAAGATTATCCCTGCAGGGTTGCACCAATTTGGCCGTACACGTATGAATAACCCGCCAGATGGAAAGGCCCTTCCACCAAGCGGGGCACTCAACACAACTCAACTCTTCTTCGCATCAAGCCCAAAGCACCTTGGGCGCACGGCTAATCGAGCCTAGAAGAAAATGGACCCTCATAGCACTCTAAGAACGTGTCCCCCTATATGCCGACTACGAAAGTTCCACCCGGGTACCAAGGGCTCGCAAGATCATGCATGCAGCAAATGGAAAACCCGAACTAAATGAGGCGATTTGGACGAGATGCGAATCGAGTCAAATTGAGGGGGGCGCCCATACTCGCTTCCCACATGCGGGTAGTGCGCTCATCATGGATCAGTAGACAAGACCCTTTTCCTATTAGGGTCGACACTAGCAGGCCTCAAAACCACTTAGGGCCTCCTGCCGGTGCCTTATCATCAGATTATTATTACCATTAGCATTAACAGGATTGATTGATTAACATCGAGCCCCCAGAACGATAATAATAAAAGAAGTAACTGACAACAGACTCGAGCAAAAGCAACCCTAAGCATGCAGCTACGACACGAGGGCCAACAAGGTAAACAAACAACAGTTAATAGGAAGTGGAAGGAAAAAAAGGCTATATCATGGCTGCAAGGTAAACATATAATAGGATCGAGACACAAGCATCTTATCAACAGGCTAGAATAGGAACAACGGAAAGAATCGGTAACAAGTGATGAAAGGCAGCCATTTGGCAGCAAGTGAGTATACTTGCCTGAGATCCCGCAAGGTAGCAGAACTTGTCGTTTCTCACATCATCTCAACGTCCTATCCGGGAAGAAGCAACGAACGTCGAACAAACACCGGATGCAACAATTACTACTACGGCAAAAGATCCAGCATGATCCTATTTTATATGCATGACATGGCAAGATGCAACAGGGGAAACAACTTAAGCAATTTAATCGGAACCGGAGTCCGGAGAAATAGGAATTGGTTCAAGTTGTTTATATAACCATCAATTTAATTGTTGTTCAGCATGGCAAACAATAAAGTAGATGAGGTAGGCAATTTAAATGGAAGGGGCAACAGCTGGAAATAATTAGCCCACACATTCCATATGTTGTCATATAGGTGAACATGCATAACAAGATCTAAAGTGCACAAGATAAGATGCAAACAGAGATATGAATGGCATGAACAGATTCCTTGCAATCTTCTGACTGAAAAACATATTTTATTTGTTTGATTTGGAATTAAAATGAATTAGTTATGAATTTGTGCAATTTAAATTGCATTAAATAAGAGGTGAAACAATTATTCAAATTAATTGTTGTAAACCAGAAAACAAAGTTGATATCCAAGTGTGGCATGTGATTTTGGATGAAATTCATGTTTTGAGTATTTAATTTGGAGCAACCATTTGCAAGTTATTAATTATGCCATTTAATTAACCAATTTAAGGATTATTAAATAACATTAATTTTAATTGCCCAAATTGCAAAACAAAGTTGATAAACAGAAAGTACAAAGAATTTGGACTGAAAAACATATTTTATTTGGGTTAATTGAATTAAGTATGAATTAATTATGGATTAATCAAAATTAAGAGGATTTGTTTGAATTTGAAATTTGGATGTTTTTGAAATTATCAAAACAGAAAACAAAAAGCATATTTGAAAAGAGCATTTAATTTTGATTGGTGTACATATTTTATTTTTTGAATTTGGAGTTTAAATGGATTTATTAGATGCATTTGAATGGCAGGGACCAAACTGTGATTTGTTAGGGGCCTAGCCGTGAAGGAAACAGGGGGACAGGGGTCTCTCTGTGAAGCAGCGCCAAAAAAAACGGGTGTGCACCGAGCCACAGTGACCCTGGGCCGCTGCCAAGCGGGCCCAGGCCACGCTGGCGCTGCGCGGGCGCGGTTAGGAGGTGACTGGGCAGTGCGGTGCATGACGTGTGGGACCGGATGCGCGCGAGGGGAAATAAAAGGAAAAGGGTGCGCCCCCTGGGGATCGAACCTAGGCGATGTGGCTCGCGCGCCGTGGAGCAGTACCACTGCGGTACTGACGTGGTTGTGATGGAAGGGATGTTTGACTGAAGATAAGGCAAACCCACGGCGTTTAACTGAAACTCGACACCGCGGTCGCTACTGAACCTGACGGTGATCGATCGGAAGGCCGCGGCCGGCGGTGACATACGGCACACGACGGGGGGGTGGTGTGCTCGCGAGAGTGCGGTGGTGACCGTGAGTGCGGTGAGATGGGAGATGGAAGGAGGGAAGGAGGGAGGTGGGCGCTGCTCACCTCGGGTTCAGGTCGAGGAGGTGCTGTCGACGTGCAGCCCCGGAGAGTCCTTGCCGGCGACGGCGCGGCCACCACAGCGGTTCCCAGCAGACGGCGAGAGGCGGGGAGCTTCAGGGGATCGCCGCGGTTCCATTCCCGGCCGCGGTGCATCCTCGAGGCGACCAAGGCGGTGGGGGCGACGGGAGGCAGGTTCTGACGGCGAGTGATCGATGTGGTCGAGGTTCAGAAGAATAGAAGGTAGGTGGAAGGGAGAGGAGGAACGGGCGGCGCTAGGGCTAGGGGTCTAGGGTTAGGGCTAGGCTGAGGGGAGGGGTAGGTACTTATGGAGAGAGGAGCCATGGTACGGCAAGCATCCAGGAGGGGAGGGAGATGATCGGGTGGTTCTGCTGCTGTTCGTACAGGGTGACGACAGGGGGAGGAAGACGACAGATGAAGGGGTATCGGGCCACCAGAGAGAAGTGGGCTGGGGGAGAAAAAAGAAAGGATGGGGTGGGCTTGGATGGGATGGTGGGCTTGGGAGGAGAAGAAGAGGGATGGGCTGCCTCCCTCTATTTTGTTGCTTTTTCCTTTATCTCTTTTTTTTGTAAAGGTTGGAAGGGGAGAGAGATAGAAAAGGTTTAGGGTTTTCTTTTATGGACTATTTGTTTTAATTTTCAAAACACAAACTTAAAGCAATGTTAGCATTATTTTTCACAAGATTGAAATTCTAATTGATTTAAAGTTGTTTAGTTGAAATTTTCAAATAGGGTTTGAGGTTGGTTATTTGATGATTAAAGTTTATTAATTTGCACAACAATAATTAAAAGCAAGTTTAGTTATTGATTTCAAGATTGGTAATATTAGTTTGATTTTCAAGTGGTTAGTTGAATTTCAAATAATGTTTGATTTGGGAATTTTGGAAATAGTCAAATTCTATTTAATAACCAAGCAATCATACAAAACATTATTGAATTTAATTTGTTTGCCAAATTTTAATCTTAAAAACCTTATTGAAATATGATAAGTAAGATTGATTTGATTTGGATTTTTGAATTTTCCATTAGGGTTTTTAACAAAAGGGGAAAATTTTATTAACAGGCAATTTGATTAAAATAAATTCAACCATTGAAAAACAATTGAGTGGTTTAGTTTGCAATTTTGAAATTGGGAAGTTTGAACATGTGGAAAAGTTTTAATTGTGTTTGAATTTTGAGTTGTTTTGAAAAACAGAATGCAATGCTCATGTGATGCATGTGATGCAAGCAAAAAGAAAACAAACACTTCCTATTAGGGTAACACCCCAGGTGTTACATACTTGACCCTAGGGAACCCTAAGGCCGAGGGGATCATCGAATAATTGTCCCACCGCCTCCTCGGGGTGGAAAACACCAGAGAGAGAAAAGCTCTCCAACAGGGAGAAATCTGCCGGGGAAATTCCTCCCCAGAGAGGGCAAAACGTCACCATCGTCACCGTCATCGCTCCAGGCATCATCAAGATCGTCATCATCATCACCACCAGCACCATCACCCTCATCATCCACCTTCATCCCGTTGTAACAATTAGGGGTCTCTGTCATTGTTTTACATTAGATCTCTCTCCCGGTGTGGATTACTTGTTAGTAGTTAATGCTTGTGAGATTTATCGGTGCTTGCACTTTATGACCAGATTGTTATTATCCATTATATCACCTCTGATTATGATCCATAAGATGTCATGTGATTAGTTCGTTTAGTTCTTGAGGACATGGGAGAAGTCATTATGTTAGTAGTGAAATTATGTTGAAGTGATATCTCGTGGTTCGGTATTTAAGTTGTGGTGTTATTCTTCTAGTGGTGTCATGTGAACGTCGACTACATGATCCTTCACCTTTATGGGTCTAGGAGTATGCATTGTGTATTTGGCTACTGATTGTGGGGTTGGCAGAAATCTAAACCCCTGTTAGGAAACCAATGCACGGGGGAGTGTAGGATCCCTCAGTTTTAAGGATGTGGTTAGATTTATCTTAATTAATTTCTTGTATTTGCGGATGCTTACGAGGGGTATAATCACAAGTATGTATTAGTCCTAGTTGGGCGGTGCATTAGGATAGGTTCACCCATACAACACACTTCACGAACCAATAAATATTAATCAACCGTAATGAAGCGAAAGCACTTGACGAGATTCCAATGTGTCCTCGAGAACATTTGGTAATCATAAGTAGAACAACCGGCTTGTCCTTTGCTATCAAAAGGATTGGGCCACTCGCTGCAATATTATTTACTGTCTTTTATTTACTCGCACTTTATTTATCTGCTATATCAAAAAGCACTAAAAACATGTTTGCTAGTGTTACAGTGAATTCTCCATCCAACTTGCTTGTCAACACCTTCTGCTCCTTGTTGGGTTCGACACTCTTATTTATAGAAAGTACTACGATACACCCCTATACTTGCGGGTCATCAATGACGCCCAAATACAGATGTAAAATTCCATTCACAAAGTTGCAAGACGGAAAGGAGATTATAGCCAAGGGACTCAACAAGGAGGACTTTCTCGATGGATGCATCTGGAGAAATGACCAGCTTGACATGTCCCAATACCTTATGTTTTGAACCATCATCAATAGTTACTTGTGCAAATTTGATGAGTTGACGCTTTAAGTCTTCTAACACTTCCTTGCTTCCGATCATATGTGCGGAACAACCGCTATCAATCATCCATAATGTTCCCCCGGAAGCACCTACAATGAATCAATTACTTGTCTTAGGTCCCCATTTTTGGATGGATCCTTTCTTGTTAGTCACAGGGGCCTTTGGAACCCAAATAGAATACTTGTAATCATCACCATATGAAGTGTCAACATATTTTTCATATACATGACCATCACTAGATTTAAGAAGCACATAAGATGGGTTGTATTTCCCGCAAAGTTCTAATGAGTAGTAGTATCCCTAGGGACAATACTTTTAGCAATAATATCAAAATCCGCTACATCATTATCCAACTCCCCTCCTTCACAAAAACAATAGCATTAGTGGAGGTAGTTGACTTCTTCTTGTAGGTCTTCTTGGATGAAAACCCAAACCCAATGCCTTGCTTCCAAATAACTCTCTTTTGACTATTCAAAATAGCATTGAGGTTCTTTTTCCCTTGGATTAAAGTGGCAAGGCCTTTGTTGAGTTGGGCCTTCAACCTATTGTTCTCCTCAATGAGACTTGCCTTGACACATAAAGGTTTAGTGGCACAAGCATTTGCATTTATACCTTTTGATTCTTTCAAAGTCTTTAGCTCATTTGAGAGTGTTCGATGATCAATTTTAAGCTTATCAAAATTCTTAATGAGCTCATTGTAACCTTTGTTAGTTTCATCATTTAAGTCCATGAATTCCGTTACCTTAGCAAACGCATGTTCACGATCAAACTTTACTTTAGCTATATCAATTGCAAAGGTATCTTCAACTCTTTGTCTAAAACAATGTGATTCATCTAGAGCTTTCTCAAGCTCCTCAATTTTACTAGCATCATCATGAGCGAAGCTTTCAAGTAATATGATTCTCTCATTATGTTCATCAATGAGGCCATGTGCCTCACTTAATTGATCCATGAGAGATTCAAAGGTAGTTTTAGTTTCACCTTCTAGTTTCTTCACAAAGTTTGTTAAGGGATCTTGAACATTGTCCACATCCTCAACAAAATTTAATAGAGATGGAGTAGAAGAATTTGCAAGTTTGAGTGTAGGAGTAACCTTTGGGGATATACCATTGGCCATGAAGCACTTGTGACTCGAGGGTTCCTTCTTGTCATTGGGGTTGGAGAAGAAAGAGCTTAATCTTTAGGGAATGACGCCCTTTACGACGGCCGCCATGTTCACTTTTTCACCATCACCATCACTCTCTTCACCACCGGATGTGTATTCAACTTCCTCTGCAACCAATGCCCTTGGAGGTCCTCTCTTGATGAAGTTCTTGGACATGGTAATGAAGGTGGATTTATTTATAAGTCTTCCACCATTCTCAATTCTACTCTTGAAAGGACACTCCACAACAAAGTTCTCACTATCTCTACAATTGAAACAAGTCCTTTCCTTCTTCATGCTTGAGACTTCCTTTCCCTTGTTCTTGGTGGCATTTGATCTAAAGTCTCCTTTCTACCACCACTTGTGTTGAGCAAGGGCCAAGAATTCTTCATGTGATGTCCTCATCTCCCTCTCGGAGACAACATACGAGGAACCACCATCATCACTTGAATCATATTCTTCATGGGGTCTGTCCTTCAAGACGAGAGAAGTTCTCTTCATTCTATTTACACGGTCCATGGCATCATCGGAGGACTTTTCATGACGTTTAGGGTGATGAAGAGACCCAAAAAAATCATTTGGGGATAGGTCCAAGAAATCAGCCCTTGATTGCACATTCATGACCATGTTCTCATTGTATGTGATCAAGGTGAGTAGAAATTTCACCTTGACGCAATCCTCATCACAATCCTTGAATCCACAGTCTCTCATGTCAACCACAAGTGCCTCGAGTCTTCTAAACATGTCTTCTATAATTTCTTCATCCTTCATATAGAAATTCTCAAGTTGTCTATGGATGATTGACTTCTTGGAGCGTTGTACGTTGACATTGCCATCAGACATGTCAATGATGCAATCCCATGCTTTCTTGGCACTTGTGAAGGACCGGATGTGCTCGACTCCTTCCTTTTCCATTTCCTTCTACAACATGTGTATGGCATGGGAATTGAGTTTCTCATCTATGACATCACTTGAGCTTAAGTGCTTGGGGTCCTTTGGCTCATATCCATTCTCAACAATCCTCTATATTTGCATTGAAGAGCTACACATGTAAGACTTCATGGAAGCTTTCCAATTAGTAAAAACTATTCCTGTCTACCATAGAAGGTGCACCAAGAAGGTTAACATGTGTATCTTGAACATTAGGGGCATTGTTATAAGAATAACCAAAGGTATTTTCATGAATATTATAATTTAGGCTTGGATGTACCATAGACTTCCTTAGAATGAAGGGAGTTCCATTTTCATCTACATTAATATGCTCATTGGAGTGATAAGATGTAGATGTCATTTATTTTATTAGTCCCTCCATCCTCTTTTCGGACCTATCAAGCGTAGCTTGAATTGGATGTTGGATAGCATCCATGGTGACGGTTTCATCCGCCATCCTCCTCTTTAGGCAGTCAAGCCTTAATAAAGAGACAAGGCTCTGATATAAATTGACTGATCGATAGGTTAACTAGAGGGGGGTTGAATAGGTTAACTAAATATTTTACTTCTTTTTCGATTAAACAAGATAATGCTCAAATATAGATTGTCTAGATTATGCACCCACGTAAACAATTCTATATGGTGAGCAAATACTACTAGCACAAGATATTTATTTAACTAAGATAGTAGCAACAAGTAAAGGTAAGTTGAGGGATAACCGAACACAATGACGCAGAGATGTATCCCGAAGTTCACTTCCCAATGGAAGCTAGTCTCCGTTGGAGCAGTGTGCCGCCACCAAAGTGGAACACCGAGTAGCCGTCAAATGGCACACCGTATCTCCTTTGAGTCCTTCCACTGATGTGGAGAGGCTCGAATCACTATGTTGCCATTGAGGTTGACAACTAGAACCTTTACAAGGATGAGGCACACTCCACAACTTGGAGGGTCCTCACCAAATCCCGGGAGCCGCCAAGACTACGGAAAACAAGATCCATGATCTCCAAAGCTTCAGGGATACCAACAATGCTCTAAGATTCAATGAGCTAAGATAAACAAGGTTCTAGGTTCCAATGAACCAAGGACAACAATATCCCTAGCGGATGAGTGATGTGGTGACAAATCGGTTTGGTGGAGTTATAGATCTAATGAGTCTCCTCCAAATCCCAAAAGATCATGAGGTTTGGTTGGGTATTTGGGGAGATCCTTGAGTTTGAAGGTGGCCAACAATGGTGGAGAGAGAAGGTTAGTTTGACACCTTCTAAAGGTAGGGGAAGAGCCCTATTTATAGTGGTGGGGGCGGAATGGCAGTTGTGGGGGGAGGGGGTCATTTTTCCCTGTCTGGAAACCCGTCCAGGGATCCTGGCCAGGCCGGCTGTGGCACATACCCGCCAGCCTAGGCCAGCTCACTGGGAGCCTTACCCGTAGTGGCAAAGAGGCCGGTATGTGGCCCATCCTAGGACCGGCTGTCCAGCGCCCAGCCTGAACACCCGGCCTGGGACGGCTTTTCTGTTGTCTTAGGCCGGAACCCTACCCGAGCCGCCTGGCCTCGGGACCCGGCCAGGCTGGCAGACAGATTCTTCTCCCTTTCTTATTTATCGAATTGCCCACAGCGGTCCACTTGTACTCAGTTTTACCACCTAGCGCGGAATCGACCTCAGTTTTGCCCCTAGTCTGTGTGCAACTACTATGGAGAGGCTGGAACGGTAAGTTTGGAGTCGAATCCGTTAGGCGAAGTGGGCCTGGAGGAGTCAGACTCCGTTTCGCGAAGTGGGTCCGCGTGGGACTGCCAGCTCGTTGAAACCGTCCGGAGCTTACAGGTGGGAACGCGCAGTTAGTTGACTAATCTGAATAGTCCACACCCGAGGTTCCCGCCACCACCGTCGTGCGCTGCCGCCCAATTTAGTTGCCCCGCCGTCGTGCGCTGCCGCTCTCGCCGCCGCCACCTCCGCACCACCCCCTGCTGCGCCACGAGCACCTGCGGCACCACCACCACCTGCTCCACCGCCACCTTCCTCAGCCAGCGCCCCACCGCCACTTGTGTCGCCACCTGTGTCGCAGCCAGCAGCACGCATTTGCGCCGCCAGCACCACCTGCACCACCTGCACCGCCGCGGCCGTTCCGCGTGGCCACCTGCTTCACCGCCGCGGCCGTCCTGCCACGCCGCTGGTGGGGCGCTCGTTCCACCACTCTTCCCGCCACCTGCTCGACGAAATGGATTGGGTGAATGAAATGGAGAGCGGCCGCGCCATGGGGCCGGAGACACGCCGCGTCCACGATTGGGTTCCCAATGGGTAAGTACTGAGCTTTGAATTGTCGATTAGACATGGGATGCCATTCATTTGCACCTGATTGCATCTCTATTTTCGTGGGTTAGGATGGAGTTGCGGTTTGCTTTCTTGATAAACGTTAGAAGGGAGCGCTACACCGTCGATGCAGACAGTAAGAAGAAATACCAAGGAGGTTTCAGTTATTCGGTCCCAATGGATTGTAACTGGAGTTTCAGACAATTTGGGGAGATAATTTGCAGCCCATATCCTTGGGGTTTGCATGATGAAGTGGAATTTAGATACTTTGATGGGGGAAAAGATTGGATCCAAATTAGTAATGATGAAGAGCTCGCTACCATGTTTTCTAAGCATAAGGAGGCAGAGAATTTTCATGTGAAGCTGCGAAATGATGTGGTTGTGCCGGCAGTTGGACAGACGGTGGCGGGTTCATCTTCTGTGGCAGGACCATCACGTCGTACTGTCAACTCCAGCCAGAACAGTTCAAAACCAGCTCGACGTGGTGGCTCGACAAGTGTGGGCACTGGGAGAAGGGTTCATGTTGAAGTGGAGGAGGATGCCTGCATTTCTGCGGATGATGAAGAGATGCTATATCCTGGTGTTATTCGGAATTTAAGACCGACGCCTCGGGCTGAAATCCAATATGAGTCTGACAGTGTTGATGAAGAAGAGGAAGACCGGACACCTGTTGAATGGAACCCTGCGAACCCTCTTATGGCAGAAGGTTGCATTTTTTCTTCCATGGCTGAGTGTAGAAATGCACTTGTGACGTACTGCATGAAGATAGAACGTGCCTTTAAAGTTGAGAAGAGCGATAAAAGGCGCTACACCGTGCGTTGTGTGTCTGAAGATTGTCAATGGAGGATGCACGCATCTAAAATGCGTGGCAGCACCAATGTTCAGGTAAAAGTGAACCCTTTTCCCCACACATGTGGAGAATCAACCCTTAGGAAGCAAACAATCAGCAGAGCCAAATCAAGATGGGTGGCGGATGAAGTAAAAAAATGGGTGGCAGAAAACCATCAAGTGAGTGCAAAGCAATTGCAGAAAAACATGAAAGACAAGTTCAAGATAGATTTACCATACATGAGGGTGTTCAGTGGTAAAAACAAAGCATTGGAATCTATCCATAGTAACTGGAATGAAAGTTTTCAGTTGTTGTATTCATTCAAAGCTGAAGTGGAGAGGACAAGCCCAGGCAGTGTTGTTGAAATTGATCACCACGCCGTGGATTACACATTGAAGAAAGTGACAAGGACCAAGCAATGCTTTAGGAGGGTTTTGTGTGCTTTCAAGCTTGCAAAATGAGTTTTTTGGTAGGCTGCAGGCCTTATTTGGCTATTGATGCTACTTTTCTCACAGGGAGGTTTAAAGGCCAGCTAGTAGCAGCTTGTGCAGTTGATGCACACAGTTTTGTTTTTCCAGTTGCCTACGGTGTGCTGGAGACAGAGTCCAAGGAGAGTTGGACATGGTTTTTGCAGAATCTACGCCAGGCTATTGGACATCCCAATGGATTGGTAATCCACACAGATGCATGCAAAGGTTTAGAAGTGGTCGTGGATAATGTGTTCCCAGGAGTAGAGCACAGGGAATGCATGCGTCACCTTGCTGCAAATTTTACGAAGAAATTCAAAGGAAAGTTTTTTACCGAGAATTTATGGTCTGCATCTTTGACTTGCAGTGTGAGGAAGCACAACTACCACATGAGGCAGTTGTACACAAATGAGAAAGTGAAGGAATACTTGCAAACACACCACTCGAAGTTATGGGCTAGAAGCCAATTCAGTGAAGTGAGCAAAGTTGACTATGTGCACAATAATCTTGCAGAATCTTTCAACTCAACGATCCGGAGACTAAAGGATCTTTATTTGGCGGATTTGCTTGACAGGATAAGGATAGAATACGCCGAGAAATTTCATTTCCGTCTTGAAATAGCTAATGCAAAATTCATGGGTCACGTTATTATCCCGGCTGTGATGAAGGTGTTGAAGAAAAAAACAGAGGGCTTGGTTATGAACATGAGATTTATCTCGGATTCCAAATCAGGGGTATCATTCTTTGATAAAAATAACAAAGAATGGAGATATCCAGTGGATTTAGAAGAGAAAACTTGCAGTTGTAGGCAATGGCAGATAACTGGTTTGCCATGCATTCATGCCTTGTTTTTCATCACTTCTCTGACAGGTCCAGCAGGGGATATACAGCAGTATGTCCATGATTACTACTCTGTAGCAATGTTCAGAGCCACATATGCACATGCCTTGCCTGCTTTGGAGGGAAAACAGCAACGGGATAAAGTGGACCCTAGATTCAAACTTTGTGCTCCGGTTCTGAAGAGAGCTGCAGGTAGACCGAGGAAGAGTCGACACCGACGTCGCAGTGAAGGTGGAGTTGGAGCGAGGGTGCGTAAGTGCACAAGGTGTGGTGGGACTGGTCATTTCGGCAAATATTGTGATAATGCAGTAGATCCAGGGTTTGGAGAGAGTATGCCTGATGAAAATGATGGTCAGCAGCCGGATGCAGCATTTGAAAATGATGATCACCAGCCGGATGAAACATTTGAAAATGATGATCAGCAGTCAAGTGATTCAGATGATGCTCCACATGAAAATGATGATCAAGTACATGATCCAACTGATTATTCAAATGATGATCAAGTTCATGATGTTCCATATGATCCATTCGATGATCCAGATGCTCCAGCTGATGATCCGCTGGATGCTCCAGCTGATGATCCAGCTGATGATTCAGCTGATGCTCCAGTTGCTCCAGCAGATGCTCCAGATGCTCCAGCTGATGATCCGCTAGATGCTACAGTCGATGATTCTGACATGATCTCACCAGTTTCATTGGATGCTCCATTGGATGATTCTGCCATGATCGCACAAGTTTCATTGGATGCTCCATTGGATGATTCTGCCATGGTCTCACATGTTTCATTGGATGCTCCATTGGATGAGTCTGCCATGATCTCACCAGTTACAAACTTAGATGGGTATGTAAATCCTGCCATGATCTCACCAGTTTTCATTTTTGATTTTATTTATTTATCATGTTTTGTACAGATCTGGTGTAGTTTCAAAGAAGAAGGCCAAGGTACCGGCTACGAAGAGGAGAAGACCAGAAGTTGTGAGCAAGATGAGCACAAGGAGCAAAGTGCCACCAAAACAGCCAAGGATCACAAAGAAGCCCCGACGCTATTTAGACTAAGTTGGTGTTGTATTTCCGTTGAATAATGTTGTATTTATGTTGACTGGTGATGTATCTAAGTTAGAACATAGTTTGGATGATGTTTGAATAATGTTGGATAATGTATCTAAGTCGTTTCAAAATTTTAGGAAAATGTGCTTCAAATGAGGTCTCAAGCTAGGGTAGACACCCCCGTTTGAAACTTCATGAAAATTTTGACCTTGTCAAGCAACTATATCGCATATAACAACATGGTGCGTTGGATTCATGTCATTTTGATTTTTTTTGAATTATTTATGCTCATTTGAAACGATCGCTCTATTCTCATGAGAAATGTGCTTCAAATGAGGTCTCAAGCTAGGGTAGACACCCCCGTTTGAAATTTCATGAAAAAATTGAGCTTGTCAAAATTATTCAAATAAATTTGAGGAGCAACTATATCGCATATAACAACATGGTGCGTTGGATTCATGTCATTTTGATTTTTTTTGAATTATTTATGCTCATTTGAAACGATCGCTTTATTCTCATGAGAAATGTGCTTCAAGTGAGGTCCGAAGCTAGGGTAAATACCCCCATTTGTGCTTCATTATGTTTTGAACAGATAAAAATCATCGCTCTAGTAAATCTGAAGTTTCATTATGTTTTGAATAATTCTTCTATTTTTTATATTTTTTTATTTAAATAACATGGTTTAATACTTAACAGCAAAGAAATCATATGTAGAACAGATAGAAACCATCGATCCCTGTGGCCAACGGACCAACCAATCAGAGCGCAGAACGAGCGTCTCGCGGATCGCTGTGGCTGCGAGCGCATCCGTCCGATGCACGATTCCTTCTAGAAGGCGTCGATCCAACAGCCCAGGTCGAATCTCTGTGTTTCCTTCTAGAAGCTTTTCGGCTGGTCAAACAGAGGGTTGACCAAGCTTGAAATGAGCATACATAATTCAAAAAAATCGAAAAAATATAAAGCCGACGCACATAGTAGTGTTATGTCATACAGTAACGAGAAAAAAAATATAAACCTGTCTTGTAAAGAATGGAACGAAAAAGCCTTGTGTAACATGTGATATCTTGAACAGTCTAGTAGAGAGTTCAAGATAATGAGATGAGTTTCAAACCTTTGGAACTCAAATAAGGTCAAAATCTCACCAAAGCTTCATTTTGGTGTGACTAAGAAAGATCCAAAGTTATTTTTTCATTTTGATGTTTTAAACTTGTTTTATTTACGATTTTCGATTAAAACCATTATTATTCAAAAGAAAATAAATAATACGAATATTCATCCAATAAATTTTCAGGCTTCGGAATTTCATTATATAGATCTAATACAAGTCTAGGAAAAATATAAATAGGATTTATAAACATTAGAACGAAAGCCATCACTAAAATGAGATTCCTCGAATACATGAGTAGAAATTTCAAAGAATATGAGGTGGAAACATTGTGAATCTTCTGAAGAGGTGGGTTCTACCTTTTTGTTTTGTCTTCCTATGGGCTATCCTAGCACAACCAAGCAAATAGTTCCACATTGCTACCCCCTTTCGACGCCGTTACCGCGTGTTTCCGTATAAGTCCAGTATTTCTCCAGCGGGTAGGGTTTCACCGGGAGGGGGGCTACGGAGGGTCTGGATCCCAACACAAGCTAGGGGGTGCCATACCATGATAGTATAGGTGTGTTGTGTGCTTTGGATGTCAAAGATTGCTCTCCGGGGTGTGACCCAGCTTCACCGGCATCCACTTCTCTCTCGTAGGCATCCACTTCTCTCCCGTATCGGACCAAACATCGTGAATCTTCCGAAGAGGTGGGTTCTACCTTTTTTTTGTGTTCCTATGGGATATCCTAGCACAACCAAGCAAATAGTTCCACATTGCTACCCCCTTTCGACGCAGTTACCGCGTGTTTCCGTATAAGTGAGGTATTTCTCCAGCGGGGCTAGGGTTTCACCGGGAGGGGGCTACGGAGCGTCTGGATCCCAACACAAGCTAGTGGGTGCCATACCATGTTAGTATAGGTGTGTTGTGTGCTCTGGATGTCAAAGATTGCTCTCCAGGGTGTGACCCAGCTTCACCGGCATCCACTTCTCTCTCGTAGGCGCTTATAGGGTGAAACTCCCGTATCGGACCAAACATTGTGAATCTTCCGAAGAGGTGGGTTATACCTTTTTTTTGTGTTCCTATGGGCTATCCTAGCACAACCAAGCAAATAGTTCCACATTGCTACCCCCTTTCGACGCAGTTACCGCGTGTTTCCGAATAAGTCAGGTATTTCTCCAGCGGGGCTAGGGTTTCACCGGGAGGGGGGCTACGGAGCGTCTGGATCCCAACACAAGATAGTGGGTGCCATACCATGATAGTATAGGTGTGTTGTGTGCTTTGGATGTCAAAGATTGCTCTCCGGGGTGTGACCCAGCTTCACCGGCATCCACTTCTCTCTCGTAGGCGCTTATAGGGTGAAACTCCCGTATCGGACCAAACATTGTGAATCTTCCGAAGAGGTGGGTTATACCTTTTTCTTTTGTGTTCCTATGGGCTATCCTAGCACAACCAAGCAAATAGTTCCACATTGCTACCCCCTTTCGACGCAGTTACCGCGTGTTTCCGTATAAGTCAGGTATTTCTCCAGCGGGGCTAGGGTTTCACCGGGAGGGGGGGCTACGGAGCGTCTGGATCCCAACACAAGATAGTGGGTGCCATACCATGTTAGTATAGGTGTGTTGTGTGCTTTGGATGTCAAAGATTTCTCTCCGGGGTGTGACCCGCTTTCACCGACATCCGTTTCTCTCTCGTGCGCGCTTTTAGGGTGAAACTCCCGTATCGGACCAAACATCGTGAGTATTCCGAAGAGTTGTGTTCTACCTTTTTGTTTTGTGTTCCTATGGGCTATCCTAGCACAACCAAGCAAATAGTTCCATATTGCTACCCCCTTTCGACGCTGTTACCGCGTGTGTCTGTATAAGTCAGGTATTTCTCCAGCGGGGCTAGGGTTTCACCGGGAGGGGGGCTACGGAGCGTCTGGATCCCAACACAAGCTAGTGGGTGCCATACCATATTAGTATAGGTGTGTTGTGTGCTTTGGATGTCAAATATTTCTCTCCGGGGTGTGACCCGCTTTCACCGACATCCGTTTCTCTCTCGTGAGCGCTTTTAGGGTGAAACTCCCGTATCGGACCAAACATCGTGAATCTTCCGAATAGGTGGGTTCTACCTTTTTTTTGTGTTCCTATGGGCTATACTAGCACAACGAAGCAAATATTTCCATATTGCTACCCCCTTTCGACGCAGTTACCGCGTGTTTCCGTATAAGTCAGGTATTTCTCCAGCGGGGCTAGGGTTTCACCGGGAGGGGGGCTACGGATCGTCTGGATCCCAACACAAGCTAGGGGTGCCATACCATGATAGTATAGGTGTGTTGTGTGCTTTGGATGTCAAAGATTGCTCTCCGGGGTGTGACCCAGCTTCACCGGCATCCACTTCTCTCTCGTAGGCGCTTTTAGGGTGAAACTCCCGTATCGGACCAAACATCGTGAATCTTCCGAAGAGTTGGGTTCTACCTTTTTGTTTTGTGTTCCTATGGGCTATCCTAGCACAACCAAGCAAATAGTTCCATATCGATACCCCCTTTCGACGCCGTTACCGCGTGTGTCTGTATAAGTCAGGTATTTCTCCAGCGGGGCTAGGGTTTCACCGGGAGGGGGGCTACGGAGCGTCTGGATCCCAACACAAGCTAGGGGGTCACCGCACTGTACCAACTATCTCTAAAATGTCTAGAAATGACATGGCCGAGTAGTGCAGACAGCACCCGTCTACACTATTGTACATGCCCTAAAAACAGAGGGAATCAGATCCTCTTACTTTGCCCACCTTATGTTCTCCGACTTTCTCCCATGACACGTGGGTCCGGTGTGTGATGGGCTCCATTTGTCAGTGACCTCAAGTCAGGGGATCGCGTTCCCGCACAGAGAAACGCTCGTCTCAGCGTCTGCAGCCGTTGCCGCCGTAGTTTGCATGCATGGACTCAATCTGCACCGTTCCTTACGATCAAACGATCGAAAATGAAGCGGTGCATAGACTGGGTGTTTTGTCTCAATGTAACTGCATGCAACAACGGACACTGTCTAGTGGGGCCCCGTTCACCAGCCCGGTGCATGCACGCCTCGTTTTTTCAGAGTAAACAACGTGGCAGAAGAAGAAAAGACTAAACGTCGCGTCGCATTTGCAGCTAGAAACACGAGTCGCGTCGCATTTGCAGCGACGCAGCCCTCCATGCTTGGTTTTCACAAGATACGCATCAATGCATATGCAGCGAGGCAGGATTTGGCGTAAGACTTTGAATATCTTCTCTTCACCTCTTTAATACACGCATGCAACGTCAAATCACTAGCTGTCCTAGGCCTACGCCTGTTCTACACCGCTTTGACCATGCATCTCGACTGTTCTACACTGCATCCTACGTTTTCCCACAGTTTGCTTCATCTACCCCAATTAATTCACGTCTCATCGTGTCTTTAAATAGCCCGTTTCACTCGTCCTCCATCTTCTCATCCCTCTCCAGCCCCTTTGCCTTCTCTCCCTTCAAGCCACGAACACCATGTCTTCCTACTCTCTCCCTTCAAGCCCCGAGTCTGTCTCCGACGAGGACAACCACCCCAAGGCTCGGCCTTGGTACGAGCCCGAGTGGACGCCGGAGGAGACGGGCCTCGTGCCCGTCGAATCTCTCGAACGGGAGAGATCGCCGTCGTCCGACCACGACAGCGTCGATCGCGCCGAGAACCTCTCCCCCAAGACGAAGAACCGCCTCCTCAAGAAAGAGGAGCGGCTGGAGAAGAAGGAGCTCGAGAAGGAGGAGAAGAAGGAGGGGGAGAAGGAGGAGAAGGCTCTCCGGGCCCGCATCAAGAGGGCCCGTGAGAACGACGAGGAGAGGATGCGGGAGAAGAACCGCCGCGCTCGGATCAAGGATGAGACCGAGACAAGGGCGGTGGACTGGAAGTAGGCCAACCGCCAGCGGTTGGCCGGACGGCGGGAAAGCCGCCCGCATGCGGGCGGTTAGGGTTTAGGGCTAGGGCTTTTTTTTAATAGATGTAATATCCGACGGGCCCCACTAAATATATGTAAAGTGGGGCCAATGATTATCCATCTATATATATGTCCACTGTTTAATTATGTTTGCCAATGAATATATGTTTAAATCTGTTTGCCCAAATGCCCTTAAATTATATTTGTCCCAATGTTAGTCTGAATGTTTAAATTATATTTGTCCGAATGTTTAAATTATATTTGTCCAAATGTTTAAATTATATGTCCAAAATTTTAAATTTATTTTGTCCAAATGTTTAAATTATATTTGTCCAATGTTTAAATTATTTTTGTCCACTGTTTGTCCGTGCTAGTATACGTTGGGCCTTATTTAACATTGGGCATGTCTTGGTTTTAGATGGGTCTGCCCTTTTATCCTGAACTAAACTGAACACTCAACCTGAACTGAACTAAACTGAACTGAACTGAACACTGAACCTGTACATACGAACACTGAAAACTGAACATACGAACTGAAACAAACCAAATCAGGGTTGGATTCCTGACGCATTTATTCCAAGTCTTAGCCATACACAAATTGACCATGTCAATCTAACTACAACACTAACTACATTATTTTTGACTAATGATCTACAAATACACAATTCCAAGAACAATTGCACATAAATAAAAAATTGCAGCCAGCATATTGCTCTGCTTCTTTAGATCGACAAGCGTCTCCAGCTGTTTGGCCATCTTCTTCAACTCGTCCTTCTGCACCCCATTGTGCACCGTAGCAGATCCCAATTGCTCCACCGCCGGTAGCAAATTGGGCACCTTGTTTTTGTCCTCCTTTTGAATCCTCTTTATGTATTCCTCAAGCCACTCGAAATGGTCACATGGAGGAATATCCTGTAAATACGAAAACCCAAATCGGATGAAAACCTAAATCGGCTGAAAATTGAGGAAAAAAACGAAATTGACAGGGGGGGAACACAAATCTCACCTCCCCAAACTATTCTTTGCTCTCGCATTTCACATACTCACGCCCGCGGTTGCCGTGCCTGTCGCTCCCGGTGACCCGCCGCTGCAGGGGCGCCGTCCGTGGGCAGTCAGGGCATCTTCCCATCGGAACTGGCCGGAAGCGCGGCCATTTAGAGTGGGATTCGGAAGAAGAGGTCGATGAAATGCTGCCGGAGAAGAAGGGGACGCGCTGCCGGAGAAGAAGCGGAGCTGGGCTGATTTTTCTGCTCACCGCCGCGAGCTCCGCCGCTTTTAAACCGCCGGCCGCAAGCAACGGTCAACAGATGGGGCCCACAAACCGCTCCAACGGTCAACAGCTGAGCCCACAAGCCGCGCCAACGCCCAACAGCTGGGGCCCACAGGACGCGCCAACGGTTCTATGATGGGTCCCACAGGTCAGCATCCTAACGGAGGCAGAAAATAACGGTGGGAGCAGCGAAGGAGTCCTTGCGCACAAACTAGGGGCAAAACTGAGGTCGATTCGGCAATAGGGGTAAAACTGAGGTCGTGGTGCCAACTGAGGGCACCCTGTTAAATAACCCTATTTCTTATATTGATTGATACATAAGTAGAAGTATGGAGAACTTGTTTTTACCTTTCTCCATGTTAAGTCCCTAATTTTCCATTGTCATTCCTAAACATACTCTGGAAAAACTATTAGATCTTTTATGTGTTGTGATCAAACACCAAAATAAGATTAGGGGACAAATGTCCTTTCAACCACTCCGGTCAGATCATAAAGGACAAACATCAGGCGGATCTTCGTCTTGGCGCAAGAGGAACCCTAGGACTCTCGCCTTTATTCGAGCACGCCAGCAGGCCCCCACACCTCTGTGTCTCCTCCGTGGATCTAAACTCTAATGTTCATAAACCTCAAGTCTCTCCTTGCTTTCGACCCGTCTTTGGTCCTCTCTCGCATGTTGCGCAAGGTGCCAAGAAGACTCCCGCACACGTTCATGGCAGTGAGGCGTGCAGAGGATCTTCCAGTACCTCAACCACTAGAGAACAAGCCTCATTTTCCATACACCCTCCAACGGCGCCGACGCCTTTTGCTTCTTTCCTGGCGCATGGCACTCTTTCCAATTCTTCAAGATCTCATCGATTTCCTTGTGCTCCTATGATATGTGGCTCTTCAGATCTCGACTTCATTATCGAACAGATCTTTGCGTTTTCTCCACACGTCATACTTGCGAAGGCACCTTCGGTGCCCAAAGAACACGGTTTTTGAAGACCCGGGGTTTTTCTGTAGCTAGAGATACGTTGTACCATCCATGCACCTAACGCATGCACAGAATCCGTGCGTCACCTTCACCGCGACATATCCGTAACCGAGATAGTCATGCACCGTCGTGATCAGCGGGCTCTCATTGGGAAAAACTCTTCTCCATAGACATCCCATGTATTAGTTGGCTCATCCCATAACGTGGCTAGCTCCTCTTTCAACAAGTGGAGATACATATTGATGTTGTTACCTGGTTGTTTCGGCACTTGAATTATCATACTCATCTGTATGTATTTCCTCTTCAAGCACAACCAAGGGGGTAGGTTTTATATACATACAAACACGGGCCGGGTGCTATCGGTGCTGACCTGGTTGCCAAAAGGATTTAGTCCATCCGTACTCATGCATAGCCTTATGTTCCTTGGATCGTCCCCAAATTCTGTGAATTCGATGTCCTTCGATGTCCAGCGCCTTCCACTGGCTAGCATCTAAGGAGTGTGTCAGCATCGTGTCCTCTTTCTCCGGATCATTTCCATCATCTTCTTCTAGCTTCTTCCTTTCGCGTGCCAGCGCATGAGCTTTGCCTGCTTAGAGTCTGTGAAATACCATTGCAGACGGGAAGTGATCGGAAAGTATCACACCACTTTTTGGGGAGCGGCCTTCTTCCCTGGCTTGTACCGAGTTCCGTCACACACCGACATATGGTTTTATCCGAGTTCTCGCCCCGATAGATGATGCAATCATTAATATACGCATGGTATTTCACGTGAGGTAAATCAAGAGGGCACACTACTTTCTTGGCCTCCTCGATACATGTTGGACACTTGTTCCCCTTGGGAAGACCTCCGTGCTAGAATTCCCTGTTTTCATCGTAGCTCACATTAGTCCATCTATGCTGTGTCTTCATCTCTAGTGTCCTGAGATTTACATTCAAACGGGTATCCTCGCTCGCGCATCGTTCATACAATGGACTAACCGTATCTATCTCTAGTTCCGACAGCTTGGATTTCTCTCTAGCAGCAGCTCTGACATTGCTAGTCTCCTTGAGAAGCTAGGCTTGAACATGAGGGTACCGCCCCCTGTCCGAAGTCGTTATCCCGTCTGCTCCGTCATCTTGATCATGATGTCCTTCATGTTTCTCATGATGTCCTTCATCTTGATCATAATGTCCTTCATCCTGTCCGGGAGACTCTTCGTCTTCTCGCCCGACATCGCCGTTATTGTCCTAATACTGCCCTTTCTCATTTCCTGTCGTCCCATTGGCGTGTTCATCTTCTTCATCACTTTTCGGGTACGTTGTGTAGCCATACATGAAACAACGATAGATAAGGTGCGACTCCAAATCACTGCAGTCGTATCTGATCAAGTGGTTCAGTTTGAATTTTCTACAAGGACAACTTATCTCTGTTATGTTATTACGAAACATTTCGGTTGTCGCATGTTTCATAAATCTAGCCACGATTGCATGTTCTCATATGCATGGCCGCCTACTCGGTACAAAAAGATCAAAAGAAAATTTAGAGCCAAATTAAGCAATATGGATGGTCGCCGTCGGAAAAATTCGGCATGACCTTTGCTAAAAATAAGACCTTTGCGGAGTGCATGGTCGCCGAAATGGAAATAAATCAACATTTTGGAAACACATGGCAACTCATCTTTAAGACATCGAATTTGGATCGAAGAGACGCAACACAATTTCACATGTTGTCGCGGTCCCACCATTTCTCTCACGCGCGCTCACACAAAAACGCCCGCGCGAAACACAATCTTCACACGAAAAACACATGAAAACATATATATATATATATATGCTCCAACAACTCACCAATTAGATATCTTGCTGAGACGAGACCGAGAGTGTGTGTGTGGCACTAGGGAGTGGAAAATATGGAGGAGAAGGAGTGGTAAAGTGAGATGGAGGAGAAGGAGTGTTTAGGAGAGATTCTCCTCACATATAAATCAACCAAAATAGGTTAAACAAGTTTAAATGGGGGAAATGGGGTGGTGAGGTGAGGGCGACCAGATCTGAATGTGGAGATGAGGGGGCGAATGGGAGGTGGGAGGTGGTCCATAACATTAAAAGAGGGTTCCAGACTTAGTCGTGTCGCATCTAGCTCTGGTGCACCATGGGTATGGACCTTAGCCGTGGCGCACGGGAGTGTGGTGCGCCATGGGTATGCTGGCTCCATCTATAAGCCAAGGCCGAGGCATAGCCGTGACGCACTAAGTTTGTGTGAGTCACAGGTATCGCACTTAGCCGTGGCGCACCTCAGCTATGTGCGCCACGACAATGCATGGTCATCCAGCCCCCTGGCCCCACCTATAGGCATGGCGCACGACATCCACGGTGCGCCACGGCTATGGCTTTAGGTGTGGCACAACAAATCTGGTGTGTCACGGGTAATTTTGCGTGATACACACCAATAGCCATTTTCCTAGTAGTGCATTCATCAATATTCTTTTTCAAGTATGACAGTAAAATGGAGTACCTGTGTAAATTAAATGCAAAACGGAGTCCACTTTGTTAGCGTTGGCATCTACTGTTTCCAATTCCCGTCACTATAGGTGGACTGGTCCCAGTAAAGAGAGAAAAAAAAAGCCATACATAACTCAAAATATTCTCCAGCGATATTCATTTTCCTGAAGAGGCAGATAAGGTATTAGGTGGCTGTTTGATACCATCGGAAAGATTAAAAAAAATATTCTAAGGAATAAAAAAAAGGAATGATTAGGTCTATGTTTACCCAAAAAAAAATTCAAGAGCAAGGAAAAGTATTTTTTTTTCCATTGTGCCACATGTCTCTGCACCATGTATGGAAGCTTTGAGTATGTATGTACACCAATAAGCTATCACTCGCCACGAGCTCCATGCTCTTGGTCTGACCTTCCCGCCCTAGTGGTTATGCCCTGTCGTCTACGAATTCAAGTTTTGTTTCAGACTTTTGCCTAGTTTGGCTGTCAAACAGCCGCAATATATAATTATTCTTCTGCCAGCAATTTACCAAAACTAGGCTTTCTGTGATCCTTACCCTGTTTCTCATACACTGTTCAAAGATAATATATGGAGTATATAGTTGAAGACTTGCTGGATGCATGTGAAGTCTCCAATTAAATCTTGGCCAACGATGCCACCACGTTGCCTTCCGTGGACTTCAATACCATTGGCTGGCGCGCTGCAGGTTAATTAGACGACTACTGAGAGTCCTAAGACTACTCACAATGGGAGTAACATAGGTGGTAACATAAGTGCCGCATAGGCAAAAAAGATGATGTGGCACACAATTAATGAGGAGAGAGGTAGTAGTGGTATCATAGATAGATACCGTAACATAACGTTTTTCAAGAT